>VXAL01019423.1:326564-340711 GCA_013399475.1 Chauna torquata | reverse complement strand
ACTGAAGTCAAACACAGGATAGTCATGATGGTAGCTATCTCTCAGGTAAGTAGCGATGATTTGTGAGGAAATTACTACAAGCAAGTTAGGTAAATAGGGATTTGAGGGAGAAAGGACATTCTTGATATACGGAAAGTCATAAGCTGCAGTAGAGGTAAGGACTGGCAATAAATTCCCACAGGGAAATAACGGACTTACTGATTAGGACGCAAATAAGTGTAGGGGAACATCTTAAATCTGTTTTAAATGCCAAGAACAGTTTCCAGGAGATGGTCAGGTATTGCAACAAGGCCATATAAACAAGATGCCAATCCAGAAAAAAGTTAAATTGATCTGTCAAAAGTATCAACATGCTAATGTCCTTTATATACAACAAAACAATACACCTGAGCAGAACCATTATAGAAAAAATGGTACAGGCTTCCTTATAGCATGAGTACAGCAGAGACTAAATATGGAGTACTTAATAGCATGCTGAGAGGAAGGACTCAAGAATTTCTCAGTTTCCTCTTTTTCAGATACTTTTTCTGTATTCTTGCTGCTTCCTTTGTTGCATCTCATTCCTTTTCTGTTTCACGTGTCTGAGAATATTAGAAGGAGCAGCTTTGTAAATTGTCACATAGAGCTAAAATGGACATATATCAGAATTAAAATTATGTCAATATACAAGTATAAAATTAAAATCCTGTAAATTGGTATGAAAAACAGGTTGTTTAGATAGTCTATAGAGATGATGAAAACACAATTAAACAAAGTACGGAAAATGATTGTGTGAGGTGACTAACAGGATTGCCTGCTTGTATTCTTTATCTTACTATGTTAGTATGACGTAGAAGACTATAACTTTGGAACATGGTTCTTAGTGCTTTAATTTTGCTGCAGATGAAGAACTTGCACTTCTGTGCATAAAATAATACAATGTGAAGTACCAAAATGCTTTGCGTCTCTTTTAATATTTTTATTTATTGGTTATATTAGGAGATACTCTTTTTAAAGAAGTATTTCTGTCCTTCTGTGCAACTTCTAAGAAACNTCTAAGAAACATGCTATTCTCCTCATATGGAGTCTAAAAGAAATTTCGCCCTTTGTATTGTAAAGGGTCGTGTCTGAATTATGTTTTATTTTCAAGTATCTTCATTCAATCAAACATCTAAGCAGTAGAGGCACTTTGGCACTTAGCTTGTGTTCATTCCACTGGGGATTTGGCCTTAAGCCTCGTTTAAAGCCTCCTGGAATAAATGATTCATTGCTATAGATTGCCATGGAAAAGCATACATTCAGTTGTTGATGAGAAGCTAGTCTGTCTCAAACTCTGCGACCACAGGCTACGCCGGCCCCCTCAAATCATTGCTGGAAAAGAGTGGCTGCAGNAGAGTGGCTGCAGCCTTAAGAAAATAGTGACTATGCTAACACTGTCCACAGCAGCGGAATAACCTGTCATATCCAAGTGCAGTCTTTTCACCCACTGCCTCTGTCTGGGACTTGAAACTGGCAGATAGAAACTCTGTGTAACAGTAAGGAAAAACTCAGACTCAAATCAAACCCGGCTCTTGTCTCTGCAGAGATACCAGTGAAGCCACCTTAGCTGTGGAGGATTCTTTGCCTTTAAAAGGAGACTGAAAGCAACCAACTTACTATGTATAGATGTCAGGCTGCACATATATATTTCCTTGTATTGGAAAATTAAATTGAATCAGTGGAATAATTTAATGCATTTTGTTTATTTAGATTACTAAGACATTAGGTTGTAGAACTTAATTAAATGGCATCCTTTGAAAGCTAGGTATTAATTAAATACTACGTGCAAGAAGGAATCAGGGTTAAATTCAAAATTATAATGTTTATGGAGTGTTTATTGATGGTACAAGGTGACCAAAGAACTGAAATCCATCTATTACTGTATTTGGTTGAACTGCTGATTAATGAAACTGTTGACGAAGCAGGAAGTATGATTCCATAGAGCCTGATCAAGAAACAGATGACATTGAAAATGTGGTTCTTGTGTCTAACATCTATATTATGACTCCTGACAAGAAGAGAACAAAATGGCCGCCCGCCACAGAGAGCTCAGAAGAGCCTGGCACAGGTGGTACTTCAGTAGCTGTTACCCATGAACTGAAAGCAGATAAATTCACCTACGTAGTTACATGTGTTGTTTTAGTTCCTTGTAGATGAAGCACCTTTTTGTTTCTGGATGAGTGGAACTGCTTCCATTTTGAGACTTCCCCTGGCAAAGAAGGCTACTCTTTCAGCTCTGCTGCTTCTTCTTTTTTTTTTTTTTTAACCAAATATTTCCCATTCTTTGGCCACCTGTAAAACAGACCTAATATTAAGGACTTCCATGCTACTTTGACATCTTCTGGAAAGATTGCTGCATATTGCTCAGAAGTAGGAAAGTTCTCCAAACGTTAGGAACAGCAGTAAGACAATCCAATTCAGGTATGCCTGTTTAAAGTGGGAAGAGGCAACGTATGAGACAGACTGGGATCCTTTTTGTGGAAAAATGAAGGCATGGCTGATTATAGCCCATGATTTGACCCTTTCTGTTTTCTAAAGAAACTTTTTTTTAAAAAAAAAATGTATGAGCTTGAATAACAAGAATGTTAAAGAAAATTTCATTTAAAACCAACCATTCCTATAACCCTCCAGCGAGAGGAAAGGAAGCGTTAGACCCTTTGCTTTTTTTTTCTTTTTTTTTTTTTCTTTTTTCTTTTTCAACGTGCACGTAAGAGTAAGAGTTTTTCTTTAGGTACCAAGACATTGAAGGGCTTTCTTTAAACTATTATCAACCTGAACAACCAGTATATTTTGTTAGAGTTCATATTCAATTTGCTGTAGCAGTTGTAAAACAAGCGTACATTTAGCTCTTATCTGTGTGAATAAATACTTTGCAATTCTAAAATGTATTTTTTGCTTTTTGCGTGAGTTTCTAATATGCCTGCTTGATTTGTAAGGCTATCAACGTTAACAGCATGAGCTGGTCTTGAGGATAAGATGTATCTGTAGGTTACTTTGGTCTCTCTATTGTTCTTCCTTCTCTCCATTATCTCTTTTTTGTGGCTGACTCTCTCTCTCTCTGCTTTTATCTTAAATACTACCAATAACAATTGAGCCACTGTTCCTCTCATTGGTAATACTTGACATCAAAAGATGCTGTTCTCCTTTCTTACTGCTCTTGTCTTATGTGTATCAAGAAAGAACAGCGATGTTCAGTGGTGTTGCCGTGGCTTGCATGCCATCTTTAGGCAACGTTGTAAGTTTTAGTTTCATCCTGCCTTGTAAAAGGATTTTGTGGACATGAAAGTTCAACTTGCAATAAAAACTGACTTTATTTTCTTATTTATAGCTCCCGCTGGATGCATTCATATTATCTATTTGTTTTGAATTTCCAGAGAGGAGATCACTGTTTTTAGTTTCGTTCAGAGGATGGTAAATCCAAGAAAGCTGTAGTCTGAAAAAAGACTTTCAGAATAGATGTACTGTTAGTATTTTTGGGATGCTTGAATAAAAACATTTTTCAGTATTATTTCTCATATCTAAAAGGTAGCCATGTTATCACTGATCTTGAAAGAAAAAGCTGTTTACATTTGTCCTAAAGTTATAATTTTCCCTTAATTGATTTTGTTCCAAAGATCTGAGTTACATTGCAAATTTTGTGGTAATTCTTTCCAAATCTTATGCACTGATTTACACATACTCCATCTACATGGCCAATTCTCTGAAAACTTTTTTGTAGTATACTAAGTGGTCACAGGAGCTACCATGCTGTGAGATCCAGCCCTAAACAGAGTCAGAAAAATCAGAAGTATATAGAAAAAAAATCCAGAACATTTCATAATTGGAAGACAGATTTTTTTTTACTTTACAGTTTTCATAATATTGAGGGTTTCATTTTATATGATCTACAGAAGACAGGTTTGCTCAAACCTTATGTAGTCATTAATTGCATGAGTTTGCCTCCATCCATTTCTCATTTCACACAAGTTTTTTTTTTTTTTACTCTGAAAGTAACAAGTTCTATTGAAAAAAAAAAGTTTTAATGATAAAGTGAAGTGTGGCAAGTGGGAAACAAAATGGCTGAACTCCAGTAAAAGGTGTAAACATTCCATGAATTAACTTTGCTAACAAAGACTGGGTAAAAGGTGTTTTCTCTTTGGCAAGGATCAAAGGGGTCTGGTAGTGCTAGTGAAAATAAATAACAACTTCTTCCATAGGTCGTGAAAAACTAAACAGCCAAAAGCTGCCTTTGAGTCAAAAAGTCACTTTTACATGTAACAGAAAAAATAGTGCATTATTTTTCACCAGGACGTCATTATTGCAGGTGGCACGATCACAGCAGCCTTGGCTCATTTCCACTGCCTGCCAGATGTCTCACTGAAGTATTGTGTCCTTCAGAGTGACAACAGAACCCTATTAGACACCAAGGGTGACATAAATGTTCTCAGAATGCTTATGAAGGAATTTCCTCCTTTCTGCAGACTTTTAACACTGTTTAGTACAAAAGGTTAATTGTGAGATAAGCTCCTATCCTGTTTTTGACTTTGCAGCTCTTGTAAAAACAGATGATGGGAAATAATTGTGATGATCTTTAGACCTCAATTTTAAAGATTTCATTAAACTTTAGACAATGCAATTCCTTCTAAGCTTGTTCTTAACATGCATTTGTCAAACAGATATTTATCTGCTTGTAGGGCAATGCATCTGATAGAAGGTGGCTAGTACTGTGTTACTTCCCTGACACATTGAAGGCAGAATTTATCCAGTCAGTAGTTTTCTTGAAAACTGTGGGGATAAAATAATCTGCTGAATAATTAATATCCACATATAAATTATTGAATAAAGGTTAAGAAGTGTATAAAATAAAAGACTATTTTCAAGTGATTTAAAATGTTCTTACAGAATGATCTTTCTAAAATATGATACATAACTGGCAACAATCCAAAATTAAAATAAGTTACAGGAAAAGATTTATAACATATAATTAAAATCTCATTGGTAGAATTTGATTAATCACATTATCTTGGTTGCTTATTTTGGTTACATGCTTTTAATAGTCAAGGAAAATGAGAAATAGTAAGACAGTTTTAAAGAAAGCAACACAATCATGAATTATAAGAACCAGAACTGTTAAATAAAAGGCAGACAGCAGATCTGATAACAACCTTTGCAAATTAGGAAGCTGTGAAAAAAAATGGCAATTGTTTTTCTCCATGTTTTCTAATCATATAAGAGGAAGGAATTGGTCTCGTTTACATGGAGAGAGGTGTAATTTTGAAAAGACTTCCAAAATATAAGACTTGTTGAAAGAAGATGCGTAGTCAGGTTGTGGAATGTCCAATGCTGGCTACTGCCATTGCTGAATGTTTGTCAGGGGTCATGGAGCTGATCGGATGAAGGGCTGGATGACATTTTTGAGCTCCCTTTTAGCTCAATATTTCAATGATGATGTACCCTCAGAATCCAGATTTTCTAATTGATACCATTTGTATTGATTTGCTCTGTGTTCTTTGAAAGAATAGTTTAGTAATCTATTTCTTTCCTTTCCAGTGCAGACATGTCTCTTCCATTTGTTATTGCTTATTTTTTTTCTCAGGAAGCAATTATTTCTCTAGTCTCTGAATTTATTAAATCATTAAAATATACATTAAAAAACAAGCAATTCCCACGATGAATTCTGATGTTTTAAAGTGTAAAATTAATATAATTAGGATTATTTATTTTCTTTCATTAATAGATTTTTTTCACAAAAGGATAAATGATTGTCAAATTATAACAGAAATTGATTGATTGTGCCACCATTCAGCAAACCCAGCATTTTTTAATAGAAATGTCTGAGCTCAGTACAGAGGGAAGGGCAAGATATAATAAATGTGTTTCTTACTTTATTTATTTCCTTTGGCAAAGAAAATTAAATGTCCTTAAAACTAATGTATTTTCTTTCTGTTTTAAGTTGACATTAGAACTGTATGTCTCAAGAAAAATACACTACGTACACCACTTTAATAATCGTATTGATCAGGCTGTCCTGCTAGACAATAGAATTGTCTTGTACTGATGCCCCTTAGTACAGTAATTTTCTACCCATTCTATTAGGAAATGGTGTTAACTCAAAGTTTAGAATATACTTAAAATACTCTGTCAAGAAGTTAAGGGCTTAAAAACTGTGAAGGAACTTGAAACACTAGGAGTCAGCAATAGCCCCTGCAGCAATTAGATCTTGAGTAAAGTAAGAAAGTGTAACAATACAAAATTTATTTTGGAGGACAGAAGAGAGAGACTCGGTACTCCTTTGCTGCAGTATCATTAAATGTACCACCTAGTTTGGTGCTGCTGATCAACACTATGTCTAAAAAAGGAGGACTACCAAAAAATGTACTTCTTAGACAATCAGTGGAAAAAGCCATTGTACTGCTTCACCTGTATATTCACAGAAGCGTTGTTTGGTAGAGCATTTCTTCATGCTCACAGAATACTTCAGACAAAAAACACTCAACACAGTTCCACCTGACAATAAACGGAAGTACAATTAGCACTGTAACCTGTGGATAAAAGCTCTCCTTGTGGATATAATATATGTAGTCTCTGATTCTCAGCACATAAAACATTAAAGTTTCTTCAGGTAAAGAGAAAAAATCACATGTGGCATTTTGTAAAACTCATCTGTCACATTTAAAATAATATACATACAGCATAATGTATGTAGCTTTTTTTTTCTGCATGTGGCATTTGTTCCTCTGAATATTTGTATTAAATCAGTTTTTCCCTTCTGTTTATATGTTATACTCCATATTCAATTCTTCTGAATGCTTGTTTGCAAACAAAGCCAGAAAATAATTGATATTGAAATGCAGATACAATATAAGCAACCTGCCTCCATTGCATTAAGATACATTGAAAATAAGCATATTATACTATTCTGTGCCCTGAATGTGCACCCAAATAAGTACAATCTATCACTAACTACTTCTTTCATCTCATAATAGGCTATTAGTGAGCTGTCTGTGTGTGCCAAATAACAGTTGAAAACAAGCAGCTAGAACCAGCTGTGAGAATAAACACATCACATTTGGAATTAGACAGGAGGCAAAGTTTTGGCTGTCTTCACACTTGCTCTATATTCACTGGCTTCTAGGGAGCCATTACATAATACTTACCACCTAAGGGAGAAGAAAATCAGACTAAAATATGGTTTCAGACAGCATTATAATGGAGTATACAATATAAATAGAATAGGACATGCTGCAAATGCTGTTACGTGAAAGTCATAGCAGCTGTACAATGCCTAAACATTTAAAGCCTGTTTAAATTTTTTTGAAGAGGTCAGTCTTTCATTGGAAAATGCTTATTTGGTGGAATAAGCTCCAGCAGGTCAAGTCTGCTGGAAGAAATCCTCCTGGCTAGCCAGTTCTGGGCCACTCGTTTCCTTGGACCCCGTGCATGGGCATTGCTCTGGGCTGCTCAGCTGATGAGTATCGCTGCCAGCTCCCTCAGGGTGGCTGGTGGACTCTCCTTGCCATGCCAGAAGTATTCACAACTCTCTGTTTACATTCTCTCGACTTTTTTCTCTTCTTCTGTGGAAAACATCTTATGGTTGAGATTTGGTTCTGCTACTGAACAAAGAGCAGCTTTGTTCCTTCCTCCTTCTCTTGTTGCTACAGTTTTGAAAATAAGACAATTCTGCAGGATGGAAATTTTGGCTTAGAGTCTGTCCTTTCACAAAACTGCCATGGATTTGGACAGAGAGTAATTAACAGGCTACGATTGGAGCTGTGGATAGAACATCAGATTGGCAGAGTGATTCTAAGGGAGAGAAGTGCATTGAGGTCTAGCTTGAAACAGGGAGTTGGCATTACAAATCAGGGTGGTGGTTCATTGGCAGAACCATGTACTGGGAGCATGATCTGGCTGTTCATACCTCTAAACAAGTAAAACCTCAGTAAGCTTTCCCTGAATTATTCAGTCTAGTACATGTACTGCACTCAGAGCCTAAGATAGAAATTATTGCTTTCCATCTAATTTGTGATGCTTGATGGTGATTTGTATCTTACATTGGAATCCTTATGGATTGCAGAGGAATAAGAAGCAGAGCACAGTACAGAGTTACACAGAATGCATTAGTTTTTGACCATATGATTAAAGCTATTAGCAATTTGCTTTAAATTACCAGTACTGGACTGTTTATTCTTTTTGTGTTTTTAGAAGTAATGCAATATTTGGACTTTAATCTTGTTTGGCAGTCTCCAGGCATTATTATAATAGCCTGTTCCCTGGCCGAGCTAGTAGACAACTTGCCAAAAATATTTTCTCAGATAAACACAGACTTTCTGTCATTCACTTGTTTTTCGTATAATTTTTCATCTTCAGCCTTTTCTTGCTATATTTGCAACAGGCTGAGAGTCACTTAATTAAGCCTGAAATTGCTTGCATGTTTGGAGGAAAGAGCAACTTGCATTTTTGTATATCAAACTGTAAAAATATCAAGAAGCTTGACTATTGGGGAGTGAAGTGTTGAGATGGTCTCTAAAAATATCAAATAAGAAGCATATTAGAAAGTAGCTTTGCAGACACTTAGCCTTTTGTTTTCAAGCTATCAAATAAGTCAACTTGGCATCCAGGGAGTTAATGACAAATGGAACTGGCTCTCTAGGGAAGTAGAATAAATGCTAACACAGATTGTGCTTTAATGCAGATTTTGGTAAGTCCAGCCTGCCTGCTGTCTGGTGTGGAAGGCGGACTGCACTGCCGCTTTCCAGTTATATCTTTTCTCTTTTTTGAAAATTTGTCTGCATAAAAAGCGGAAGATCTTGGGGGGGGGATTTATGGAATTCTGGAGTTGAAATGAATAGTGGGTTTTGGGCACCTGGGCTGTATCAGACTACAATAACCTAGGCACGTTCAGAATGCTGTTAGCTTATCACACATGCTCTGGCACGTTTGCCATTACACCATAAAAAATTCTATGTGCTAAGTTAAATAAAATATTTGTTGGGACACTTCTAGAATCCAAGACTGGATTTCTGGTCAAAGTGGAAACATTTATCTTAATTACATGCCAGGATGGTGAAAACATGAGGGCTGAGATCCCTCAAATCCCAATACTGACAGATTTGGACAGTCTCTTTTCATTTTCTCCTTTTGAGGCTAATGTATTCTACATAAATAAATTACTCAGCCTAATTTTCCCTTGACCCAAAGAGATACATTAAGTCAAACCAGAGTATGGACTTTCAGTGAAAACCTTCCTAAAACAGGTTAAGAGAATTGTGCAGAATCTGAACAATATTTCAAAAATGGAAAGAAAGAAAGGAAAAGAGACATTTTGCAGTTACATTTGTTGAGCTTGTGTTACCCAGTACGGACACGTCCTTCCAAATTTAAAAGCCCAGTTGAAAGAAAGCTGGATTTTCACATATGAAGTAAAGTATGTAAACCTATGTATTTATATAGGTTTAGAATATCAAGTCAAACACTTTCTATAAGTTTTGGTTTTGGGTAACAGTTAGGAGATAGTAACTCTTTTAGCAGTCCCATTCATTTCAGAAAGTGGAGTCATGTTCAATTATATGGAGTCCTGAGCTGACTTTCTCATCTAATAAATATTTGTGTTGACTTTGTGGGCTGGTGATCTGCTTAACGTCTTGGGAGGTGGGGGAAAGGGAAAGGGATATTTTGAAAATTCTGATCTGCTAGCAAACCCTTTGGCAGTGAGACGGACTTGCCTTCTCTTTGCCAGCATGGCTATTCTTGCTGCATATGCCAAGGTGTGCTGCAGTGGTAAGGGCATTATGGTAGGTCCAGGAGCTCACACTTCAAACTGTGTCTCAATCATCTTTAGGAATCTGGTGGAAGTCACAGGCACATCATCTTTGTCAGTTCTGTGATCCACACAGCAATATTGTTGCTGTGTGCAGCAAAATAATGTTTTTCTGGTCAACAGCAAAACCACCTAACAACAGAAATTCTGTGTTTTGTATTTGCATCTTGCGCTGGACACTTGCGTCTCAGTGAAGGAGGAAATTAATTTTTACACCACTGATTTCTGTGATCTCGCTTCTAATGAAACACTAGGCGATTAATTTTCCTTCCTAAAATGGCACTCTATTTCTGAGATGGAACATTACCATTCCAATCTTTATCCCTCCCACGAGTCACACATAGCAAAGGATGTTAAAAGATATTTTTGCTACAGCTGTTTGGGACAGAATATGCTTGCAGTCCACCTAGAAATCCGGAGGACCAGACAATACCATATCAAAGGACATCTTGCAATGATTTGTTTAAAAAGAATTCATTAACTTACTTCTAATGTGCAAGAAGGAGAAACATAGTCAAGTGGTATGAATATGGGAACTGGAAAATCCAGGTTCATCTTTCTGTCTTACCGTTCTCTTCTTCCATGATTTTGGATACAGCAATGGGTTCTGCCAAGTCTCTGCTCCCCTTCAGTAAAACAGGGGCAGCAATACCTCCGTATTTCAAAGCGTTGAACTAAAGAGCAGGAGTACTCATGGTAATAGGTTAAACGATACTGAACAAATTACAGAGAGATTTTTCTGAAATTTTAGATGTTATCAACTCCTGTATATTTACAAAGCTTGCTGTTTGTCATTACTTTGCTGTATTGGCAGTCAGGAAGCAGATGCCTAAGCTGACAGACCATAAAATTTGATTTCCCTCAATATAGCACTTTCTGATTTGAAATATCTGCTGTTTATATGTGTACATCTATATGTATGTATGTATATATCTGTATATGTGGATATTCATGCATTTCTATTAGCCTCCAGACACATTGTTAAATTCTTATATTGCTGAGAATTCTGAGTATGCTGACTTCTCAAGTGTGAGCACAGTTTGTATTGCAGAGATCCTGTTTTCATTGCCTACTGTATTATTGACTCAATGAGAGACTAAAATAGACATACCTGCTGTTCTCCATGCAAAAAGTAGGAGCTAGTTTCTTGCTTATTCAAAACTAAAGATCTAACATGGAGATCAGGGAGGGACTAACATGATATATGTTCTTCCCATCACTCACACTCCTAAAATTCCTTGTTGATGAGCCATCTTGGGTAGAGCTATAGGTAGCTTTAGTTCACACTGATATTTATGTATTTTTCCATAAAAGACCATTGCAACAGTGAAAATAATGGGAGATGGTTGAAATTTTAAGCCAGTCTTGATTTTTTTTTTGAATATTAATATTAAAGTTCATTTGTTCTTAATTTTAAAAACTGTAAGCACAAGATAAAATTTCTGAAATACTTCAGATTTCATTAGGTATTGATATATATTTGTATGCACACAGGAGGTCAAATTTTAAATTTGTGCCATAGCCTCACTGACATTTCTGGAGCTATACTTCTTTAGCCCAGATGACAGCTTGGGACTGGTGCAAGAGACTTCAGGTAGCTGACAGAGGTTTATTTAATTATCTCTTGCCTTTATCAATGTTTAATGGAAGTAGCACTTACCTTAAAAATTCAGCACTTTTTAACAGAAGCTATGGATAATTTTATCTAAAAGTAAAATACGGAGACCATCTCTTGAAGAGAATCATGAGTAGTTTGACCCCATTATATAAACCTTTTAAATTGTTTCCTTTTTTCTGTTTTGTAAAGAGAAAAAAAAAATCCATTTATTCCCTAATCTCCTAAAATAGCTCTAAAGTCTCAGACCTGAGAACACTGATAGAAACAGGTTCTGATGAATCACTACAAAAATGTTGTTCTTTAGAGTCTGACGCTGGTAGTAATGTGCCATTTTCTCCCCATTCTCTGTATACTCATTTGCGCTAACTATACCAGCTCTGCCTATTAAATGAAACAAAACAAAACAAATAAACAGAAAACAGACAGAAGGCACTCGAGAATAGTGAGGTGTTGGCAGCCCAGTTGGCTAGTGGGCATTTTAACATGCTGCTGTTGTTACACCATTGCTACATGGATAACCTGGGAAAAAAATCACCACTGCCCAGAAGGAAGAAAGGCAGGAGGACATTGTGTATCAGGGCAGCACCTCCACATCTCATCAGCTCCCATGATGACTCCCAAACGTGCACATCTTCACTGTGCCTGAGGAGCCACTTTTCCTCTAAGCCTTAACTGGTGTCTCTGTACTGAAATTGGGGTTTGGTACTGGGAGAAAGATGACCCACGCAATGCTGGCAATCACTTTAAAACTTAAGGGAATGAATGGGATGAGCTTTGCCAGAAAATATTTTGTCTTCTTGACAAGTAAACACTTTAGAATTCTTTTCAAAGGGAAAAATGGAATGGCTTAAAGAAAAAAGAAAAATCAAAAAGACATGTTTTGTATTTCAGGTGTTTGCTGGCAAGTCCTGAGCTGGTGTAAATCAACCCTGCTCCATTAAGTCAGCAGGCTTCTGCTGATTTATGCCAGGAAGGATCTGTACCTTTTATGTTTAGTCCACCCATGGAAGGAATGGTTTATGTGGAAGTATACCATTTCTAAAAACGTAGAGATAATTTTAACTAAAATGTGCCTTATGAAAACAAAAGGAGAGATTAAGAAAAAAAAAAAGAGAAAAAGATGAAAGTATGTGTGTATAAGTGTATCCATTAAGGGGAGAAAGAGAATACTGTGCACAGAGGTTCTGCTGGTTAGAGTGTACCTGAAATGCTTTCCACTCACCTATTGCAGAGGAAACCCAGGTTAATTGAAAAACTTCTTTCCTTTCTTAAAGAAAATACATGTTAATTTCAAGTTTCTTTATAATCTGATGACAAAAATCAATGTTTATCTAATGGAAAAAGGCTGTCTGAGATCAGTGGAAGGTCACTTTTCTAACATATCTCTACCGGAGGCTAAAGACTTTCTCAATGGAGTGAGTGAATTTACATGCTTGAAAGTGTGCTCTCATTGAACTGGTCTGCAGATTTAAGTAATGTGCTAGAGGTACTGGTTACTGCTTGAATACTGTTTTGCATGGTATAATATATATATAATATTGTATAAAGTATAATAACTGATATAGACAGTTCTAGGGTAACATACAAACCCTAAGCCACTCTAAAAAGGGAATTGGGTTTCCCTTGGTAATGCAAACTAGCATAGCAGCTTTGGACTATGGTGGCAGATTGCATCTAGGAAGACAGAGGCAATGATCTTATGATTGCAAGTGATTAAAGATGCTGTCCTCCTAGAGACTTAAGCTAACACATTGTATTTTGATTTGCATTTAAGTGAAAAGGGGGACTAGGTCAATGTCTTCATTTCATCTGGGGAATGATAACCTAAGTTGTCAGTAAGCTCTCATTTCTAATCATTTGACCATGTAGGACTTGAGCATTTAGCATTAGCTTTTAATAGTAATCATTAGCAGGACCAGACGTAACTATAAAAACAAGGATGTGGGTATCAGATTTGAAAGATCCGGACATGCAGGACTGCTGTGCTCTCACTGTAGTTTTGGATGTCTGTATGTATGATACCTGGGTGCTCAAACATCCTCAATAGATCCCAGACTTTCATTAGAGTTTGAACATTCATTTGTTGCAGAGCAAAAAACAAAACAGAAAGAAAACAAAAAATCATTTTATCTCACAAACTATTAGAAGAAATTAAATATACCCGTAACAGCAGCTTCTTCACAGTGGGAAAATACGAAATCTTAAGTGATAGTGTGAGAGATGATAATTTCTGCCACATCAAATGACCAAAATACTGAATTCATTTCAACTCCAAATTATTTGCAGACTTTAATGATTGTTTTTAATACCAGAAGATTATTTAGCTATTTTAATACATCCAGAAATATATTTCCTTTGAGATCTAAANCGACAGCATTTATCACACTGAATTGATGATGAATAAGTATATGTGTTATTGATGTTATTTGGTCATATTACAATATTGCCTGCAGACCCACACCAGGATTGAGATAACAGCTCCTTTATGCTTGGCCTTGTTCAGTTACAATCACAGGCTAAGCCATAAGCCCTGCTCTCACAGTTTGTGCAGTTTGAATAGTCAAGGTGGACATGAAGTGGGGAAGGAAGCTAAATTATTCAGGATTTGCAAATGCACATAGAGAATGACTGCCCAAGGTCAGTGGCTTGGCACACGTGCCACTGCCTCTCCTCTCCTCTCCTCTCCTCTCCTCTTCTCTCCTCTCTTTTTTGTGT
>VXAL01019423.1:307575-320849 GCA_013399475.1 Chauna torquata | reverse complement strand
ACAAAATGAAGTAGCAATGACTGTGTAAAAGGAACACCTTTTAATGAGCAACTTATTTCTGTAATAAGAAATAAACTCTGCTGTACCTGTTTCAAGGAAAACCGTGGAGCCGTTAATATGTTAAGTTATTCATACAGAGCAGATTTTTCCTGCTAAGTCTAGATAATCGGTCTCGCTTGTGATAAATCTGAGATCACATTTACAGTATTAAACACCAAGTATTAATTGACTTCAATTACACTGATATATTTAGAAACTGTGCTAAAGTGTAAACCTGGAGGTTTACAGACACAAGTGAAAATACAACCCAAACAGCAGGGAAAGAAAGGAATGAAATATTTGTGGTGAAATTTACTTTTTTTTTTTTTTTTTAAGCTGANTTTTTTTACAGTTTCCAGCTCCAAAAGCATGTTCAGTACTCTCTGTGCTGCTTCATCTGTGATGTGTTAAGCTGTTGTGTCCATGGCTCAGGAAGTAAGACACAGCCACTGTCCAGACTACTGTTATTTCTGTAACATAAAAATTTTGACTGTCAGTTCTTTCAGTGACTCTAGGTTATGACCTCAGAGATGTTTGCACAGCCTAAGTCAGAATCAAGAGAAAGTTTTTAGTAACAGGTGCACAAATCTGTATGCACTTAAAATGTAAGATGTGATGCTGTATTTCTGTACTGATAGACGTTTTTAATTGTTATAAAGTACTTGTGGATCTGACTCAGTAGGCTGCAGCATTGCCAGATTCCATCTGCAGTTATGAGTGCAAACATCGTATGGATTATGATGCCAATTTTCTCTGATGAAAGAATTAGAAGTCGATGGGAAAGGTGTATTTTGAAGACAGAAATTGGTCTATACTTTATTAACTAGTAACTCTCAAATTATTAGAGCAGATAATGAACGAGAGAAATGGCACTATGCTTTTATCATTTCATGTAATTACACAGCTTCCTGGTGCATATTTCTTTCCCTAAGTGGTTGCAAAGCTGACAGACATGTTTTGTTACTGTCTTGTGGCAGGAGTTACTCCCCTGAGTAATAGTGAAAGAACCAATATACCACAGAATTACTGAATGTCCAGTGTTCAGACTGGACAATGGTCATTGCCAAGCATGCTCTTGAGTGGTTCCACAAGATAAACTAAGCAGAGAACAACAGCCTAATTGTAGTAAATGTGAACCAACTGTTTAATTTAGTGAGCACTTTGCACCTTTAAGCATATATATAGTCCTACTGTTTTAAGAGGAGTACACTGAAGTTAAAGTTGTATACATCTTCTGTCTTGTTCCATTATAGCCTTGAAGAAAAAATGGATAAAACCTCTTGCTGTTTACTGACGCTACAGCTAACTAGAAATTTGAAAAAGCCTGAATTTTCAAATGCCTGAGCCCAAATAAAATAAAATAAAATAAAACCAAACATCTCTGGTCAAAACCAACCCACCAAGATTCCAACTAAAGTAATGAATATACATATTTAAAAAAAAAAGGCAAACGATAAGTAACCTAAACCTAAGATTTTTGTTTATCGTCTCTTTCAGTTATGACTTCCTGTGTATCTGCTCTGGTGGTCAGTTGCTTCTACTGGTTGATCAAAAAATCAAGACATCTTGAAAAGCATTCATCATTTGTCAGTATGGATTTTAAATGATTCAACCACATCAGCATGACTGGACAGTATTTGATCTCCAGGGCTGTGTCAAGAGAGGTTGTAATTTCCATCTGCGAGCAGTTGCACACAATCAAGGTTGTGTGAGGTATTAAAGAAAATCTAATTTTAGACAGTCAGACTTCAAAGACTAGTTTCCATGTGTTCCTTACACAGAGACAGGCTCCAGCTGAGTTAAGCTCCTGCTTCTGACTCATTGTCTACAGACAAAATCAAGAGTCCAGGGAGTTAAGCTTTCTAAAATTCAATTTGTGCTTAAAAATAGATGGTAGAAACATTTCTGTGTTTTAGATAACAAGTAGGCCAGGCTTGCTAAATAATAATTCACCCTACACTGAAGTGACTCAAAACTTATTTTTCAAAGCTAGATTCCTCAACAAACTGTACATCATACAGACTCATAATGGGAGAAGAAACGTGTCTTACAATCCAATACACTCACTTTATGCTTGGGTCCCTGCAAAAGGCTTAGTGCCAGTGTCTTTTAGGTAGAAGATCAGATGCTGTTTGGCCTCCAAAGGCAATGTTTAATCTAAATGTAAAATAACAAATACTTTGTTTAACTTCAAATTTATGATCAAGTGTTCAGTTGGAGTGCCAGTCCCTGAATGGTATGAATTGATTTTGGAGTATTTCTTACATTTGAAGATATGTGTTGCCCAGTTGCTTTGCTGTTGATATCCCCCATGTTTTCCTTCATAAGCTTTATCAAACAGGAAGTTTGTTTTGGGGTGTAGAGAAAGGTGAGCTTTATCTCCTGATGCTGTGTTTTTTGGGTCAGGTTTCGACGCTTTTAATTAGAAAGTGAGTATCTCTTTATACCGCAGTAGTCCCACTTGTCAGCTTCACACCCAAACATGAAATGAGTAGTATCTAACTGAACTTTCATGTGCCAGCAAATAGACTCTGTATTTATGGTTCTTCATTTTTTTAAGAACTTATTTGCCCTTCACAAGTCCCCTAAAATAATTACTACTCCAGGATAAATTTCTTCACGTTCTGAGTGTATCTGAATATGCCTACTGTTCCTTATTCTGGTGTGCAAGCCTGTCTTTTTGTCGAGATCAGCATAAAAAATATCTGGGATTTGGGGGAAGACTGAGATAGTAAATGCATTGAATCATTCAGCCTTCTCTGTCATCTCATGTTTGCTCTCTCTGCTTATTAAATAATCTGTATCTTTTGCCACCTTCTCAGCGTACTGAAAGAATCTTTTCCTGTTATCTCTGATATTCCTTGCTAGTAATAACTTCCTTTTAACCATGTTTTTTTTCTGATTTTATACCTGTCTACTTGTATAATACCGTTCTGGTCCTCATTTAAGATGTGTTCTTTTTAGATTTTTAAGTTCTTTAAAGTCATGACAGTCTCTTTTCTCCGTGGCAGGATCTTTTTACTTTGTGTTTTTAATATAGTCTATTTTAATAATTGCCAATTCTCATGCACTTAATTTTTGTTTAGAACTTCTTCCCAAAAGATCCAACCTACCCATTCCCTTAATCTGTTGGGTTTCACTGTTCTTATGTACTGCTCTTTGCAATAGACAGCTCAGACAATTTCTTGATATGTTTGCATTGTACTTTCACATTCTTACTTAGCTTCTCCTTATGAATCAGAATCAAACTCATGGTACCAGTTCCTTGAGTAACTTCCTCTGCCATCTGGACGAACGAAACAGTTCCTGAAACATAGGAAGTGCTTTTTGTGCAGCCTGCATTTTCCAGATTTTTTTCAACATATTGTTTGGTAATAAAATCTGGCTTTATAATTTTGTCCCTTGGATTTGTTTATTAAGTCTAATTGAGCTTGATTTTCTTATTTCTCTGCTTATTGGTAACTTGCTGTATACAAGATATTTTCCATGATACTATTCTTTAACTGTTTGAAGAAAGAGGAAAATACTTAGGGCTAGATTTGCGAAGGATGAGTCATCTCTCACTCAATGTTCTTACAATTAAGCAGACAAGACAGCCTCAAAGCAGAAGGGATGCAATATTATTGCCACCTCTATTTTATAAAGGGAAATTGAAACTTACTGATTTTCCAAAGGTCATTCTTGACGTCCATGGAGGATCTGAGAGCTGCTTTAAATCTTATTAATTCCAGTCCAGTCTCTAAGTGACAGGTAGTTTTTTCCTCATATTCATCTAGTTCTAGTTTACTTTGTAACAGTTATTCAGGTTCTTTGTCATCATAATTTGATATCATTTAATTAATTGTTTCACACTTAGGGATTTTTAATCCTTACTGAAGGATAAATTGCCTTTTTAAAGGTTTCTTTGGACTAACAGATTGTAGTGAAAAACTGGGGACAAGATTTAAGTGAATCAGAAATGGTATTTCTGTTTCAAATGTTTATATGACCAATTTTCCTGTCCACAATCATTTTATACATGTATTTATGTATGTATATATTTAATTTTATGGTATTGACTATTGGTTTTCTACCCAATAGTTTAGATTAGTGATATATGTTGTTTATTATAGTTACTGAGTAGCCTTAGATGTGAATAATGTATTCTTAGCTTTGCTTCTTACAGTTACCAAGTGATTGGAAAGAGGGAATAGATGGCAGGGCCACAGCTGACAGGGTCAGGTCTTTGTGCCTGTAGGAAGGAGGGAAAGAATCACATGTCTCTGTTCATGGAGCTGCTGTTCTCACTGTTATATACTACAGAGCCCTCGGTTGGCTGCATCTTCTGCTCTTACATTTATCCCTAGAAGGAGGTGCCTTGTATTCATACCCAATCAACTTGTTTTTCTTTTCTTTTCTGGTAATTTTTTGTTTTAAAAATTTTACACATAATGCAACCCTGTGTCTTTCAAATGTTTCTTTCAAATTCAAATTTGTCTGGTTCTCCCCTCAAGCTTCTTAAACCCAGAGCAGCCACACAGCAAAGCAAGCCCAGCTGACTCCTGTACTCTGAGTACCCTGCGTACAGGGGAGCCTGATTTACTTTTGAATGTTGGTGGATGTGATAAAGCTATTGAACCTGTTTTCTAAAAACCCTGGAATTGGTCCCTGGAGTCACTTGGCTGGTCTCTCTGTTCATAAGTAATAATATCTGTAGTAAACACACAAAGTACTGCCCAGAAGATGAAAACCAACATTTTATTCCCAAGCAGCACTCAGTTTTGTTCATCCAAATACCAACATGTAAATAATTTAAAAAGTAATTTCCCTTATTCAGAACTAAACAGCAGCAGAGATGGGAAAGAAAAGGGCCAGAAAAGGAAGGAGATAAAGGTGTTCATAAGAGCTGGGGACTGATAGCAGTGGCCAAAGCAAACTAATCAGAGATTTGTCAGTGTTCCTTGTGTTTAAAATGCACTAGTTGTGTTTTTCCATGGTTGAATTTCTGCTGAATATTGGCTGGCAAATGTGCCACTGGCTTGTGTAACTGCTATTTATTATGTCTCATGCAGCTTAGGAACTGCAGATAGACATTTTTTGACTGGCAACATACCAACTCAAAGCAGAAGGATATTTGCTTCCACAAAGAGGTTAAAATTAGAGAAGGATAAAATGAAAAACATAGTTGAAGACAGAGATGCATCAGTAAACTGTTAGCCAATTCTGGATAGCAAGATGTCTTCTGGTTAGCCAGCCACTTGCTGAAGGCAGGTGTATAGAACAAGACATTGTGTTAGGAAGTCAAATGTGATATCCTAAATTCAGAACCATTTGCAGCTGTGCTGGAGCAGATCAGGGACTAGGTAACAAAAGTAAGAAAGGAACCTTTCATTTTTTGCAAGAATAATTGTTTGTCTGCCCATAGCAAGGTTTCCTCCACAATAGTTCAGCTGTACCTGGTGCGTATGAGAATCCTTACTCAAGCCTTTTTTGACTGCTTTTCCCCTCTAAAGCAGTATGAAGATCTGTAGTTTTATGTTAGTTTCATGCTGCGGTAATTTATACCAGGAAAAGCGAAACTTTGCAGGCATGATAATTATTCAGTTCTTTTACATGATTCCCAGGGTTAAATACAGTAAAACATGTAAGTTGAGCAATTAAATTAATGAATAATATCAGTGTTGTTTTATATGTTGTTTTATTTAATAGAAAATGAAGAGGGGGTGATGACTGTGGAGTGATTCATTTCTGATGCTCACCCATAAATTAGCATTCCTTTTGCTTGCTTTTGCGTGTGTAATTTTGCACTTCAACAGAGAATTATAAAATGCAATTGGTTCAAAACTGAACATGTGAAGGCTAAATGGCCTCTTCACTGCATGGAAGAATGCTGCTAAGATATTTACTTGCATTTCTTTATGTTCTTTAAAAGAGAGATGATCAAGGGCTAGAAGTTCTCCATGAAATTTAAATGATAGATATAGCAAGAGTGCAGTAAGGTCCAGAAGGCCTGCCTAGGCTTCCGCAATTTGGTTGTTGCAATACTTGAAGACATGGGGCTTTGACTGAAACAGCATTGCTGAAGGTCAGGAAATTTTCCAATATGGGGGAGTAAGATGCCTGAATCCTGCACATGATGCTGGCACTGACTAGAGCTCACTAAATAGTGGGAACCAGCAGCCTTGGGGTTGTCTCAATCCCAGCCCCATGGGGCTGCATGCTGAGTCCTTCTCTGTAACATATATTCATAGTCTGGACTCCTTTCCTGCAGATAGCAGACCACCTTTTGTGAAATACTTATAATCAAACGCCTCACTCACTACATGGAAGGGCAGGATGCCAGCTCCTGCTTCTTTGGTTGTTCACTAGACAGGAGTGGACCAAAGCTGGAAGCAGCTATATGAGACAGTCCTTCTAGTCTCCCTTCATATCTCAGCTGTAGGGTCACATTCCTGTTTGCTTGCTTTCCCCTGTCCTCCTAAAACTCGTGTCCTTGGCTGCAGAGTGAGACAGCCACGGCAGGTCTGGAGGGTGTCCTGGTGCAGCCCAGTCGCTCCCAGGCTGCATCCTGTGAAGCTGCATGCATCCCCTCCTGCTGATGTGGGCAATCAATCTCCACTCTTCCTCTTGCAGAGTAAGTGCTTTTCCTACCAAACTACTCTACAATCTGGACACTTGTACTAATTTCAGCTGTCACCTGAACAGCATTGCAGTGGTTATATTTGTTTTGACATGTGAAACGCTGGCAGTGTGTCTGAGGCCTTGAGTGCTCCCATGGGATTTATAGAGATTTCCTAACTTGTCCGTGGATGTCAGGTCTGGGAAAGGGGTAGAAACCATCTTCCTAGTGTTTGGTGCTTCTGTTCAAGCATTAGTTTGACACTTATGGAACTTTTCAGTGGAACATTTTGAACTGAATTAGTTTGGAGGGACCAGATTTATCTGATCAGTACTTGGATATTTAGTGTGTGCAGTTCACATCCAACTGCAGATTAACTACCACCTGTTCCCAGATTATCTCAGATGTATGTGAACAGTCTTTGCTGTGATTTCAGCACAGCTATACTGTGCTTTCCAAGAGGGAATAATAACGCATCCCTCCCGAGCAGGGTTGCGGTGAGGTAAGAGACAGATTGTTGGGTGTGTTGGTACCCTAGCAAGAACAGTTGGATGGATGCTAGCAGGATATTGTGTAATATCTAAGGAAATTAATAATGCATTTAAATCTTAGTTCCTAGTAGTCTTATTTTGGTTCAAACTCTGACACCAAGGAATATCCCAAGGTCAGGTCATTTATGGGTAAGTGGGAGACAGTGGGACAAATGATCTGTACAGCTGCACTCCAGACCTTTTGGCTATTGTACATAAAACTTGGATCCACTTCATGCATGTCTATTTCCATGTCAGAAATGAAAAAAAATATAAGCATGGCATACAGCAGTATTTAGTTATCTTTTATATATAATAAAGATGTTCTGAACATATGAGGTTCTCTTGTTTTGGGCGTTTTTAATTTTGATTTTGCTCTCTGATTGCCTTTAGAGTGTCTGCAGGGAATTGCATTTGCAGGGAATTTACATTTTGAATTGCACGTGATGTGCTTTCTCTCCACTATTCTAACTTCTAACCATCCTTTTGATTATTAGTATTTTTTGATACAAGTCAAGGTACTTTGCTCCTTTCTAGCCACTTAGTTTTCGTATTTTCCCTCAAACTATTTCCCGTCCAGCATGCTTTCTTATCCCTTTCTACAGGCAGGTATTTACATTTCAGTTGTTCCCTTTACTTGCAGATTAGCCTGTTTAATTTGTTCTCCTTTTTAATCTTTATACTTCAAGGGTAATGGGAAAACACATGCTATCCTGAATTTTTAGCATTCTGAGGTTTATTTTAATTGACACAGCTCTTCACTGAAGAACAGCCCATTCTTTTCCAGCTCTTGCTCTTCTCCAGGGTGAGCTGGAGGGGACGGAGACCATCCCCTGTCACCAATGGAGGCCAGGGGCTGCTGCAGTCTAGCTCTCCTGCAGGGAACCCAACACAACACCAGCCTCTAGCCTAACTCTCTCATTTTCTTTGGCTTCTCTAATTTGAATTTCTGTGTAATGTTTATTCCTGGCCACTATTGCTCACAGGCACTTTGATCCTTGCAAAATCTCTTGAGAAAAAAACAATTCATAGAACACCATCAGAGTCACTATCTCTGTTTCCTAATGACATTCATCAGCTTTTCTAAAATTAAACAAGTGTTTTGCATAATTTAGTTAGTACTAGGCAAGGCTCCAAAAGATACTGTTCATGTCAGATACTGCTGGCTTGCAGCCACCTACCTTGGTGGTGTTGCTTTCTTGCCATTTTTTGTCTACTTGCTCGGAATTCCATTTACATGAACCTTACACCACCACAGCAGAAAATTTTACAATAAGTAGTTCTTGGAGGAGTTTGAGCATTTTCTCCCTTTGTCCAAGTAAATGCTAATACAAAATTCCCAGGTATTAGCATTTTCTAGGTTGGTATCTATTATGTTGGGTGAGAGTCTTTGTGATGGCTAATTGTGTTCTGATGAAATACTTATGGTTGCACCTTTGGGATTAATTCCTGTTTAGGGAACTTTAAAGCATAGTTTGGATCAAGTGGAATTTTTGTTTAGTGCTTCAAAATGGCACTGTTAGTGATGGTATGGAGACATTCTCTTTTACACACAGTGGATTACAGAAATTTATAGAAGAAAATGCACTTTCTGTTGGAGAAATAGAGATAAGGAAGACATAGTATATGTCTGGACTTTATCCTGAAGAAATCAGATTTATGCCATTTATGAACATAACTGCTACAGTAACTATTTCTTTTGTACTGGATTTAATTATTCTCTCCAGTGTACTTAAAAAGCTCCCAACATTTCATAGCCATTAAGAGCAGCTATTTCTATGCACAGGCTTGCATTTGTAATTGGACCACCTTTAATATTTACTTGCTATCTTGAATTTCAGTAAAAATCTGTTAGTTGGAATTACATTTATTATCCTCATTGGTTTACAGCTCCATAATATTTGCTTATAAGCTCATTCAATTGAAAACGATACCTGCTTCATTACAAATAAAAGAGAGAGAAGTGGCTTATATCAGGGGCTCTCTTGTCCTGGATTTCATTTTACATGAATCCTAGAGTTGTAAGGATGTTCAGATAAGCAACTCAGCTTTATATGACATTTATATGACTAAAGAATTTAGAGACTGTTTGACTTTTAGACATGTCTATTGAATTCCTCGGTGCCTTTTCAAGCAGGGCAGCGTTCAGTGGGAGAGTGAGTTTCAGAGTCTGGCTATTAAAGTCAAAAAAAATCCATTTTATTTATGTGGATAAGAAAAAAGAAAGTTGTGAACTCTTGCTAAAAATGACATTAAGGAGTACTGGCTATTTACATGGCATACATTTGTACAATGTATTGGTGAACATTGCAATTGTGTTTGATTAGCAGTTCCTACTTGATTTTCAGCTACCTTTGGGAATACCCGTGTTTCGCCTATTATCACTACGCACGGCCAAACGAGTAAAGCAGAGCACGCGCAATGGGAAGTCCATTCAGCGGGGTGAGCTGGCAGAACTGCAAGCTAACTTCAGGCTGCCTGCCAGGACAGAGACAGCAGCAGACGTACAGCTCACCTGAGCTGGCAAATGGATTGTGCTGCAGTGGGGTGCTGGTAACAAAGCACCTGATGTTTCTTTCCCAGGATTGGGATCAATGTCTTCATGCGTTTCAGTCAAGGGTGTGTTTGTGCATGTGTGTATTTACACCTTTTCATGTTCTCAAGAGAACCAGGTATCTAATATATCTAGCATCGCATATATATGTATATATTCATATGGCTATAACTACCTAGGACACACAGATATTCTAAAGTTTGTTTTTGTTTCATTTACGAGGTGGCTGCCTTCCTGATTTGAACTTCTCCCTAGAATCCCAGATGTTACTGCAGAGGCGCTTCCCCTGTGAAAACCCAGGGCCTGCTAATATTAACGCTGCTGACGTTATTCTTTCTCGGGGAGGTCGCTCGGCATGCTGGCGGTGCTGTCCCAGATGCAGCTGCCTAGCAACCTCTCTTGCAAAGTTGCAGACTGGAGCTCTTGGCTGGCACCTTTTCTCATCTGGGTTTTCTTTATTCTATCACCAGACCATGCATCAAAAGCTGTTTCATCCCTTTTGCCTTCAGGAACGCCGGTAAGGGTGGGTTGACACCTGTCAGGTCTGACTGTCATTATCAGTTCACCCTAATGTGTATTTTTACCCCTGACTTTTACATTTTCTTTTTTTCTTTTTTTTTTTTCTGTTTTGTTTTGTTGTTGTTGTTGTTGTTGTACAGGGGACAGTAGAGGCTACAGTGCTTGTGCATCACTCACTGCAGTAGTGTCAGTTACCTGGTCTCTTTGGAACAAATGAAAAGAGTAAGACGGGATGAGTTTGTATGGTCTACTTGTACAAAAAGCTATTGTGGGGATTTCACTAAAAAACACACAGAGAAAAAGGAGAGAATAATCACAAAGCAGTTCTCTTAGTCTATTAATATGCGTAACAGGAGCTACTTCCTGAGGCATGTCTCTATTTTAATAGAGTAATTTGGAGTATTTTTGAAAACATATGCAATTAACATTGATTTTTTTTTTTCAGAATGACACTACTTAAGGTACCCAAATGTGAGCCCAAGATGTCCTTTTCTTATATCCTCTGAGAGAATACTCCAACACATGCACTTCACTTTCAGGTGGAAAATGCTTTGTCTGGCATCTCTTTGCAAGCTCACATGAGTGTCTCCTTTCTCTCAGTTTACCTCAGTGGTGCTTAATATACTTTCTGAACCAGTGAAACACATTCCTAGAAAATCTTTTTATTACTGTTACCTTTATTAGGTAGCAGTGCCCCATCATGCTAGGCATCGTGCAGCCACATGGTATTAAGTTTTCAAATCGCTCAGCATTGGCTTTAGTGTGTACAATTGGGCTGGAGAGTCCCTAGATTCTCGGAGGTCAGCTGTGAATTGTGCCTGGAGTTTGGATCTCAGGAAGCCATTTTTCTCTGGCTACTTTCCAAAACACAATAGCTGATCACCACAGCACGTACCCTCGCTCCTGGTCCTACAACTACCTGATTTGTGTCTGTGTGAGAGGCACCAGTGGTCCCCCCGGAGCTACTCCTGGGGTCTCCCCCCAGGTCATGCCTCCCCCCTCCTTTAAGACTGGAAAGCAGTATGGGCACGCACCCATACCGAGGAGCTAGGAAGACCTATGTTCCCTATTTCAGATGTAATCAACGCACCTGTACTTGCCAGGTGGTTCTCCAGAGGTGACCCCAAGAAAGAAGTAGTTCACAGTCAGAAAGGTTTAGGTCCCACGCTCACCAAACGTGCAAAGAGCACGCACAGAGCTGTGCCATTCCTATTTACCAGGTGAGAAACTGAGGCACGGAAATATTATGTGATCTGTTCAAGGCCAAAGTGAGTTTAATGCAAAACTAGCAACACTAGGAGTTTTGTCCAGATTTCCTCAGTTTCTATCAATAATTTAATTCCTAATTAAATTTAATTAATAAAAAAAGAATTTTCTTTCTTTTTCATTCATAAAATGCTATGAATAACTCATATGCTGAATTTATTTTGGAGGTACATCTTTCATGTATTTATTTACTTCTGGGCACCTGTTGTGTCATTAAACAGAAGACAGCACTGAGACTAATTGTCCTAGCAGGTGAGCTGACAGTAATTGCGGGAGTTTCCAGGACTTATTCTTGTTTTACAGTCTCCTCCCTTATGCTCGCCTCTTCAGTTCCAGAATACTGTTTTTCCCATTTCTCATTACTGTGACATCTCACTGAGGGCAGAAGGATGACGTTGCCTCTAATGCTGCTGTGAGGATTAGCTGGCAGCTGAGAGACTGATGGCCCCACCACTCTGTTCCTAGGTGGAAAAAGCTTCCAGCACTGCAGGAGAAAAACTATCCCATGCATATCTGAGAGGAGGTGGGAGGTCTGCTCTCCTGTTTGTACCCAGAAATGCCACCACCAGCTTCTGGTGGGGAGAGAGGAGAGAGAATATAGCTTTGAAATATACTACCCAGGTGCAAAATGAATGGAAGAAACTTGGAATACAAAATGAATTTTCTCATAGCAGCAAAGGAAAAAAAATGCAGCAGCTGATAAATGCTCTAGTTTTGTAAGTGCAGCATTCTTTGTCAGCTCCATGTTTTCAGTTCTCAAAAGCTCAGGAGAATTGCTGTGAATGATGTGCTCAGGATTTTTAGGAGCTATGCTCTTCCTTACATTTGTTTCTCTTCCTTATCTTATTTATGTGAGGTTAGATGCACACATTATTTCAGCCCCAAGAGAAATAGGCCAGCTCATTTCAGCTTTTCAAAACTAGATGAAAAGGAGACTCCATAGTCTAGATACTATTTTAAGGCTCACAAACATAGCCTCACGCATTAAAGATTCTCCTTAGGTAATGAATCTGTCATTGTTTTCAGAGAGGGGTGCAGAACATTATTTTTGTACCAGCAACTTTCAAAAGAAAACCAGAACTGTCTTCTTAAAATTAAAACAAAATTGTTGACTGCCATTACACAGAGGGCCCTTTTTTAACTATAAATCATAGTCTGTTAGAATCTATTCAGTAGAGACCAGCTCGGTTGCTCCCAACACAGTACAGGCTCGTCCTGACTGCTGCCTTTCTGAGGGTCCTGGCAGAACAGCCTTTGAGAGCCTCATCAGAGGCAATGCAGTCAGCCGCAGAGGGATCTCTGCTCACCACTGTCTTGGGTGGGGTGAAGCCTGGAATGCGTGGGGAGTTCTGAGTTCCTCAGTACCATTACTTGGTGAATAAGGAAAATGAAATCCCAGATATGCCCAAAGACTGCAGACTGAGAATGAAAAGTGCTCCCTCAAGTAAGCTGAATTTGCATGTGTTTTTCCTGTCTCTGAAGATAGTTCAGTTTAAAAAAGCAGAGCAAAGTGAATGAAGCAAAGTTCAGGTTTTTTACTGGGGATCATTCTATCAAAACATGAAAAAAATGTCATGTTCTCTTAAACACAGATATCCAAATTCCGCCTCTGGTGAGGAGTCACTCTCACTTCACTCTGCAGTCTGCTCTGGTGAGATAAAGAAGCCTGTGGCAAAGAGTTTGCATTTTTTTTTCTTTTTTTTTTTTTTTTTTTTTTTTTTTTTGAAATGAAGCAAAAGTCTCTTATTTTTTGGATTTGAGTTAATGA
>VXAL01019423.1:270150-297661 GCA_013399475.1 Chauna torquata | reverse complement strand
ATAATATTGTAATTATATTTCTGTTTATCAGTCTCTCCTAGAAGAGAGAGCCCTGTTTAAACAACATGATTATTTTTCTGTGAATCCTGACTGTTTTCATCACTTTCATATTTTTTAACTTCATCTCTGTGGCTCAGATTTTCGCTGAAGTAGTATGAGTACAAAACCGGAGGCTTCTGTTGAAGTAAATGGAAATTATTCCTGATTTGCCCTGGCTACAGTGACGTCAGATTTTTGATCTTTATTGTTTCTTATTAATTTTGGTACCTCTTTTTTCTCTCTCTCCCCTCTTCCCTTTTNTATATTGTTTTTTTCTTGTAAGCTTCTCTGCATCTTGGCCTGGTTTTAAAAACAGTGCAGTTCTGAATGATAAGCAACAGAGGAGGAGTTTCCTCTGGTTTCTTTCTTTTTTTCACTTGACTTGCCTTCTGCAGTTAAAATAATATATTTTCAATTTACATAATTTTATGTTCCTCTTAAACCAACATGCACAATACATAAAATACAAGTAACTTGGCTGGCTCTCATTGACATTTAAAACCAGAAGAATGACTGTGTTATGTAAAATATGTCCTTTTCACGTTTTTTTCCATTTGATTTCTTTTCTTATATTGTAAACACTTTTTAAAAATATGTACTAATTTATTAACCAAACATCATGGTGCTTTGAGATGGCCAACCATCAGTACGTATAGCAGATCATGACTCTTACAAGGAGCTACAGATCTGTTCTCGGGGGGATAGATCATGCCTTTGAATAATATACAGCAATTTTACTGATACCTTATCCTTGCCTCGGCATTTACTGAGTATTTATCACGCAGACAGTAAATGTCAGTTCTACAGAAGTATTCCACTGTGTGCCGTGTATGGGAGAGAGGTACCTGGCCTCTCATCCAGTTCCCTCTCTCTAATCAGTAAATGGGAAGATGAAATGAAGCCAGACTTCTGCCCATTACTCATACTTTCATGCTTGGCTGTTTCAGACCAGGAGTTGAAAGCATAACTCCTCTCTGTGACCTGTTTGAATCCAAGGCCAGGATAACGTGCATAGCACGAAAGTGATTTTTTAGTTCTCTTGAGTATGAAGTCAGCCCCATCTGATATCTAGACTTTCATATTTTGTGGGTTAAGTCATCCAGATTTCTTGAGTTGGTAGTTATGTAAGAATACAAATGCTTTGTGCACTCCTGTACTCAAATTCAATTTCTTTAGGTCAGTGTACCATGAAGAATCAGCTCTAGGTTTTCCAGGTAATAGATTGCCATATGTGTGAACTTGTGACTTTAATTAAAATTGTAAAATCGGTACTTTTGAGAAGTGTATTTCTTCGATTTCCTCCTCCTCTCTTTGGTCCTGGTTTGAAAGTAGGAAAACAGAGACAGACATGGTGATAAATTTGACAGCTGACCTATTACTCTCCAAGAAAATGATACCACGATGGACCTTCACTAATAAGAATTCAGAAGGTATTAATGTTGCTTTCAATCTAGCAAATGTTTGACCCTTATTATGGTATTACAGAAATGATAGCTGCTCGTACTCACTTTTCAATTTTAAATGCGTACTGAAAAATGTTTAAATGTGGAAAGCCCACAGATTCAAGGCAAGTTCAAGAAATTGCTTCTGACTTCAGGCATTTTCGTTAATTTATGAATGACAGAATAAGCTGGCTCATGTTGAAGGTGGCAATCTAAGGAACTAAAAATTCTGTGCATCAGACTACATAGGAGGCTTCTTCTTCTTTGGGAAGCTATGTGTTATGACTGCAGATTTTCGTAGGTGTACTGATATTCCATGTTCTGGGAAGAAAGCCAGAAGTTTAATCCCATTTTATAAATAATTGGGGCCAAATTATATTCCCAGAATATTAAATGAGAATTCCATAATGGAGTTCAAAAGGATTGGGAATTGACCTCTAATATCTTTCAGAATAATTTATGAAAACTATTTCACTTTTTCCACTACGGTATTGCCTGTGCCAATTTGTACATTGGGTTCAGACTCAGGCAGAGGGAAAAGCAGCTAAATAAAGACTGAAATTCCAATTATGTTACCTTTATTCTTAATTTATGTTGCTCCTAGAAGCAATACAATGCACAAATTCATGATGTTATAGAAAAATGTTCCAGGAAGGACCCTCTGCAAAGATATGCTAAATAAAAGAAAGAGCTTGAAAAGCATAATGCTCTGATCTCATTAAGTCAATATATATGACTAGGTCCAGACAAATGCTTTAGGACCAGGGCTACAGAGGAAATTTAAGCTCACCCTTATATTAGAATATGAAATACAAGAAAGCCTTAAAGGATGGAGCTAGTTTAATGTTAAAAAGCCATTTTTATAATACTTTGCTTAAGTGGTTAATCCTCAACTGTGCAATTCCACCTTGCCTTCCTGTGTAAACTCTCCTAGAGGAACTTCTTAAGCTTATTAGAACTCATTGCTTTATTGAACTTTTGTGATAAAGTATTTCATGTGATTAGCCCGTTGTCTAGAATGCTCTTCACGGCAAAGCATAGTTGTTCTACTGAAGCAGCTTTGCCTGTGACACTGGTTTGAAAATCTCATTGATGCATATGGAGTCATTCATACTTAGCAGATAACTAGGTATTTAACAAATTCCAACTGAATGTAAGTGTATGGATTAAGTTAATGCACAGTCAATATTGTCATAATGAATGGATCCTTTAATGAACAGGCAACTCTCTTTTTTTTAGATTAGGATTTTCAAAGTAGTTTTGAGGGATTAACATACTAAATTCCAACAGTCCTTTTAACATAATGGGGCACCTAACTTACTTGTGTACACATAAAAATCCTCACTAAGCTTTGCCCCTTAGACTTGTGCTCAAAGGAGGGGGAAGAGAGAAAGAGGGTGGAGTTTGCCAAGCTTTATTTCATTGTGTTGAAGAATTGGCATACCTAAGTCAATTCAATGGTACTAGCTGCTTCAGCTGTCTCTCTTGGCTTGTCAGTTAAAGAAAAATATAAGACCACATGCTTTAGGAGGAAAGCGGAATTTCCATTGTAGCATCTTCTAAAATAATTCCTTGGAAAACCTGTGTCAACAAATGGTTCAGTTTTTTGGGGGAAAGGGGATAGACTATGAGACCTGATGGTATTTTCAGGCCTATTTTCTAGCATTTTGTTTTTATATTTTATAACATTTAATTATTATATTTCAAGTTCTAAATATAATCCATTAATGTATATACTTTAATTTCTGCAATCAAAAAATCCAGGGAGAAAACTGACACCAGAGTGCAAACTGATTTCTAAGATAGCTGTTAATGTTGTGCAACAGTAGTCTCTATTCTTGACTACAGATGGATGAGAAAAATCCACTCTTAATAGCCCTGCATCCTTAAAGAACACCAACAACCTCCTTCAGTTTTGACAGCAGTACTTATGATGGAAGTAATCCTAATTGTGGGGCCTATGGAAGTCTTTTGAGGTTTTCATTGAAGCTTTTATAGAACACATTATGATTTGTCTTAACATCCACAGAGAAACTCAACAATATAGGGTTTTTTGTTTGTTTGTTTTGTTTTGTTTTGTTTTTTAATGCAACTGACAGGAAAGGCCAAGGACAAAAACCATATTTTTTAATTTTTTCTTAGGTTTGTCAATACTAGTCTGATGATACGAAGCAAGTGCCGTTTTAGTGCTATGTTTAATTAATTAAATACCCTCAATGGTCTTTGGACAAAGTCTGTATTAGTTTATGAAACCTATTGAGTTATTCAGTCACATAAAAAAAATCCCCATGAGATACTGATGTTGTTAATTGTTTTTCTGTCTTTCGGTGCACCAGCTGTCATCAGCTGTGCATGAAGCAGAGATGTTCTACTTCAGAATTATTCTAGGATTCATCCTAATGATTAGATCTCTTAAATCAGCATGTGCTAATTTATGACAATAACACGTATCATTTAAGTGAGTTCATACCTTCCCTTCCTCCTAGAGCTTCCAATTTAGGAGGTAAAATTCTGCAGATATCCACTGGACACTTACAGACTGATTTCAGCACGTTTGAACAGTGCAATGACTGTTCCAGTTCTTTCTTCCACAGTCTTTTACGGACTTTTTAAAGGGTGTTTCTTTCTGTCTCTGAATGTTGCTTCTGATGTGAGGTTATACCACTTTGAAGTAACCTATGTCTTGGCTAAGCAGTTTGCCCTGATCCATCATATTTCCATTTATTAAAGCTTGTCTTTGTAACAAGTAAATAATTTGTCTGGATTATTTCTAGTCTATTGATATATATGATCTTTTACATGCAGTGCTAAGGACTGTCCAGAGTACATCACGTGGAGAGGTGTGAAGGCCATGCAAAGTCCCAGAGACATTCATTCATTACTCCTCTTGTCCTAGAAGTAAAGGAAAACTAAACACCTGGGCCTCATACTGTGTTTAATATCTAGCTTCACTGCTTACCCATTGCAACGTAAGAGCACAGAATATTCACACTGTCTCCTGTAATGTCCTCAACTCAGATGTATTTAAATAGTTTCATATGAACAGTTGTATTTCAGAGTTACGCTATTAGGGATTTAAAAAACAAAACAGAAAAAACCCCCACCAAACTATTAATGTGATACCAGTTTTAATGCTATAAAGCTGTAATTGTTTGCTATCAAGGAAGTCTAGGAAGAAACATCAATTTACAGCTCATCTGTCCATGTCTCCAATGTTTCTTGCAGCCTTCACTGAAACATGAGATGCAGGTGGCTTTGAGAGAGACTATGAAAAATCCCCAATAATTCTTCTAATCCCACTTCTCTAAGTTTGTAATATATTTATGTTGTACTTCCAAGAACTGGGAAGTTCTCAGTTTCTCAGCTGTGGGAACATACATATATTCTTAAAGTTTTCCTTCAAAGAGGTATTTCTGTTCGAGGATGGAATTTCTGGTGAAAACCAGAGCGATCTGCACCAAATTGATAGAAAATCAGAGGCTGATGTGCACAGTGTGTACTTGAGGAAACTGGTCTGAATCAGAGACAGCATAACCTTAAATCTTGGTCGGTCATTTCTCAGATTGCCTTTTCCTTCTGTCTATCCTTTCATCTACTCATCCACAAAAACCTTTGAAAGACCTTGGTTTTGTTGTAATGTTCAAAAAAAAAGCTTTTTAAAACTTAATTTTGTGAGAGTGGAACCATTTGCCAACTAACATTTCACATGCTGAATAATGAGGACCTCACTAAAGCCTGAGGTAAAGTCCTGCTCAGTGACAAAAAAAAAACATTATAATTGGGCCCATAGTAAGAAATGGAGTGTGTGCGTGATGTTCAACTTCAAGCATTTGCTTACGTCCTCACTACAGTTAGTATTTCTACTAATATGACTCTCTCTTTAATCATGTTTAATTGCTTTTCTGAATCATATCATATTTTCTAGGCACATAGAATAATTGAAGATAATCACTTTGACCTATTGCAAACTTGGGAACAGATTTTTGGAACTAGTCTGGAACATACATTGAAAAATAAAGAGAGGGGGGAAACGAATTTTGAAAACTTTTCCCTCTCTTTTGAATCATCTACCTATAACCATGAAAAGTTTTCACTCTCGAGTAGTTTTGTGTGAGTATGTGAACAGTGGCAGTTATAACTGCAATAAAATGGGACGTGTCTTGTTCTTGTCACCATCATGAGGGAGTTTATTAAAATTAGGCTAAACAGCTAAATCCTTATAGAGCTGTTTTCTGTGAGGAAAACTATTCTACCAAGTTGAAATGGGTAGTAAAATAGAAGACAAGCATATTTTTCAAAACTAAATTTCAACAATATCTTTTCGTAGTTCATTATGAATCTTTTAGTATGTTAAATTTAAAATACACTTTATTTTCCAATATACATTTGATATTTTCAAAGCAAAAGTCCGGTAACTCTATTACAAGTATTAAGAGGAATTTCGTTTTTTTTGAGTTAAACATTTTTAATCTCTATCTTCTACACAAAAAGAATTTCATCATAGCTCTCTTTTTTTATTGGCAGTTTCTGATCCCAATATGAATCATAAATCTTCAGTAACTTTTTCCAATCAGGTTTTCAATACAATTAAAAAAAGGTCAGAATAACATAATTTAGTAGTGTAACTGAACACAGGAATGGCAACTCTAGCACAGCTGTACAAATTAATGTTATTTTCAGAAAAGTGGAGTGACCACATCTATTAGGAATATTACAACAGCATTAGGTGGAATCAAAATCACTTCTGAACAAACATTCCTGTGTACAAAATTGTTTCATTGTTATTTGTTTGGTGGAGGCTGTCAAGAGAACTGTATAATTGTAAGTGACTCATAATTATATTTTGGGCTCAGGCAATATGTGCACACAGATCCTGACAAGATATTACTCAAATCCTTAGTGAATTGCTGTCTCCATGTGACTGTTGGTTACTGTTTATGCATTGATTCTTAATATACTCTGCTTATAACTTCCAATTTCTAAACATACTCTGCTGTAGCAAAAAGCTCAAACAAACCTTCTTGTTACAGCTCAATATGTATTAGGACAGCAAATACAGTCTTCAGAATTATACTGTGAGTGAGAAATGATTCATCCTTCATTCTCTGAATTAGCCTATTTAGGGTTCTGAATGTGCTCTGCCTTCATAAAGTTTTCTTAGATGAAAAATCTTTTTATTTCCTTACCAATATTTGGAACGAAGCAGTTAATGCTGTCTGCTTAGAAGCATAAACTGTCATTGATTATAAATTGGGGGTGACACTTTACGAAGGCATTGCTTTGTGCTTCCATTTTCAAGAGCATATCAGTGAGATTGTGTGTGTGTGTGTGTGTGTGTGTGTGTGTGTTCAGCTATTTGTCTACGTAGATACATATATATTTGGACACACTTTTTAAGAAGGTAATTCGTTTAATAACAGTAAAAAGCAAATCACTTAGAACTGAATTGGATGTTCTTCCAAGCATGTGTTAAACTCAGATTGTGTAAAGTCTTTGGAGGAAAGCATGAATATATCCAAAGTTTTTCTGGCTTCATTGCAAACCTGAAATTATTCTGATGATTTGTCAAGTTTGCATGGTTTTTCTGAGTAAAACAGAACCTAATTGCATATGACCCTGAGCTTAATTACAGTTGATTATTTCAGTGTTAGAAATCATGTGCCCAGCATGTTGCACCAAATTTGAAACAACTCCATAAAGAAACAACCCTTATTTACTATAACCTCTGCAAAGCATAAAGATTCAGATAAAATGGACCTGAAAACAGGAATGGAGAAAGAGCTGTTTGTGCTAAAACAAATTAATAAGGACTTAAAGATTATTATTATCTTGCAGATTAGAAGGCCATAATTTATCAAACATTTGTCTCTTTTGGAACCAGAAAAGGAGAGTTTGAGCAAGGATATTTTCCTTCAGATAGTTCAAAGGAAACTTCATTTTCATTAAAAGTCAAATGACTTTCTCTTTGACTTAAATAGTGGAGGAGGAAGATTAAGAACAACAAACAAACAAAAAAATTGCCATCTATGTTTTCTTCAGAGTGTACAAGTAATCTTGATTCTGCTATCTCTTATCTTGCCCCAAACCAGGTGTACAGTTAAAGATCAAAGGAATAACAGAAAGTGTGGACTTCTATTTTTTTTTGCTCAGAGTAAACTCTTGATCTTCAATGTCCACTTCAGTTAAAGCTGTAAGAACCAGAAGAGAATATCAGAAGCCTATGCAAATGGCTTTCATGTTAGGGCAGTTCCAAAGCAGCCAAATTTAACCTAAAATGTCCTAAGTAGCCATGCTTTCCTTTGAGGTTCAACATCGAAATACTTATTCAATGGGACAGAAGTTGTCTACAGTTGACATCCCTCAGGAGCAGGTGTGGTACTGGCCAAGAAGTCTGCCTCCACCTCCGAGGTGCTGAGCCTTCTGGCCTGGACTGCCTCGTGAGGGAGTTCAGGTCTCAGCATTGCTTCCAGCGGGAGCACTGAATGGAGAAGACACGCTACAGCAAGGACGTGTCTAGCTCTCCATTTCGGGTTCCCTAGACAGAAACAGAAATAAGGCTAATACATATATTTGTAGTTTCTTAAGAAGAGAAGGAGACAGGGCTTCACCTAGCACTAAGCTGGGGATAGAGAAGGAAACAGTCATGCAATTCAGTCCACATGCATGCCTGCTTGAGAGCTGTGCTTGGTTGGAGACTGAAGTCAGTCTGCTAACTTGCTGTGAGGCCTTGGGCAAATAACGGTACCTCGTTGCTCCACTTTTCTGCAAAATGGAGATGGATTTTTGTAATCTTAGTCTGTTAGGCACAGCCAAGTTTAGTTAATGCTTATGTTCCTAACTGAAGGAAGTTGGGCCGCAAATCATGCCTCTCCTTCCTTACTCTAATAATAAAAGGCTCTGCATAAATGCTACATATCCCATTTCAGTTTAAAAAGCTAAGTAGTATCATTTGTATAGTTGTCACCTAGGTTAAAAAACAAAAAACAAAACAAAACAAAAAACACAAAAGCATAGAAATGTAAAACATATGTAGAGTTTTGTTAGTTTTGGATTTTTTTTAGCTTAGTTTAGTTTTTTTTTCCCCTTTGCATTTGAGACGTAATTGACTATTCTGTTCACATAATACCTGGGATTATCGATTTAAATCTCTGATTTAGATTACTTAGGTTTCTAGAAGCAGCAGCTGAAAATCCTATCAGGGCTGACATGCCCTTTGTTTCTCCAGTGCTAGATAAATTAAAAGCCATGTGCATCTCTTGGATAAGACCTTAAACAAGTATGTGCTTTGCACAGACATCACAGATATCCCTACGTATGTTCTAAGAGCAGCACTACACTGCAAGCTAACAAAAATGACTACTTTTCCTTGCTGTCATGCTAGAAATCTTCTACCTGTCTGATATCTGTATCCATGCCCGTGAATGCTCACTAGCACTTCTGCTCTTTAAAGCTCTTGCCCAGAACAAATTTCTATGAGTTCATCCTTTTCTTAGATTGTCCTAGGTGCAGTGCCCGTTTACTCTGCTGGGGAACTCCACTGCATGGACTTGGGGAACTCCACTGCATGGACTTGCCTCTGCTGTCGAGGCAGCCTGCAGAGAACACAGAATCATCTCCAAAATGGCCTGTTTACTCTGGCTTTCTTCAAAATAAAGAATGATAAGCACAGGAGTTTTAAAACAGCATCAGAAGATAATGGTTTTCCTGGCACCCTTGTTTCATACTTCCTGCTCTCAGCTCTGCCATCATCAGACAAACTATTACTTTTCTCTGGCTGTTAAAATATTAACTCTTCCATTTTGTTATATTCTATCCTTACAAGAGTGCAGGTCACCCCTACAAATTAAGAGGTCTAAACTCTTGCAATGCTGCCTTCTCTAAATATTTGACACTTCTCAAGAATGTCTTTATCTGTTCCTTTAGAATCTTACTGGAGTGCCATATCCAGTCCAAGTGGTAAGATGTGTACCTTGTTTGTTTTGCCAGTTTCCTTTTACTTGTTTTTTGATCATCCAAGAATGGGCACAGCTCACAGCCTGAAGGTGCACTTGTTTCATAGTAATATAGTCTCCCATTACACTCATTCCTAATAGAATTAATGGATGCATCTGCTCTGGAATAGCACTGTGTCTGGTGGGAAGTTATGAAGGCACACAATGGTTACAGCCTTCTGATGAAAGATCCAAGTGTGTTCTTGAGAGCAGGAAAAGGAAGACCTAGACTGACTTATTTCCCTTTTCAGGGGAACTTGAGCACTGCCTTCTCATCCCCCTAAAGAGGGATGATGGTGAAATTAGCATTTGGTCCCGCAGATGACTTTGTCTAAAGTATTGGCAACTTTCCTCTTCCCATATGAATGTGAATGCAATAGTATCTTTATCCTTAGACATGTTGCTCTCATGTGGGAACTCATCAACATTCCTCAATATGGTTTGTTACCTAAGTAGCAAGGAGACAGCTACTGTTCCGGCAGAACATGACAGTTGGGTGTTTTTATCTAATAGGGCCACGAGTGCCACAGGGTCTCGAGAGGGAGGAGATACCAAACACTCTAGTCACTTACATATTCTCTCTCTAAAAGAGAACAGGCCACCTAGCCCTGACTCCTACATAGGAAACTCAGAATTTCCCTCTCCTTTGACAACTCCATGTCTTTAACCACAAATCTGCAAAATCGCGGTGGTGTAACTGGTGCATTCTACCTTGACAGCCAAGTCACAGTACACCAATACTGAATGTAGTCCAAGTTAACATTAAGTCATTGAATAAACTGAACTTTTAAAACACATTTAAAACAGATCAGATAGAAAGTGCACTCATAGCAACAGAAAGATTCTCTGTTAAATTTAACAACCTAAAATGCTTTGTGACTTTTGTGTGTGTGCCAGTCTTCTTGTTAGTCTCACAGTGACATCCACTGCTTTGTTTAGTGCCTTAGCACTCAGCAGGAAAAAAAAAAATCAGAATATTTGTATGTTGAGGGAGAAGAAATGACCCTTAAAAGTTCCCATAACCATAATAACTTCAGCAGAGCTTTGAAGATTGTAAACGATAATGTGAAGTGTTTTCCCTCTTGATCATCTAAAGGACTTGTATGATTTCAGCACTATTCTACATTTCCTTTCATCTTGGACTTCTCAGCTTTGGAGTAGTCTTGATTCCTGGAGTGGATTAAAATGTACAGTGAGATATGACACATTCACACTTGCATCACAGCAAGCCATAGAGGCCACTTTTTGGTAATTCTTGCTCTGCTTTCAGAGTGCAAAATATAAATGGTCGATTAATACAGTAATTTTCAATCAATTGATAAATTAGTCATAATCTGTAGGTGGAGAAAATGCCAAGTAGTTTAGGCTCACTTCCATTGTCTAATTCATCCTGTGCTCACAGCAAAATGCTGATGGGATGGTTAGGAAAAGAGATGGAGAAACTCTAACTGAAATATGAGTAAGAAAAAGTATGCTTTAATAACAACAAATTTGGGTCCTTGAACACAGAAAGAGTGAATGTGGACCTGTCATTAAATGCTTGTTGTCTATGGAGACAAAAACTAGGAGAAGGACAGAGGCAGGCAAAGCGACATAAAACACCTTGGTGTCCTGATTTCCAGTGACCAGAAAGCAGATCCAAGCCTTGCAGTCATGATAGTTTTTCTGACTGCAGACAGAGCTGTCAAACATGAAAGGATGCTCATGAGAAAATAGAAGTAAGGGCATAATGACATAGTGGACATTTTTCATTAAAAAAAAAAAAAAAGTCACTAGCAGCATGGAATTGGAATTATATATATCTTAATTTTGATTTTGCATTCTATTTTGGTGCTGTCTAAATAAAATTTAGTAGAAGAGTAATATTTCATTTAATTTGTTCAAGTCTTACTGCTTCAAAATGTATTACTTTTCAAAGGTTCTGTAGCAAGAACATTTTGACTGGTTTTTGTATACTCCATGTGAGAGTTATCTGTGAATGAGATCGACATTCTAAGCATGTCCAACATTTTACAACATTTTAACCTTTCCCTTTTTATATACAAACAAAAGAGAGAGAAATTTCTGCGCTGTAGAAAATGATACATACATCAAAAGAGCATGCTTAAGTGAAAAATTTTTCAGTGTCTTTACTGTTGGAGATACATGATATGTAAGCTTGGGCTGTGTGTTATACATTAGGGAATGACAACTTTTGACGAGATGCCATGAAAACAATTTCTGAAAAATATTGCAGGTACTTCCACTTAAAATTCTTAACCTGTTTAACATAAGATGTTCTTCCAGCTGTACTAGAAAACAATATTTCACATTACATCTGAAGTATATAGTTGTTGCTGTGATTTTATATTCTGTGATTGTATTTTTACTGCTCTTTTTGTTATTACATGTTGCCATAAAATTTATGTTATATTTGCTAATATTGTTACTTCTGTCAGGGGTATGAAGATGTGAGATCTCTAACATCAGAACAACACGCTGGGCTAGGTGCTTACATAATCAACAGGCATACTGTCAGAATCACTGAATTTAGACTGTGTCATGAAAAGTGCACACTATATGGAAATTTAAGCCCAATATATTTATATATGACTTGCCAGATTTATTTAATTATTTGACTGCATTAGAGAAACTTTCAGGTACCATTTCAGTAAGGTATAACCCCAGCTCCCAGTTTTCAACCTAAGAGAAGAGAAAGAGTTTTTTCCTCCTAATAGACAAAGTATAGATTGGTCTTCTTGGACACCCAAGAAACCAGCAGTAAAACTGGGAAAGCATTTAACCAGGATTTAATGCTTAAACTGTAGGACAACCACATCAAAGAATAGGAATACATAACGTGTCTCTAGTGGACCAGTCTGATCTAATCCAGCCATCTCCAAAACACTAGTCCTATCTCCATGAAGTTCTAGAAGATAAATACTTCCTCTACATACAGTTTAGACTGGTAGCCAGAACCATCTGTGGAAGAAAACTGGGTATATTAAAATACATTGGAGCACGGTACAGTCAGATGGGTAAACGATATATCTGAACCATAATAAGCTCCAAGTTCTTGTTCATTTAACCAGTAAAATCGCATCCACACTAGAAAGATTTCACAGCTTTAATTATGTTTTTGGATTAATTAAAGCAGTAAAACTTTCTAATGTAGATGAGCCCTTGTTCACCTCATTTCTCTGCTTCCAGCACGCAGTCTATTGGATTTGGAGTGGAATTTAGACACCCTTATTGTGTCATTTTGCATACATCTTAGTAGGGTTCCTAATGGCTTCACCCACTCTTGTGTTAACATTTGCCTTGCCATTTTCACTTCATGACTGCACACTCATTATAAATCAGCTCACACTACAGCTTTTTTTGGAAGAGCATTTTCTTAGGCCCTGTGGCTTTCAGGCTTGGAGGGGTTTTATTAGCAAATTTGGTACAGTACAATCAGGATTACATCTGAAATGGTCTTATTTATCCTGTGACTATAACCCCTGGATGTCTGGTATTCATACAGGTGCTCTGATACCTCTTCTACTGGAACAGAATTTGCATTCTGTCCACACCAGCAATTTTACTGAGGCAATGAATATGATAGATTGTCCTGACATGTATGTCTAGTGGTGTCAGCATATTTATAACGGCTTCTGTTTTTCAGTCTTTTTTTCCCCTTTTGGCCCAAATATGGAGGTTTTGAAAAAGATAGCAAGGATCAGATGGATAGATAAAAGAGAAAGAGAGTGCAAGATAGAAAATGATGGCAATGCATATTGTACATAAGAGGAGGTACCAGAAGTGGTAACACATTATGTACTTGCTCAGCTTCAGCGGGCAGCTGTTTTCCATGCTTGCCATCCTACTTAAAGGCCCTGTCCAGTTAGGAGCATGTGAAACAACATTTCCACTGCTCCCTGTTGTATCAGTTTGAGTGGCATAAAATCATTTTTCAGGTCTGAAAAAGTTTTTTTCAGGTTTGAAGCAGGCTCTGTGTCTCTCTGGACTGGCTTCCTATTTCCATGTAAGACAGACATTGGAACAGGAATAACAACCCCAGGAGTTCGAAGTTTATGATTAAGGTCTGCAACTCATGAAACTGGATTAAAATCAGAAAAATTAAAAATGAGTAATTCTCTTTTTCTTGGACCTTTGGGACATATATTTTGATAATTTTATATATTTTCTCCACCATCATGAAAGCTTTCATCTTTCCTCTCACTTCTTTAAAAAGTAAAGTTGTTATTTTCGGATAAGTATTCGGTATTTAACAAATTACAGCAAGCTTCCTCTTAAGTCTCTAAACTGTGCAAAAATATCGAAGCATTAAAACAGTCTTAAAAATTTTAACAGTAGAACTTGTACTGTGAAGTAATACCAATCAAAATAAGTATTTCTACAATTTAATGGTGCAAACCAAGCTAGTCCAAAACCTGAAATTATTGGCCTAATTATACTCTTGCTTTTGTGCTGTGTGAAAATGAAAGAGTCAAACAGAACTCTGCCCTCTGGTATTGTGCAGCTGATGAAAATTTGGTCTTCTTGGTAATGACTTATAAAGCTTATGCATGTGCTGGTTTATGGTATAGTTCCTAAGGCTATACTGGGTCAATGAAGTGTTTAACGTATGCATATGTTAGTCTGATTTAATAACAATCTGCTGAGAAGTAAATAAGAAGGTGGGACCCTGGATGGGTATAGACCTTCACAGGGAAGTACAGTTGGATTAACAATTTACTGGTCTTCAGTTTAGTCACAGTTGCTGATTGTGTGATTGTCACTCACTGAAAATGCAAAGGAAAATGTCATTTAAGTCATTCATTGATTATTAAAAAAAAACAACAACAAAAAAATACAATACAAACAAACAAACAAAAAAACCCAACCCACTCCTTGGTAAATATATTTGGATTTAGGAGGCAGTGCATTAACTTTTCACGTCTATGCCTCACCAGACCCAGGATAACCATAACTGATTTGCAGGATACAGCAGCTCAGGCCTCCTCGGGGAGCACCACGGATTTCTCCATAGGAAGATGCAATCGCAGAAAGCACTCAGAGGCAAAGTTAGTTCTGTGAGCAGATGAGGGAACCCCTACCACATTCAGGCTGTCGTTACAAACAGTTTGTCTCACTTAGAAACATATGTGGTTGGTGTTGCTGGCAGCAATTAAGGGTACTACAATATTACAATTTCAGCCTGCAAAAATGTAGAGCATCTCTAGCCAAGTCACTTCCATTACCTCTGCAAAAACACGCAATATCTAGTTTTTATTTTTGAATAGTGATGCCCCCAGTATTGGTGATATACAGGATTAAAATATGGGACATCTTTCTGATTACAAGAAGCTGAACAGTCTTGTATTAGCATTAAATGGATTTTAGAGGCAAAGAGTATTATTTTTAGGCTTGAGTTCATAAACAGAATGGGACAAAAGGTCAGTCTGACACGTACGGCTCATTTACTGTTAAGCAGTACAAAGAACTTGGTAATAGCTGTGTTCTATAACAACTGAAAAACCAATGGATGAGTGGGTATGGAGAATTAACTTCCTAATTTGAATGTTGCATTTGAATGTTATTGAAAACAATTATAATTATTTGAATCACTTAACTATATTTACATGTTTTGAGTTTTCCCTTTGGGGTAGCTCCCTGGTTTTCTATCACACATCGCTGGCTGGTAGATATTAGGCTGCAGTTAATGGCTTTGCATTATATGGCAATATTATTTCAAGTACCTGAATGTAGCAGCAGCAAAACACATCATGGGTTGTAGTTATGGTCAAATCAATACATTCATGCAAAATGGGGGGAAAATTAATGTTGTGCAGTGAATAGCTCTAGTTGAAAGAATGCCTGTTGTAAAAAGAAGCAGATTTAATGGTCTGCAGGAAAAAAAAAATAATAAAAAAAACCAACAACAACAAAAAAAACAGGCATAAAGAGCATCGTGACACTGTAGGATAAAAAAGGGAGCTCTGGTACTGTCAAAATGCCCTGTAACCCTCTAAAGAGAAGCAGGACTTTGTGATATGTTCTTACGCAAATAGAGAAACACCTATGAATAGATAAACATCCAGGGGAGAAACAGCCAAGCGACAGAATCTGGGTTGGAGTCAGCCTTTATGTAATCATCACTCTGCCTCCTGGATAGGAACTGAGCCCGACGGGGAAAAGCGAGAGGGGAGGCAAGCTGCCTGCAGGCATGAGCACTGAGGTCCCACTGCAGGGAGCTCGCCAAAGGCTGGCAAAGCTCTGAGTCTCTCTGGAAAGGACTGTCCGTCGCCAGTTCCTTTAAGTACAAGTGATGTTTGATTTCTAGGCTCATCTCTCCAGGTGGAGAGGATGTAGCAAGCTACCAGACAGACAGATGGACCAGTGAGGACAGGAAAGGCTGTTTGCGCGGCAGACCGAGAGGTGGCCTGGGTGAAGGACCTGCTGCCCGTAGAAGTGGCTCCCAGTAGAGGGGAGACCCTTCAGCTCCTGCACAAAGTGAACTCCTCTTCACTCGCAGGTGGAGGCTCTGCAAGAGAAACCACATGGCAAGGCTCTCTGGGCGTCTTTGCTTCCCTGAACAGATTCAATCCAAGAAATAGAAATGCAGGGGGCTAATGATACTGCTTAAATGTCAAAACCAGCATGAACTGAAGGATCAAATGGTGTGCAGCAGTGCTTGCTGTGAGGGGACAAACTGCTACAAGTATCTTCATTTGTGTCTTGCCTTTCTTTTGCTGATGTGTGACAATAATGTCTTTTGACGTATTTTTTTTTTGTTTGATATTTTTATTTTAAGTTTCATGCAGTTTTTTATCACTGGGAATAGAATTGCTACAAACTGAAAGAAGGCTGCGTTGAGCTCAGGTGTGATAACAGGCTGCTGTTTCTGACAGGGCAAATTTTTCAGCATCTCTTTTAACTGCTTTAGCAAGGACTTAGCAGGGCGGACCTGCAGATGTAGCAGGAAACAGCATTTGTTTCCTCAATACTGTGATGGATGCTATCAACAGTGGACCCCCGTAAACTAAGAAAACTGTTGTTTCTCACACTGCAATCATCAGAGCACTCCATGGTACGACTCTGCTGCCTTAATTTAGACATCTGCAGTACAGACACCTCTAGCTGAGCTAGGCATACAGAGTCCTCTTATAGTCCATGGAGAGAAATAGGGAATGATTTGTCTTATTCTACAGTAAATGTCTAAAGTGCCATATAAGTCACGCTTTAGAAATGTCTACAACCCTCTAAGGACTACTAAGGTGTTTTAGATAACTAGTTGAAGACTTCTGAATTTTCCTGTCTATAGGCAGGTGAGATGAAACCCTTTCCCTGGTGCTCAAGTAAAACAGAGGCAACAGCTGGCGGGCACGATGCTGCAGACGGCATCCCAGCCACAAGTGCACAGCCCCTGCTGCCTTGATGCTGACCCTTCCCGCAAGTTCCTTTTCTGCATTTTCTGTGTCAGGTTCCCTAGCAGAAAAGGACATCTTCCTTCTCATGGCCACCTCTTGGGCTGCTTTGTGCCTTCCCATCTCAGCTCCAAGATGTTTCTCTCAAGTTTATTTATAGAGGAGACAAGCGCTGAGCTTGGTTTTCTGTTTCCTTGTACCACACAGTCATTTATACTAATGACAGCAGAATTCCAACTGTTCTGCAGTCAAAATGAGGACTCAAGACAGAAATTATGGGCCAGATTAAGTTCTAATTTGCATTTAATTCTGGATGAAGTCCCCCCCTTTCTCTTTTCACTCCTACTAGCTCTGTTTCAGTGTTGCTTCAGGGTTTCCTCTGTCCTCTTTTGCGTTGTTCCTTGATTGCAATGTGATTTCAATAATATCCATAATTGTTCAAGTTTCGGTAGCTAAATATGTTAATTGAGGCACTGGACAGATGGCTCAAGCATCTGATATTAAGCTTACTGTGCTGAAATGATGTAGCCATCAGGGTTTGGAGTGTTACCATGGGAATGCACTTCCAAAGGCTATTGAGCACTAGAAGCATTACACAGTAACGCTCCTGACAGGGCTGTAGTAACTCTAGCTTTTAAGGGACCAAAAAAGGCAAGAAATAATCAGTTTAAAAAATCTCTGGAAAAAATACTGTGATATCTTCTTATTCTTCAGTTAGCTGTAGTGTAGTCAACCAAAAGTTCTTTGCTCATTCACTCCCAGAAAAGCAACAAAACTACGATGAGTCTTTGTTTCGGGAATAAAGTAGAATTGTCATTTTACAACTTTCATTTGAGACTTCAGAGTGAAATAAAATCTTTCTGGTCTTCTGAATCTTCTGTTCCTGTCTCTGCAAAGACTTTTTGACAGCATTCAGAAAAAGAGGGTGGTTTGGTAGCTCAGAATTTTGATGTAATTTTAGTATTGCCCACAATTGCTCAAGTTTCAGTAGATAGCTGTGAACTGAGGAGTTGGACAGCTGGCTCAAGCATCTTACATGAAGCTTACAATATTGAAATGATGTAGATACTAGCTTCAAAACAGCATATGGCTCCTCCTACTCTGCATGATTTTGGGCAAGTCATTTTATTTCTTCCTAGCAGAATAATTGAATTTTAAGCCAATATATTTTGCCTTTGAGTAGGCTGAGGACATGCTAACCATCAGTAACCATCTTTCCACTGACAGAGGGAATTCATTACATGATTACATTCAATAATACAGACAAGGAAGCAGAGAGCAAATGCGGGCCCTGAACTCTTTCCGCCTCCTAACCTCTTACACTGCACTGCTGTAGTATTTTCTGCAGGGAAAACAAAGGACTTACACATTAATTTACATGTTTCAGAAGAGGAGATCGTAGTACTTTGTTCCCTGCCTGCTCCATCAGCCTTGTGCTTCTGTTTCTCATTTGAAGGGCAATTTCTAGTCAGGATACACTGAGTTAGATCCGCCTTAATCCCATGGTGTACAGACAGTGCAGGAAGCTGCTGCGGCTTTAGGAAAGGCACTCTAAGGCCCAGAGGATGTCCATTATCAAGCTCTGTAATTATCTAGTCAAAGGAGTTTCATCCACTCTTTTAACTCTCTGCCTTTGTCCTGCCCTGTCCCTCCAACACCCCTAACACCCCAGTGTAGGGTTTTTGTGCATTCACGGGACTCTGTCAAAAGTTATCTGAGATTAATCAGTGTTTCCCATTTGGTTAGAGTGATCTTTGGAGCCAGCCTATAACTCATGTTTAAACCGCCTCCTTGTCTTTCCCTTGGATAATGTTATCATGTGCACACGTTGCCATTTAATCTTTCATATGATCTGTTCTGCAGAGGAAAAAATAATAAACATGGGCCTAATGCTACAGATCAACTGGAAAACCTGCCATTGACTTCAGCAGAGGGTTTTCTTGAGTGACGAAATTATCTGATCTGATTCATGCCCATCACCATGGTAACTGAGCACTGTGTAGAAAATTACCTATATCTGTAAAAGTGTTGGCACATACCCATGGAGCATTCTTTCCTCCTTTTTCCCCTTTATTTATACACTCAAAGATTCGGGGGTTTTCTTGCTCTGTGAGCGTTACCTGAAATGTGGACTAGGGCCTGTGTTTCCTTTGTTATCTAAAGTAGTTCCCTAGGATAAATATATTTACCATTTATCATCTGTTCATATATACTGCATACGTGTAGCTGAGTTGGCTAGCAGATAAAAACTCCCCTCCCCGTTTTTTTTTCTTTTTTCTTTTAGCTGTAAAGATCTATAAATATAAATCCCATCAGCAGATATAACATCCTGAGTGCTGCATATTTCCAAACCCCTCCAGCAGCTGGGCTTTATGTTCCAGGTCACCTACAGTTATTTTCTCGTACTAAATTACTGTGATGTACTGCAAGAGTTCCTGGGTGTGATGTGAAATATTTATAACTGGGATTCCCAGCCAGCTCATGAGGAGTGGAGATGATGCAACATCATTTCCACATATTGGTGTTTTTTTTCTCTTTTTTTTCTGCAGAAACTCTTAAATTGCTTTTTTCCCCCTGAAACCAAATACACTCCGTTGAAAGGCTAGACTGCATGGTATATGGTATGCTCCTGATCCCTCCATCTCTGCCAGTCTTTTTCAACAACAAAAGAAGGACTGTCTATGAAGGTCACTCACAAATAGACCTGTGTGTATCTGAGTGCCATGCTTTGTCAGTGAAAACACAAGTAACAGGAGGCAAAAAAGAGAAAAATAAAAACAGACTGGTTATTCTGTTTTCTCCTCAAATGTGTTTATATTGCAGTGCTTTATATCTTATTTGATATTTTCCATCACTGGGCACATTTTAGAATCTGTACATTTATTTTGGAATTTAGAAAAGAGTTGAGATTGCTAGAAAATCTGTCTCTAGAGTATAATCTTCACAATAGTTGTCTGGTCATAGTGAAAGCCATGGAGAGGAAAAGGTCTGTCTGCCTGGGGCCTTGTCACATCTCTATCACTTGGTCAATGCAACCAGAGTTACTGTGATTTCAAAGAAATGTTGTAATTGAGTGGCTTTCAGCAAGATGGCCAGGTGTGTGTGCCATTTTTTATTTTTTCTAAGTAGCACTCCCTTTGCAGGACTTGTAGTTGGAAGCAAATTTTAAAATGGTTAAAGTGAATCATACTTGAGTAGAGAAGGAATGTATGCCAGCGCTGCTCAAGACAGGGGCCTGAACATAAGAGCTTCATTTTCACAGTGAAGAAAGTATCTTGGAGGCTAAATACATTTGTGAGTCAGGGTTGTAGACAAATCCCAGCCCTGCTTGAATAAGATGGTAGTGATTTGTGAATTAGAAACATGAACCGATGGCATTATGCCCTGTTGTTTTCGTTGTAGTTTTGTACAGCTTATAAAGTGCTGCCCCACATTCCGAACCATGACAATTAGCAATGAAAATATTCCTGCTGAAATAAACCAAAAGCTTATCACAAGCTGCTCTGTTCTTTAGGCCACTTAGAGCACAATATTCTTTTATTCATTTTCCTTGAGAGCATTGTGTGTTGCTGATGCAAATTTTTGATTTTCAGAAGCCTCTTTCATTGCCACACATCTACACAAAAATGTCTAAAAGTGCCCGTGCTTCAGATCTTATGCCTTGTCTGAAGAGCAGTTTCGGTCAAAAAAGTAATTATGCACAAATGACAAGCATTTATTTATTCAACAGAACAGCTCCTTAGGAAGCTTTGCAGCACATCTGCTTACTTTGCCGAACAGGCAAAATATGTGTTTTTTTCCTCTCTGATATTACCAAAAAAGAACCAATACAGGGCATATACATTCCCCTCAGAACTATCAAGGATGTTTTGATGATTTAGGCAGAAGGTAGCTTGTTTTTCATGCTCTAGGTCAGTCTTGCAAGAGGTCTGTCTTCTCTACAACATTGTTCATTAAATACTTGTGTCACTCAGTATGTCTTCCAACATCCAAAATGTACTGAAGAAACAGCCTCCATACAGGTTTTATTCTTGATTTATCCGCACTTCCAGAACTGCTAATCTTTTTTTTTTTTCTTTTCTTTCCAGTTTTGCTTATCTTAAAGCATAATTATGAAGAAAGTCTATAGATGCTGCTTAATGTTAAAGCTGTAATACTTATTTTTCTTAAAAGAATTCTTTTGGTAAAGATATTTGCCCTGTTATCCACAGATCACAGTGCTGGGCAAAGGCAGCTAATAGGCTGTCACTGCCACAGGTGGCAGCTTGTATGGTGGCTTGGTGTCTCTTCACTGCACTTTACTGTTCCAGAGGGTTTTTGGAACCTTTTCAGGGTCCTTTTTTGAAAGAACACTTTTGCAATTCTGATGCAAATTTTTATTGAGAGTTAAAGGGACATAAGTTCTTACAGGATACAGATTAAAGATCGTTAGGTGTTTAGACTCTAAATGTTGAATTTCTGTTGGGCTTTAAAAATGTTTAAGTGTCTACTTCCTATTGATTTCAAAGCCTGCATTTGAAAGTCCTGTCAGATGCCATCAGCATCTCTTAGTTGCAAATGACAACGCCTAGATGTTTTTAAAAGTTTTATTTCTCTATCAAGAAAAAACTGCCATATACTACCATCTTCACCCCTGTAAAACAGTAAGATTCCATTGAAATTACCAGAAATTACATTGAAATTACAGACTTGTACATGCACTGTGACTTTAGCTTCTTATAAAGTAGGCCTTTTTTGTCCTACACTTGTAGTCAAAGCATTTGAGCAGCCACACTGAGATTACTTGCTGCAATTGAATGAAATAATAAAGGAGGTGGTACTTTCGTACAGTAAAACAGCGCAAGAAAGTTTATGCTTCCATCTAAACCCCATTGACCTTTGGGCAAAGCTCTACATTTCTTAAAATCACTCTCCTAGCAAGCAGAAGTTGCATACATGGGAGAGGGTGAGGAATGGAAATAGGTCAGGTGCTGGTTTTACCACCTTGATTAGGTAGCTACCACCCCTCAGTCATCAAATAGGATGTCAAAATTTACTGGAGCTGGCAGTGTAGGCCAACCGTGAGGAAGGAAGTCAGCAACAGGAAAACTGGAAAGGAGAACTTGGACTCTGGAAACTGTGTCATTGAATCACAGGGCTTTGGAAAGTATTTCTGGCACAGTACAAACTCTTTGTCACATTTTGCTCAAGGCTTTAGGTAAAGCTAAACTATTGTCCCAAATTCCATGCTAAAATCACACACTGGTCTTTGCAAAACTATAGAAAGATTGTTTCACTGGCTCTGCAAGACGTCTAGTGAAAATGCCATTCCAGGATGCAGAGAGCCAAGTTCTTTGGTTTTCTCACTATTACAGTGATGGAAATGATAATGCAGCTGGATCATTAACTTCAACAATGTCAGCATGTTCTCACCATTGCATTTACTTTAATTAGTCTACATATTATCATTTAACAGCATACTTCTCTTAGATGAATTCACTAATGTATTTTTTGGCTCCCACTATGCAGAGTACCTCTGCCTCAGAAGTAAGTTATTAAATGCTAGAAAATGTAGGAAGATATGTGGAAAGACATCTCAAGACACACCTATATGTTCACACTTGAATAGGTGCACATAAAGATAATATTGAATGATAACTTTCCTGCAGAAATCTCTTGCTGTGTAATACGCAAACATCTTTGTTTCTCCCTGCCTTTCAATCAGGAAAGAAAACAAAAGGCAGAATATCAAATTCAGAGGAGTGGATGTTTCTGTACCTGAGAATAGATGAATGAATGGTTCCAGCTAGATTATTTTAGCATAAATTAAGACACTGATCACAGTGCAGAAAAAGAACAGTAAAATATGCTGAGTATAGATCCTCACAGTTGATTCTTATGTACTAAGCACTCAGGTTATGAACAATTAGTCTTCATTGCTTTGTTCTACTGCATCTTTTCACAGCCAAATCAAATCATTGAACTTGAAGTATATTGTATTTATTTAGATTGAAATGCAGNAGGCCTCTTGGTCACTTGTTCAAATGGAATATGATCTTCTAGTTCTTGCCATATTTCTGTGCTGTCTTTAGCTGCAGAACTCAGTCTGGCCCTATGAGCTGGAATGGGGACATCTGAGCTCCATCTTGCTCTCAGTGTCTATGAACTTGAATTGATATTGCAAATAATTTATAATGTAGCTTACATGGAAAAGCTGAAATGTGTAATCAATAGAATAACTGAAAAATAGTGAGGTTTTTCAAGAAGTATATTGGCTTTGAAGAGTAGTGGTGTTCCCTTTTTTTTTCCCCTCAAATTTCTGTTCAAAAGAAACAAAAAACTTCTGTGTAGAACACTGTGTGATGTAAATCTAACTGTAAAAAAGGGGAAATGCACTAGAAATGCAGAAGGAGAGTCCAAGGCACAGAAATCAGAGAGTCTCCATATGACACTTATTATGTATTAAGAGAAAGACATTGATAAATATTTGTTTGTCAAATCTCTTCATGCGTAAGCAGCATTAGCATGGGGAGAACTAGCCTGGTCTAAAGGATGATGCCTTAACTTTGACTAAACACAGGATGAAATATTAAAGGTTACATCTTTACATCAACAGAGACATCTCCTTTTAAATATGAATATAAAGCATTATTCTTTGAATAGCATTTTAAAACAAGTTATAGCCAAGAGGCAACTGTCTATAATGGATGAGATAGTGAAAGGCAAGCTTAACTATGGCAGCCCAGATTTAACATGTTTTACTGGCAGTGAGACCAGGCAAATTTGACTAGAATTCCATTTAGGGCTGAACATGACACCTCCTGATACCATTTGCACAATGTCATTCAACAGTCTGGAGTCACAATTTAGATAAAGGAACTGCTGAGACCTCTTTTCTGAGTGTGTTTAGAAATCTGAGTTGCAAATAAATGATGATATTGAATGCAAGAGGCATGTACGAATTAATCTCATTCTTTGCCAAAGGGCCAAAAGTTCATTCATGAGTGAATATCCATCACAGATTGTAACATTAGGTAATAAAAGAGCAAATGAAGCAAGAACTTAAGGCTTCCCTTACCCATGAAGTGGAACGTTTATTCAATAAGAATCAAATTAAAACTGCTGTATTGATTCAGTTAGTCCTGTAAAATGTAGGGTTTTGATATTGATACTTTAAAACTGTTATATTAGCAAATGCAGGCTGAGAATGGGGTGAATTGCACGTGTGCCAATGCAATGAAAACGTTCATTGCACATCTCTGGTGCCAACCATGAACAATTCATGAACATGACATTACCAATTCAGCAAGCACTTCAGATACTACACATATGCCCTAAGCTTTGCTGATACTTTGGCAAGAAAAAAAGTGGAATTTTCAGTATTGTAATACTGGTGAGAAAACAACTGCCTAAATATTTGATTGGCTTCAATTTGATTCAAGGCTCGGGAGGTGCAGAGATGACAGTATTTTCTTCTAACCCAAATGACTCTGTTCTTGGTCTTGGGTTGTTATTTACTTCCCTAGGACAAAAAGTGCAGAATGTTACCCACTAGTCATGATACCAGGTGCAAAATTAATTGACTCATTAACCTTAATCGGATTGTTTTATTTGTGAAGGTCTCATGCTCTGAAGATGATGGTGCCTTTAGCTTACAGTCATAAATAAGCATTTACCACCCTCTGTTGCAGGGCAAACGTTCTCTTAGTAACACTTAAAGCGTATACAGAGGAAGCTTTTGTGGTTTATTTGAAGAACATAATATGTGCAACCTTCTAGATAAATGGGTGTTGAGTTAAAGAGGCAACTCCCCTGTTCCCCAATACCTGCATACTGGAGTTTGCTTTAGTTTACCCAGGGAAAATAATTTTGCCATTGACTCCCCTAGTGTAACTTTTCTTATTAGTAATATCTCACTGTAGTATAGAAAGAGAACTGTTTTTTTTTCTAATTGTTATTACAATATTGACAAATTTGAGAAGTATTTTGAAACATTCATGCTGATCCCAATACTGCAATATTCTTAAAAGTATTTTTGAGAGTCCAGCTTCCATTAGTGAGATGTTCTGTAATATACACCTTTTTTTAGTTGACATGTCTGTAGTTTTGTTCCCCTTGGCACGGAAAAGCTAAACACTGACATCAGAAAAATGTGTAGTATGAGAAATGAGAATAGATGAGATTTTCATGCAAGCTTAGCTTATGATTTTTTGGCAAGCGACACTGAAAGAGCTGATCCAAAAATGCATTTGCTCATTGGTCAAAGGTCTGACTGGAGCTTATGTAGACATATCTTAGCCAGCTTTACCCCACCAAGGCTAGATTAACTGTACGAGCCAACCCCTCCAAAAGTTACGCCCTCTCAGATTTATAGCCTGCAATGAGATCTGTATTTGGTGTTGTGAGTGCTCACAATAGTTTGTTCTGTTAGCTCTAGTTCATCTACACAACCAACATTTGCAAACTGATTGCTGTATAGCAGGAGGGTATTTATGCAATCGTGATTGTATGGCGTCTAACGAAAAGTGGAAGTTCATTGCTGGTTTTGTTTTCTGTCGTGATGCCCAGAAATGCTGTCTTAAGGTTCTATATACATTGCTGGATTGCTACTATTCATCTCAGAGCTCCTAATACTATTCTCAAGCAAAACAGACCTGAAACTACAGGGATTGACAGGCCCCATAGCAACTCCCACAAAGTAGGAACAAAGTAGACCTGGTGGTGCTCTACCACCTTCACAGTGCTTGGTAGTCATAGCATAGGGACAGGAAAAAACTAGAAGGAAAGACTCTGAGTTGCAGAGCATCACCCAGGTATCGAGAAGAGGCAGCTGTAGGACAGAAAGCCTCTCAAGCTGAACCCATGTTTGAGAAGCACAAAAAACACATAAAGATTTTTTTGCTCCTTCTCTTCCTTGGGCTGCGTCTTTTTTATGCTTCAGATCTTGAGATGCACAGCACATAATCCAGCGTGTGGGAGGCAGAGACTCCATGATTGAACTGCCGATTTAAGTTAAGTTATATATTGCCCACAAATTGGTATTTTCTGGGGCTTATCGTCTTCATTAAAAATCACTTTGAACTGAACATTTGTATTATTTTATCAGCTTGAACCTGGCTGTTTATGGCTCTAAAAAAAACCCCACTCTACACTTCTTGAGTTTTTAGACTTTTATTAACTCCTGTACTTCAATTCTTTTAAAAGAAGAATCCCAAAACAGCATTTTTAACAGAGTTACGCTTTTTTGAAGTATTCTGGATCAAATCATGAGTGGTACTGTGGAAATCAACATCCAGAGTTAGCTGAGATTGCTATAAAACCACTCTTTATGTAATGATGGTCATAAAAAAGCAATTATACTATTTCATTCTGAGTTTTAGTTATGTAATTGCAATGACTATGTTGATTGAATTCTTAGAATGTTTAATGGTGTTAAAGAAAATATTATGACATTTTAGCCCATGCTTTTCACAGTACTTTTATATGACACCAGAATTCATATGCTTCTGATCTCTTCCTTGCGTGGTTGGGTTTTTTTGTTTTTTTTTTTTTTTGTTTGTTTTTGTTTTTGTTTTTGTTTTTTAATTAAAGGTGAAATTTGTTTTGTGTGAAGCACATATAAAGTGAAAACGTAGCGCATTGAATTGATCCAATTTCCACATCTGGATCCTCCTGCAAGTACTAGTTTCTACCTTCCTGCTCTAAAAGGAGGTTGGTACTTTGCAGCATCATGAAGGCCAGGCAGAATAAGTGCATTAAACACTTAATATGTAACAGAGACAAATTTCCAATAGAGAGGGAAAGTATTAAAGCACTGAACAAAGCACTGATACGGCCTCATCTGAAATATCTTTGCAATTCTATGTTTATGTTCAAGAAAGACAACCTAAAATAAGAAAAGGAGAAAAAAAAAAAGGTTACTAATATAATTAGGAGGATGGAGAGCTGATCATACAGGAGGAAACAAGGGATTGTCTCATTCAGTCTCACAGAATGAAGTCTGAATAGGAACATGATTGCTATATGGAAATGAAACTGCAGGCAGGGAGAAGGATAATGGTGATACAAAGATAAATGGATATAGACAAGTCATTAATACTTTCAGACTGGCAGTTTAGAAGCAGGTTCCTGTCTGTCAGAGTACTAAGGTGCAGCAGCAGCCATGCTGTCAGAGTAAGGGAAAAGAGCCCAAATTTTCTTAAGATAGACCTCAGTGTCCCAGAGGAGAGGACTCATGGGCATAGTTCTTGTGACAGAAGAGAATTTGACCTTTTGATACAGAATGACCCCTTCTGCCCTGTGTTTTACTTTTGCCCCAAGACAGCAAAGTATTTCAGCAAGTTCGAAAGTCCTGCTGAAGTAAGGACTTTCCCATGCTGAACTGAGGTTGCTGTCACCATCTCCTGTCTACTCCAAGCCATTGAATCCCCATAATCTCATAAACAACTTCGGGATCAGAGGGTTCCCTGAAAGTTCAAAGAGTTGGGTAGGAGATGCTGATGCTAAAGAGTTTTTGCGTAGCCTGAGACCTGTGGCTGACATCACTGCTCATTACACAAACAGTTTTAAGTACTTTCCCTGTACCAGCAGACCTGGAAAGGAAATGTTGCATGCATTTTCTGTAGGTGATTCTAGAGTTTTCAGTACTTTTTTTTTTTTTTTTTTTTTT
>VXAL01019423.1:222360-270075 GCA_013399475.1 Chauna torquata | reverse complement strand
TTTTTTTTTTTTTTTTGCAGGGGGGTGGGGGTGAGGAGTGAGGAGGGATGACATGACACATCTGTCCCCATTGACAGTGGTGACAATTTTGTTGACTCCAGCTGAAGAGACAAACATTAAGCCCTTTTTAAACTTACAAGATTCAACAGTTCCTCTAAAGGATTTGCCACCTAATTTTTTATTGTTCTCTGTAACTCCAAGTGACATTGTAATGGGACATTTTTCTATCATCACACACCTTGCTCAGCTACTCCTTTTTTTAGCTATTTTAAATCTTAAATTAAGATTCTGTGTCACCTAATTCAGTCCGATTGATTTCCATTAGATTTCAATGAAGCTTACATAGGACTATACACGACCACATTAAAACCCCATAGATACTAGCTTTTTCTACATGGTCTTACCAGGAAATAATAATTTTTCAAGTTTTCATCCTCAAGGAGTTTGTTTAATAAATGTTACTTAATTCGCTTTTTGTTTGAAAACAAGATGCATCCTCTGAAATGACTTTGGGACATACCATGAATACCCATTGTTCCCAAAGGCGTTTGATGGAGAATGTGTAACTAAATAGCAGCACTGAATTTTGTTCCTTGGATATCAATGCAAAGGTCTCGGCTACATTAAGGGCGAATTTCACTTTTAACATAATTACTGCATCTTCTAAATCAGATGATATTAATATGCTGATCTCTTTGGACTAGTTGTCATTTGCTATATTATTGGACAATGCCTATCAGGCTAGGTTTGTAACTTGATTGAAATTTCTAGGTGTTACTATGAGATCCGAATGTAAAATTGTAATCAGAAAAGCTTTGCGGCTTTTCTCCCCTCATAATTTATCAGATTGCTCAATATATTTCTCTCTAGCATTTCAGCCTTTTCCATTTGGCAAATATTGATGGTTTTCCAGGGCTTTAATGGAGGTAAAGCTGTCATGAAAAAAAACCTAATAATTGCATGCATTTCTGTAATAGTTACAATCCAGAAAGCTTTTACTTTGTTCCAGAATAAGAACATAAATTAATATACAGTCTAAATTCCTTCTCAGCTTTTTAAAAAGTCTGCTCTGAGTCAATCTGAGTGCCTCTGAATTGTGGTAACACACGGTACCTTTATAAAAGTAAGTGCAAGTTACTTTTTTAAAAGTGCCTGTCCTAAGCAAGAAATCTTAACTTGCAACTGTTTATTAGTGTCAGCAGACATTTCACAGAGATGATATACTAAGAAAACTTACAGGACCAATGCTAACAGTGTTTACCTATGATAAAAAACAATGCTAACAGTGTTTAGCTATGCAAAAAAATTGTAATACCTGACTCCAAATAGCCTTGATGCTGTAATCGTTACTCAGGCAAAACTTCCTATAATAAATGATTTTTTTGTTCTGAAAATCTACGATCAAGTCAAAAAATTGGAATGGTAACATCACACAAATCCAGTATAACCAACATTTTAATCTATGTAAAAATGTATCAAATCCATTTTGACACAGCATCAATTTTTTCTTTGGAATAGGAGGTATAGAGTAAACTGCAGGGGGAAAAAAAAAACCAAGGTAGACAAGCTCATACTGAGTGACTAAGCAACATCCCCATCTACCTGTCTCTGAGTTAATTACATTTGTATAAATATATCTGTCAACTGGATAGTAAACTAAAGCAATTTTTAAAGCATCAGCTGAAAATTGATAAAGACAGCAGTCCTTAGTACTACATCTTCACACATTTAATAGTATTTAACCTTATATCAGGCCAAGCTGGGAGTTCCCAACCATAAGCTATCAAGTCTGGTTCACTTCAGGTGTATGCGGTTTCTGTTAGAGCAGCAGCTTCTCTAAAGCAGACCAAGGAGTGAGAGAAGGATGTCCATGGAGATTGACTGATAAGGCTGTCACAGACGTTGTAACGCTGGTAAAAATGCACGCGACTTGTTGCTCATTTAGAGGTGCGCCATTTCCCTTGTCATCGTGCTGATTAGGCTACTGTGCATCAGGATGAATTTGGGAGGTTTTTGTTTCACCCTTTTGACAGCACATATGCAGAGACATTACATTATTCATTCTCTGTATATGATGCCTCTTGTCCTTTAAAGTGTAAGATATTTGTAATTAGATAACTTGCAGGCACCCTAAGCTTTAAGATAGAGTTTTTACATGGAGATTTTCAGCAGTTTAGTGTATTATAGCCACGTGCTAGCTTTATGGAAGAATAGTGTCCATAGACTTCCTTACAAGCCCATAAAATTTCAGTCTTATTCTGGAAGATAGTTATTATTAGTCAGTGAGGCTGGTCTGAGCAGAACACTACGCACAGAGTCAGGAAAACTGGATTCAATCCCCAGCCCTGCCCTTGGTCTTCTAGGTCATGGTAGGCAAATAGGTTGGAAGTCTCAAAATCCCCACTTTTTTAATGGACATTAAATCTCTGGCTTTGGTTTAAATCATTTTGAGATTTTCAAATATAAGAGACCGTATTAAAAGTAGATGGTATATTATTGGACTTGAAATTCCCATTAGAACTTGTCAGTTTTAATGAGGAGTTGCTATATGATCTTGGTGAGATTGATAAAGGACAGACACTTCAAAATAATTGGAAACAGGAAAGATTTGTTAATTGAGGATCGCTTTCGGAAACATGACCGCTATCCTTCGTACTCTGTATTCCTTCATTCTTCTTAAAAGATTAAAAAATCCTTTTGCTCTGCCTTTTGAGTTCAAGTTCCAAGGCATTCATCAGAGTAACTGTCCTTACACTGTGTTTGTAAAGCACTTAGCATAACGAGACCCCCTGCCTGGAATAACAGTTATGTAGAAGACATATTCTTAGCTCAAATAAAATGAGTCATTTTATTTGTGGGGCAGGTGGGAAAGGGTTGTTGTGCATGCTGCTCTTAAATAACACAAAGGACCATTTCCTTTCCCCAAAGACCCTGCTGCCTGAATAGATATTTTAGAAATCCTCAGTGTGTATTTGACCACATTACCTAAGATAAAAGCAAGTACAGATAGATGTCCACTCAACTCTCCAGGCTGCTGATTTCAAGCTAATAGTCCCAGTTATCCTATGCCCTGTGTCTTTGAAAGCATTATACAACACCTTCCAAAACAGTGGAAGGAATACCTAAGAGTTCAAAGACACAGACCTGGGCCTTCAATTCTACCACATAAAATGTTCCTCTCAAGAAGGGACTAGTGTTTAAAACCCCAGAAAGCTCTGCCCTTGCCCAGAAAAGCCTGAGATGTGAACCACAGCTTGCCCCAGGACAAGGTGACAGTATAACCATCTCTCCCGATGGCAGCTGGGAGTAAAGAAATGTGCAAACTGTAAAATATTTTTAATGATGATGTGCTGTTTGACAAGGAAGTTCCTTCGATATTTTTTAGCAGTGCTCGAGGAGACCTCTAGCTCTAGATATACATATTCACAAAAACAGATTTTTTCCTAAAGGATGTGCAATGGAGGAAGCTACTCAGAAGCCAGTCAGGCTGGTTATCTTGACCATAAAGACCTGTCTGGTTTCATTGGAAGCATGCTCCCACCAGAGTCACTGAGTGCCCTAAATTTCTAAAACTGTTAAGTAATGAATGACATCTACCAAGGACAGGAGAAAAAATAAAAATAAAAAAAAGGAAATTAATTAATGTAATACATCAGTGATCATAAACTTATAACAGGTTTGTCAACTGTTATATCAAGTAAACCACAACACTTTGTTCTTCCAGTTCTGCTGACTAACACGGAGTCTGTCTCTTCCGCATATTCCAGTTTTTCTCCTATCTCTTGTTTGTGTACCTGTTTATTTGTTTTCTGCTGATAGATTTATATTCTTTGGCCATGTTGGAATGTCGAGACAGTGACATCTGGTGATCAGTTATGTGCATTTTATTTTTGATACTTCACCATAAAGCATTTTCCCCAAAGTCTGGTAATTACTGTGGAAAAATCTATTAATAAACAGGTCAATTATTTTCAAAAAGAAAAACCTCAGCAGTTCCCATAAAACGAATAGGAATGCCACAATTTTAGCCTAGTCTGCTAGAGAACTAAATATTAAGCAATTGCTTATCCATCTAGCAATCCATCTGCCCGTTGCCACCAAGCTGTTCATGGTCGGGTCCTACATTGTCCCCATGGCTGTGTCATCTACATCGGCTGGGCGTTTGGCCTGAGCTGGTGGTCATCCACAGACTCCACAGACATACAGGACAGTATATTATTTTTAGACTTGGAGAAAGAAATCATTGAAATAGGTTGCTGACTTCTCCATGACTTCTCCATACACTTCTCAAAAACAAACAAACAGAAAAACCCTCAACCTAATCTGCTGCCATAGTTTCGTGTTGTCTTAGTTTTGTTTTGTTTTGTTTTGTTCTTCTAAAAGGGCTGCCAGCAGGGCTCCTGCTAATAGCCTGCTGTCTCAGAGTGCTATGCGTTTTGGACCTATTAATTTCACAAACAGAAACACCAGTGCTTCTCCCTTCAGGCTTTAAAGAGAGGGAGTCTACACTCAGTCTCTATCAGCACAATGTTGTGGCTGCTACAGATAAGTCTCAATGACATCACGTGACTGCTTTAGCTCTGAAATGTTCCTGGGATTGTTCTGATGATATTGGGAAGCTGAATTTATCCAGAGATTCATGAATAAGATAGAAATCAAGTGCAATAAAATGCAGAGCTGCCTCTAATCAAATGAGTTTCCTGCATTCTCCTGTAAGGAGCCAAGGATAAATGGTGCTGCGGTACGCTTTTATCCTCCTTGGCACGGGTACTGGTTCTCCCCGTCAAGGCTGTCTTTCTGGGAAGCAATATGACCCGACATTTTATTACTTCCCTCCCTGTTTCCCTGTCTCCCCTGCCGCGGGTGCAGCCTGCCTGGGGAGGGAGCAGGGAGGCAGCGAAAGCGTCCCCTCTGCCTGCCCTAGGCAAGGGCAGAGCAGGAGTCCCCTGGCCTCCCCCTCCCCAGGCAAAAGAACCAAATACCTTGTGGTTTCCTATAAATCATCACCAGAGCTGCCCTGGGGCAGTGCTGCTTCTCAGGGCAAACGTGTTCCACTGCAGCTTCACTCCTGATGAAGTGAGAATTTGTTTTCATAGGAAAATGTTTAAAATTTACTCTTATTTGCTGATGGTCTTTTGGTAATGCTTTCAAAAATGGAATTTTTCCATTGAGATCTAATGCTTTTCTAATTTTGAGCAGAGAGGGGAAAATAACGCTTTTAGAGACAGCATTTCAGAGTCAAATGACAATTTTGGAATACAAGTACAAGAAAAAAGGAAATTAATTTCATTATCAGGTTACAAACAAAGGCTACCGTGATTCCTCTGTGCTGTTAAAAGCTTGCAGAAAGAAGCAGACTACCTCGGTGTGCTCTGGGGGACTGACAAATGAGTTATCTTTCTCTGTGTTCTGAAAAAAAAAGTGTTATCATTTGTGTGTGTACATGAACAAAAGCAAGTTCCAGTGAATGCTGTGTCCCAAGGAACTGGTTGATACCAGAATCCAGGGATGCCAAAGCACCATTCCACGAAGGAGGTAACAGATATTTAGGGCAACAGACTGCATCATTCTCCCTTAGCACACTTGATTATAGAGCCATTTTCTTTTCTCCTTTCATAAACATATTTCTTAGAAAAGCTGCTGAAACAGGGAGGAGAGGGCAGCTAGATAGCTCAGTGAGACCTGTGACATTGTACTCCTTGGAGAAGCTGCGATGCTCCATCCCCTTCCACTCCTTTTTCAGGCCTTCTCTCTCAGATGATGGGATGTGGCTTCACATCCAGGGTCAAGCTGAGCTCATAATGTGTGCATGTCTGGCTTTAAATCATATAAAGCCTGCAAAAAAAGAGGATCTCAGCTACAGTCCTCGCAAAGCTGCAGCTCCCAGGCTCCTGCCTGAGCCTCCAGAGGTTTCTGCCCATGGCAGCACGGTGGCCAGTGGGACACTGCAAGGACACTGCGAGGACACTGTGAGGACTCCTCCAGTCCAGAGCCACCCATTTAGCACATGCACAAATAAACCACTTTCTTCTTTGTCTGTTCTCAGAGCCCAGCCAGGCTGGTAGCCCAGGTCGCAACTTCTCTGTGTTCTGCCTGCTCTCCTCTGCCATTTCATCATACCGTCCAGAAATGAATTTAACTAATCATAAAATACTAATCGGTGCTATTAGTATCTCCACTGAGGTGAATAAAGCCGTACAAAATTTACTAAGTCTAATTTCTCTGCATATTTGTTCTTTCTATATTCCCAGCTCCTGCAGGTTTTAGCAGATATGCAAATTATATTTAATCCCTTTTGGGAAGTTTTAGTTATTAATATTTTAATAAAACAATTAGAGTAATTTTTGGAGTTGTTGAAGATATTTTAGGTTGTTGTCATTTTCTTAACTGTACTGATGAGTATAAATAAAAGTGGTTGTTGCAATCTCCTGACCTAAGGCGAGTAACCTGGCAAGTATTACTATTCCAGAGATTTTTTTTCAATCTTTCTTTTTATTTTGCCATCATCCAAGCAAAGATGTATTTTTCTAGAATATCATTATAAAGCATTCATAAACAATAATGTTTTGTTTAGCGTGAGTGGTATGTTTTAAATTACATTTAAAGCATCTGAAAGTAATTTATCCCAGAGCTATGTGGTGTCACTCGAGAAAAGAAAATCAAAATTGCTTTTGAATTTGTTATGACTTCAGTACTACTTGTAAAGGTAGCTGAAGCTGCTGTTTAGAAAAATTGAGTCCCTAAGCATCTTGAGGTACAACACTTGTGCGTGTGAGGATATGTGTATGTAATTCCCATGTATGTAATTCCCTCAACCTCCAAAGTACTTAAAAGCTTCACTTTCTCATTCAGGTGTCTTGGATTCCCCTGACCTTCTGAGCGCTTTAGTGCTGTACTTTCCAGAAATGACTATTGCATCTTCAATTCAACATTTTAATTTGTGTTTTGAGTGCTATTTTGCAGTGGCTAACACTAAAGACAAATTAGACAAATTACAATAAATGTTTGTAGAATTTAAGTATTCCTAAAGATGTCCTGCCCAAATATATATTCCGTACTGTGAATGAAACAGAAAGCTGGTTCTTTGCTCTATGTAAATGCCCATATATTTACACAGACCCTAACTTACAACCTTATTATAGTCCTGAATTATATAAAAATGTTGTTCCTATTAAAACTTTGTGGGTTTTACTCCCCGCCCCCCCCCCATCCTTTCTTTTCTTGACCCTCGTCCCCTCCCTGAAGCCTGTGGGTGTGGAATCACTTGCTGACCACCTGCCTACCTACCTAACAGATCTGAAAAGAGCCGTTTGTCTGAAATTTTAGGTGTTTTGCTGCTGTGATCTAGGGTGCTTTGGTACTGCAAGAAACGATCTAGTTTTCCTTGTGATCATAAGTAATCTGTTGGTTGTCTTCAACAAAATAAACTGCTTCTATCCTTAAATCTGCACTGTGCATAACATTTGTATCCGTAACACCAAGTAGACGTTACGTTTCAGCTCAAGTGGTGCAATTGCTGGGCAGCTAATGATCTCAAAACCAAAAGATTTCTTCTACATCAGGAGGCTACAAAATACGGTTATGGATCTGTTAAAATAAAGATCCTACCAGTCATATAGTGATAATATTTTTCTGACGATATAAGGCATTTACCCCAAATTCTGGTAATCACTGAAATCACTATCCAAGCCTATACCACTTTTTGTGCTCATTTGTCTCAAGATTTTTTTTTTTTTTGATGTAGTGAATATTCTTTGTATTACATTCACTCTACCTTTAATTTAATTTACAGTAATCAATGGGCTATTGAGCCAACCTCATCCAAACACCTCTGATGTCATCTCACATCCAATGTGAGATGGATGATGAGAAACAGTAAGCCTTAGATCTATGAGGTGTCACACTGTCAAAGTCACTGGATCTTCCTAGGCAAGGTTAGCATTTTTGATAGTATCAGTAGAGGAGCAGAAACTCCCAGCCTTGAACTGTCTTTACTAGCCAAAACCACCCATTCTCTCATTTCAGCTCTTCTTGAAGTATCAGAAGGCACAGTGGGATGGACATACAGCTGGACCTGCATTAGATAAAAGCAGAAGGATGTCTCAGTGTCTTTTCAGTACTTTCATACTTTACCTATTTCTTTGCATTTGTACATACAGGAGAAGGACTGTTTTTATTACACAACTAGTCATTTCTTTGTCCAGGTCAGGTTTAAGTGAAAGAATATTGTTTCCATGTCTTATAGAATATAATGCTTTTAAAAATAAAATGGGGCACTTATTCATGGGTCATAGCCTCCTCAACTAGCATTTAAGGAGCTAGAGTTTCATTCGTCACCTTCTTTTATTAGTAAAATATGTATACTTTGGTATATTAAGATAAGAAACCAATCTGGCCTTGATCTTAGGTCGCTTTGCTCCTCTACACTGTAGGTGTTCCTTTATGAGACCACCATCGTCCTTTCTTAAGTACTTTGAGATCCCTGGTTGAAGAAAGATACAGAGCAGTTTGGAGTCCCGATTTCTTCTATTAAGAGGTCTTGATTTTCAGAAATTGTTTCCAATGTACCACTTATTTTTTTTCTGCAGATTTTCATCTCCATTACAAATAGCTCAGTAAACTCCACAGATAAACATCTCATATTTTGCAGATATGTATTAATCACTGGTTTTTGGCTTTATATTATTTACTGTTACATTATATTGTCAGAGATAAAGAAGTTGATCGTGTTTAATCACATTCTTTCTGAATGTGGCACTTCAAGAGATATGGGTAGACACTGCAGGTCATTTTTACAGCTGCTTAAGGAAACAAACTGTTTTACAGGATGGTTTGGGGGCTGCAAAGAATTTTGAATCCCTCATAAAATAATGAGGCAATGAGGCTGGTTTTTTGTTTGTTCATTCGTTTGTTTTTTAAGTCAAGATATTCAAATAGAGAGAAACTAAATATCTCATAGTTTACTTTGATTTAAAGGAAGCTGCATCAACTTCTTTTATATGTTGGTCACTCTTATGTCAAATAAGGGACAGAAGATGTCAAATGAAGACCGGTGAGGGATGGAAAGGATCATCTAGAGAAAGGTATTTGAGAATAGCGAAGATGAAAAAAAAAAAGATTGCACAAAGATGAAAAGTGATAAAAAAGCCACCCAGCAATCAATAATTAAAGGTGTCAGTAAGTCAGGAAGTTTAGGATCTAAGACGTTATTTTTTAATACCAGTTTGATGAGGCAGGGTTACACAGTGATAGCACTGCCATCTACTCTGCAGAGAATATTTCTCCACAAAACAGCAGTTAAAAAGCCCACTCTTCTTCCGCAGACAGAGTCTTTTGTAAGATCTTGTGTGACATAAATGTGAGACCCAATAACTAAGTATGGAAAATTTTATAAAATAAAGGCTTAAAAAGGCAGAGGAGTAATAGCAATAAGCTTTGTGTCCTTCTCTCAGCAGTAGAGACTTTGATGGCATAGTGTGCGCTTTCCCCCCAAGGAGGGAACACAACACACACTGGATGGCAATTCCTTGTGGTGCTCAACCTCACATGTGACCTCAGGCAAATGTGAAGGGAGGGATTCAGCAAGCCCAAAGGGTTTGTTAATGTGAATTCCCAGCACGAGGAAATACATGTCCTTGAAAGAAAAGAGGCAGAGGATATGATGCACTGGTGATTGATGCAGAGAAACAACATGATCAGCTCTGATTTCATGCTGGGAAAGATACTGATCTCATGCACATTGAGGAGGGCTGGCAAGTTCTGAAAAACTTGCTGGGATCACAGACTGAAACCTCCGCAAAGTGTTTGATTGTCACAAATAGCATCATCCCTAATGACAGAGCAATCTTGTTTAACCCAGTTTAACCCTTCCATCATCTAACAACCTCATTCCATTCTTGTTAGCTAAAACTGAGAATCTGTGATGTGTTGCCAAGGGGTACGATTTGTTTATCAGAAGGTAGCAGAAATCTGATGGTGTAAGAAAATAAGCCTTTAGGTGTTTGCCAAAGCTACTGTATTTTTATTTCATTCATTTCAGTTCTTACCTGTAGCAGGGGACATGGTAAGTACTGAAATTAGTAGGCACTGTAAATGTCTAAGAGACATGTTCATGACAATGAACATTTATAATTTAATTACTAATGGACAGAGAAACCCATAGAAACATCCATATATTTGTAAACAAAGACAGCACATTTTAGTGATGCTAGGAGAACGGTCACCAATTCTTTTGAGAAGATTCAAGTATAATTAGCAAAGAAAAGGTGAGGCCTTTTGTTGAGGCCTCAGTTCACCAAAACAATTACAAGATAGCTTAACTGCAGCATTAGTGCAGGTTCATACTCAAATCTTAAACCCAAATCTTACACAAACTCTCATACTTCTGAATGGCAATTTAAACTTGGACTAATTGGGGTAGAGGCTACCACAAGTCTTAATTTCACTGGGAACAGCAGCCTGCCCATTCTCTGATGAGGAGGCAAAACTAATTGCTTAGGTCCAGGTAATGACTCATGTCTTCCTCCTCATGAGGAGATAACTAATTTTCCCACAACAGACTGGGAATCAAATATTGCCTGAAGCATTAAAAACACATTGCTTTTCTCCAGGAAGCATGGCAATGTCTATAAAAATGAATGAAGCAAGCAGAGAGGAAATGCTGACTAGTCTGTCATTGCAATGTAGATGCTTACCAACACAAGACTGGCCAAGACCTTCACGCTGACCATGTTAACACTTCAGTGAACATAATCTTGTGTTTGCATAAGGACTCTACTGAAAATCAGGCTCTCAAATCCAAATCAGGAGTCAGGCTGACTCAGGATGTATTATCTCCGTAGACCCGGTTCCAAACTGAGCAGCAATATCAGTGACTTATACCTCTGCCCCTCTAACTCAATAAATTATAAGCCTTTGCACTGTAAGGGTGTGAAAACATTCAGAGACTTCATGTTTTTTCTTCACATTCTTGTTTTGATAGCAAAAAAGTTACTCAGGTTACACTCAAAGTTCGAGGATTTGTGATAAATTCATCTGTTATTAGTACAGCCTCAAGCTCCTGTGCAGAGACACAAAACATTTTATATTCTTTGAAGACACCCATCTGACCTCCTGCCTCACAGAATCGGGATGGGTATCTGAGAAAGAACACGCTGACAGTGTCAGCCCAAGGCATGAATTTGCTAAGAGATTTCTCAGGACCTCTGACTTCTGGCAGAGGCCTAGCCTGAACCACAAGCTGTGTATTTTTATAAGCTTATATAATTGCAGAGTGAAGTTTTTCATTTTTTGAATTACATAAGCCAGGTTGAACTCAAAACATTTATAAATGTATTGGTGACTCTTTCCTTCCTCCTCAGCTATGTCCACCCAGGCTTATTGTTAATTAATGTCATTTGTTTAGTGCAGTCAGTGTTCACCTCACAGGGTGGAAAACAATATTACAATTGGAACGAGCTGGTAATATTGACTGGTACTGACTCAAAATGATGTCCGAGGAGACAGAGACTGATGGCAGCCACATCGAACCTGCTGCCTGGGCCTTGCAAATGCTGCAGCACTTCCTTGTTGGTCCCAAGGGATGGGCTAATTTCCTTGCTGTTGTTTAAAAATACATGATATTTCTAGCCAAATGGATGATCTGTAAATTTCAAATAGGAGCTAATTTAAGAAAAAAAAAAAAAGAGCAGACTGCAAAAAGAGTTTCGGCCTAAAAAAAAATAAAGTGACATCAGCTAAATCTGGAAGGTAGAGGGAAACCAATTAATAGAAGTGTATTCGAAGGAATATACAAAATGAGGCACAAAAACTTGCATAACAGTTTTGTTTTGGCAAGAAAAATGGAACAGAATATGGAAAGAATGATGGAAGTGGATAAATATGGTTTGAATGTTTTAAACAGGTTAGGTTTTGTAATATTTTCCATTCAAAGTGGAATGGAGACTTCACGTGTTATTCAAAAGCTTTCATGTCTTTTTTCATGAACAAGGAAAGACAGTAATAGATGTAGGTCAACCTGCTGAACAGCTGGTTCAGTGACAAATACGACCCCAGCAGGATAGTAAAATATCTTTTTTCTTTTTCTTTTTTCTTTTCTCTTTTTCTTTTTCTTTTTCTTTTTTTCTTTTTCTTTTTCTTTTTTTCTTTTTCTTATTTTTTCTTTTTCTTATTTTTTCTTTTTCTTTTTCCCCTCTCTGCACTGCTACATTGTTGATGGTTAAAGTATTTCCCTCCTAACTTTACTTCCACCTAGAAAGTGGCACTCCTCTAGTTCCATTTACAGTGATTGCAAGCCTGTTCTATACAGTAAGGTATACTATGGAATTATATGGAAGTATATGGAATTATATGGTATATTATGGAATTATAACAGAGATAATTTTTCATGGTCATATTAGCATTTATCAGCGATTTTGATGATGTGTTGGAATCTACCTAACTGTAGAAGGCTCTTTGCAGTTAAAGAAGTGTTGAAGTTAAGGCATTTTCTATTGAAAAAATCTCTTTATTAGACTGTTTCACAGCTATTTTATTCCAGTATAAATCCACTTGACTTAGCTAGAGAAAACTGTCATCCTCAACAGTTTTACGTCAGTGATGGCATATGTGGCCATTACTTGCCCCCTAAGTCAGTCCAAAAAGATAATAGCTAATAATCTCGCTTACATTTTTTTCTGGAGGGATGCGTTTGAGCATGAGTGTACAAAGAAGCCTGCTAATGTGGATTGCTTGTCTCCATGTCCTGTCAAAACTATCATGATGTTGTAAAATGTTGGCCAAGAGAGCTATAATGGGTGATTATATTTTGGCATCCACGTGCTGTATCCAAGTACCTGTGTGATTCAGTACGGTGCATCATTTTTAACCACTATTCAGTGTCATTTTAACCTGACTTGCTCTTGGTGAAAGGCCAGATCCAGTGCAAGCAATTTGGCAACCTTGGGAAAAATTGAAAACTAATAAAAAACCTGGGAGAAGTAAAGAATCTATCTAGAATGAAACAAAAATGATTTTTTTTAAATATAAATTACATAGAATTAATTTTGTCAAAATTAAATGGCCTTCTCCTAGGTTTGGAATGAGTCACAGTGTGTACTGGGCAGAGCATGAAACATCCTCCCTGCACTGCAGGGAGCAGGTCAGCCCATGGAGGCAGTACTGCTGAGGGCTCCCCACAGGCCAGGCAATGCAGCGGTTTTTTTTCTGGTGACTGGGAATCTCACGCTGACAGGTCCTAGCTCTGTGTCACTGTACCTATTTATTACTGGGCTTTGAAAAGCCATACAGTAGCACATTATTTTTCTGTCTGTACATGCACACACACACAAAAAAATTTTTTTAAATCTTGATTGATAATCAATAATATATTGGCTGCCTCCAATAATATGTTGATACTACTGTTAACAGAAGAAAAAGCTCCCAATAAAACAGAATATACGCTTCTGCCATTCCTGTCCTTGCATTTTTTGGGCATTGCACTGTGATGTTTATGAGCATAAGCTCTGTTCTGTACCCTTACAACTACATGTGCCACCACAATCCATCATTTACTACCCACAACAAATACCATTTGCTAGAAGTTAATCTTTTTTCTCATGCATAGCTAGGGATATAGGCAAGGAAGAGATAGAGTGGTCAAGCAAAATGGAGTTCTTTCCACTCCCAGTGGAAATTTTTTTTTTTACTTTTTACTTTTGACTGCAACACTTGCTGCATAGGTACAATACCCTGTGTTATTTTTTATTTAAGAAAACATTCTGGATGCCAGTGCCTGCAGAAAACACTGCAGTGCTAGGACTGGTTCAGGATAATTAGTGATTACTTTTAATTTCATGAGATTTTCCAAGATACTGTCTTTGTGCTGTGAGATGAAGATCAGGCCCAGAATTTCCTCCTTGTCCTTCTACCTCGTTCCTTTTTGCTTCTTCTTCTTCTTCTTTTTTTTTTTTTTTTCTACTCCAACATTTTAATGTATGCACTGCTGAACTGGCACTACCCACAACAGCCAGCACCATTATATCATCATCTCTCTGATCCTGCTGAATGTGCTATTAGCCATCTTGTAGGCTGTCATCAGAATTTTTATTTTTTTTTGCATCCACTGAAATCCTGTCTGTTCAGTCTCCTTTGCTGCCCATTTCTCTAAGAGATTGCCACAGATCTGGTGTTTACAGATAGCTATCCTCAGATGTGGCCTCGCTGGCACCACTTAGCTTGAGGCCACCTGGCAGTGTGGAGAGGGATTTGTGAGGTTCCTTTCACATCCCAGTGCCGTGGAAGAGCAAAAGAAAAGGAGCAGGTGAAGGTGCTTCAGGCAGCTGAAGCAGATCACGTCCAGTGATGCATTAGACAACTAGTCAGCTTAGAAAATACCACGTAGGCCTGGTCATGGGGTTTGGACTGGACCTCTGCACACCAGGCTGGATTAGCCTGTTCTGTGTGGTCTGCCAGCAGAGCCCAGCCTGCACACGTAGCGTCCTCTGACTGAACTGCACAGACAGTTCCCTTTGTGGATAAAAATGGATTTTGAAACCCTTCAGACCAGGCCAGAGACTTTGAAAACTAGCCTATCTGTGAGGCAAGCATGAGAAAAGCAGTGCTGCATGGACACCATAACCGTCCGTGTTCAAGTAAGTGCAGGTGGAAGGACCAGTAAGTCCTTTTCTTCCAGGTCCTCTCCCCAGAAGTCCGTCATGAATGCAGTACAGGAGGTTTCCCATCTTTGCTCCTTTCTTTCCCATTCTTTCCTCCTATTTTTATATGAAATTTACTTTTTCTTTCCTCCCCTTTTGTATCCTCCATCTTCCCCTGCATCATTCAAGGGACTAAGCATTTGATGAATTCTCTCATTGAATTGGTAGGAAAAAAGGAGAGATTCAGACCTCGTGTGTCATACCTAGAGCTAAAGAAAAAAAGCCATAGGATATGAGAATCCAGGTGAAAATAAGTAATATATATATTTTTTCTGCCTATGCTATTTCACATAACTGCTCTTCTGCTGTTGCTATGGTAATGCCAGCATTTCTCTGTCCCTGTATTGTCCTCTTTTCAATCACTTGGATCTACTACCTGGCCCCACAGCTACGTAACAGATGAATTGCCCAGCTAGAGGAGTGGGTCTTTTTTTTTTTTCTTTTTTTTTTTTAATCTTGCTTTTCAGGCTCATACAAGAGACTTACTTTATATCTACACAGAAGTTAGAAATAGGTGCATGCTTACAGGCTTTGCTGGTTTGGTACCAGTGCAGTATATCTCACATGATTGAGGAGCCTCAAAAGTGATGTGAGCTCTCTCACACATCCCAGAGTATTTTAAAGACCTCTTAAATTAAAGCCAGCATTGTCTCTTGAACTGCTTTAGAAAACTGACATGAGAAATGCTAAAATGAGAATATATATATAAAGTCTACACTATTTTAGTGACTATAGACTTTCCTCATCTTCTGTGATCTTGTATTTGGAACCTGACAGAAATTGAAAGGCTGCAAGGGAATGGCGTGGGGGCTGGCTGCTGAGCATTAATCATCGTTTATCGTGCAAAACCAGGATATAGTGTATGATTAGGACACAGGCATTTTTCTTTGTTTGGAAGGCTGTTTCCAACAGCGTTTCACAATCTAAATGAAAGAGTTCACTAATAGTGGGCAGCAAATTATAATAATAACAGCATCATGTAGTAGAAGCGTCATCATTTCTCAGGCATAATGGACACTTCATTTTCATCCTTTAGAAAATCAGAGGTATTGACTTCGCTGGAGAAAAAAAGAGGATAATAAAGGGCAATTTTTTAAGGTAAGCAAGTTTTATGACTGCAATGGTTTCTAACTTATTAGCCAGATTAACCCCACTCTGAATGGATTTGCCCATCTTAGTGTCATGCAGATAGTGGGGCAAGCAGAGTAATCTGAGAGCTTTCATTAAGAGACAAAAAAATTGTGTTTATACTATAGGAGAAGCCATACCATAAGTGAGGCAGAAGATGAATCCAATATTTCCTGGTCTATGGAACCCATACTGAGTGAGTTTGTCCCCATTTAAATTCTGGTATTTGAAACTAGCTGGTTTGGCTGCCGTCTCGTTACAGAGTGAATGACTTCCTAGTTAAACCGTCTTTCTGACTCCTGCTCTAATTATGGTCTCCAATATCCTTCTACCACTTATCAGCAGAGCATCTGCTATTTTTTACGTATTCAGGGATAACTTTGAATTACAACCCTGACCCTTCCTGGATCAAAGTATCCTCGCTCCACAGTGGCCTCTTCTGTGGGATACGTATGAAAAAGTCCACACTGGACAGATGGTAGGATACTCTTTCCACTACCATCTTGTCTCAGCCTCTCATTACCTTAACATCTGTAGCAGATTTTATATTTTCTTGGAGAAAACCAAATGCACGAAAGCATGAGAAAAGGTAAATGTTATAATAGGATAGACTGAGATAATAAAACAAAGAATGCTATTTTCTTTCCAATTTTCAGATAAACATTAGTCTTGCCTTATCCTGTTCATCTGAAAAATACAGTTACTGCTATTGCCAGTTATTCAGTGACAAGCTCCAACTTGTCTAGAGTCCAGTTTATATCAGAATGGCAACTGTAGATAGAGACTGTAATTTCTTTACTGCTAGTTTTTTTCCTTTCCTCTTTCTCTTTCTTTTTTTTTTCCATTCTTTCTTTCCTTCTCTCTCTTCTTTCTTTTTCTTCCTTTCTTTTTCTTTCTTTTCTTTCCTTTCTTTCTTTCCTTTTCTTTCTTTCTCTTTATTTTCTTTCTTTCCTTTCTTCCTTCCTTCCTTCCTTACGTGTCCTTTTTTTCTTTTCTTTCCTTCTCTCTTCCTTTCTTTCCTTTCTTTCTCTCTCTTTTTCTTTTTCTTTTTCTTTCTCTTTGTTTCATTTCTTTCTTCTTTCTCTTTTTTCTTTTCATTTCTTTTCTTCTTTTTTCTTTTTACTTTCTCTCTTTGCTTTCCTCCTCTTTCTTTCCTTTTTTCTTTTTCTTTTTCTTTCCTTTCTTCCTTCCTTCCTCTTTTTCTTTCCTTCTTGCTATCACTATCTTTTCTTTTTCTTCCTTTTCTTTCTTCCTTTTTCTTTCTTTCTCACTTTTTCTTTCTTTTCTCTTTTTCTTCCTTTTCTTTCTAATTTCTTTTTCTTTCTTTTTTCTTTTTTTCTTTTCTCTTTCTCTTTTTTCTTTTTCTTTTCTCTTTCTCCTTCTTTCCATCTCTTTCTTTTTTCTTTCTTTTTCTTTTCTTTCTCCTTCTTTCCTTCTTTTTTTCTTTTTTCTCTTTTTCTTTCTCTTTCTTCTTTTCTTTCTCCTTCTTTTCTTCTTCTTTTTCTTTTTTCTTTCACTTTTTTCTTTCTTTCTTTTTCTTTTCTTTCTCCTTTCCTTCTTTCTTTTCTTTTTCTTTTTCTCTCACTTTTTTCTTTCAATTTGTTTTTCTTTCTTTCTTCCTTTGTCTTTCCTTTTCTATTTTCTCTTTCTTTCTCTTTTTCTTCCTTTCTTTCCTTCTTTCTTTCTTTCTTCTCATCTTTCTTTCTCTTTCTCTCTTTCTTACCTTTCTTTCTTTTTCTTTTGTCTTTCTTTCCTATCTTTCTTTTGTTTCTTACTCTCCCTCTGTCTTCCTTTTCCTTCTTTCTTTTCCTTCTTTTTCTTTTCTTTCCTTTCTCTTTCTTTCTTTCCTTCCTTCTTTCCTTTTCTTTTCTTTTTCTTTCTTTTTTCTTTTCTCTTTTCTTTCTTTCTTTCTTTTTTCCTTTTCTTTCTTTCTATTTCATTTCTATTTAATTACTTTCTCTCTTTTTTCTCCTTTCTTTCCTTCTTTCTTTCTCTTTCCTTTTTTTTTTGTTTCAATTCTTTGTTTCATTTCTCTTTCTTCTCTTTAGTTCTTAATCTTTCTTTTCCTTTCTTTCTTCTTTCTTTCTTTCTCCTTTCCTTCTTTCTCCTTTACTTTCTCCTTTTTCTTTTTCTTTTTTCTTTCTTTCCTTCTTTCCTTCTTTTTTCTCTTTCTTTCTGTCTTTCCTCCTTTCTTTCTTCTTTCTTTTCTGTCTTTCTCATTTCTTTTTTTCTCTTTCCTTCTCTTTCTTTTCTTTCTTTCCTTCTCTTCTTTTTTCCTTTCTTTTTGTTCTCTTTCTTTTCCTTCTTAATTTACCTTTTCTTTTTCTTCTTACTTTTTTCTTTTTCTTTCTTCATTTCTTTACTTTTCTCTTTTTCTCCTTTCTCTCTTTCTTTCTTTCTTTTTTCTTTGTCTCTGTTTCTTTCTTTCTTCTCTCTGTCTTTTTTCCTTCCTTCCTTCCTTTCTTTTCCTTTTCTTTCTTTCTCTTGTGCATTCATTAAATACTGCCTCTAGAAGTTACACACTTCAAAGTTAACAATATTTTTTTTTTCCTTTTTCTTTCATTTCATTCCTTCAGCCTTCATTTTTGGGAGGAATTTTCTTTGTTACTACTGATATTTAAAAATAGGCTACTACTGATATTAAAAAAAAACCAACAACCTTTATACAGTGTTAATAATCTTTATTTTAATGAAAAGAAAGTTTCAGTTTGTGGTGTTTCTGGTAAAATATTAACATGTATCTATGTAAGTCAATATTACCACAGCTTCCTATTCCCATCTTCTGATGGCAAAGGAAAGCACTTTGTCTTTGGAAGAATCCCCTGATGCTGATTTTCAGGCTTTCAGCTGATCCAAATGAAGGGATGTAAACCAGATACTTTACTGGAATTCAGCTGTACTGCATACTGATTAAAATATCAATTTTTAACAATCACCATAAATACAGGCATACAGTTTCCATGTTCTGGAGATCAGCTTTTAATGTTTTGACTTAATGGCTCAGTGAATGTAATAGTAATTTCTAGTGGCTAGGCTCATACATATGTGTTCATTTTTCCTGTCTTATGGCAAAAAGGCTTATCAGCTACAGTAGCTGTAACAGTAATTTCTCCTCATTGTTTCCAAAGGGAATTTCATTGTTGCAGAATCTGTATCTAATATTACTTCTGGTAAGGTATTCTTGGTCCCTCCAAGTGTGTCCAGGTTTGTTGCAGGATATTATTACTTGTTATACTGTGATGGCAAAGGGTTTGTTGAACGGGGCCAGCCCCGCTAGGAATTGTATATGCATATCACCATCCCAAAGCACTTACAGTTGTTGTTTAAGAAGCAGAAAATAGCTTGAAAAAAAGAAGTCTTGTTACCTTTCCTTTACCGCAGGGAAGGAATATATAGAACAGTTTAATTCCTTGCACAGATCAGTATGTGGGAGCATGAGGAAGTGATCTCAGATCCCCTGTAGCTCTAAGATACATATCTTTCTTGTTCAATTTAATTTAGAATAAGTATCCATTTTAAACTGTGCTGCTGTATAAATCATTTAGTAATAATCCATCCTCTTGAAACCAAAGCTATAACAATCAGTTGGATATGAATAATTGGTACTAAAAGATAGGTAAAAGTGTCTCTTTTCCTATAAAAATGTCTCCCCTTCTGAATCAATTCAGCATTTTCTCTCTCCTAGAGAGAAGTATATTCAGGCAAAAGATAGAAGAAGAGTTTTGTTTCCATTACAAATTCTTTTTTCCCAGATCAATAAGAAAAGCCCTATCTTTTCATTACAGGGCGCATATGAAGAAATGGGTTCCTCCAGCAATTTACAAAACATCTGTAGCATGTTGTCAAATAGCCTGGGGCAATTACAGTGCCAGGCAGATTTGGATTCATTAGTATTACTAGCTAGAATACTTCTAATAATTAGCCGAGTCCCTCTGGTGAAGACAAGATAGTCTTTACAACTGTAAAGCCACGTCTCATTTATATAAAAGAAAGCAAGTTGCTATTCTGCTATTCACATAGGGAACAATGGGTGGTTTGGAAATTTCTTTTCTCTAGATGATTAACAAACCTGATGTATCAGAGAGCTTTGTACTTTATCCCACCTTTTTGCACAAGAAGTTGATTTTAGTTATCGTTGCTTTAATTTAGTGACCCATTGAATCCAAACCGTAACTAGAAGACATAGAAACATTTACTGATTTTTTTTTTTTTTAAATAGAAGGTGGGGTTTTTTTTGTTCTCCCCTCAAGATCCCTCGCCATCCAGGAAGCAATGTATTTATTTCCCCTCCTGTGTCATTTTAGGCAACAACAATTTGTAAACCATTAAGAACACTTTGGGGGAAAATTACATTCAGTGAGAATAGGAGATCAGAAGGCCCCTTTTCAAGTTATGCGAGCACATTTCAAAACTAATCACCATTGAAGCAGAGGATCCTTAGAGGAGTGGTCATAATACCGTAGGCTGCTAAACCGGTCTCTGCAGATGTGTGCTGGAGTGTTCTCTTCCTGCGCAGTTTCAAGTCTCAACCCATATGGCAAAAGAAGCAATATGCCACAAAAGGCTTACATTCATGACGAGTTTAACCCAGCTGAAATCAAGGGGAATTCTGCTAGGAACTTCAGTGAGGCTGAGATTTCACCTTTGGTTTTTGGAAAAGAGATGTTTGCTGCTTCCCAGTTTAATGTCATTTACTCTTCACTTCCTTTTAAGTTTGTCCTTTGATTAGCATTAAATTCGGGTTAGAGCTTTCCTTCAGCTTACACAAAGCAGCAGTGACAGCCGTGTGTGACTGCAGGGAGAGCAGAAAACAGCTTCTGTCAAAGGCAGACAAGGGGAGGGCTCTAGTTTCTAGACCAAACAACACGAGCGCGCCTGGATAATCAAGAACATGCAATCATGGCATTTAATTTAGAGTAATTCAAAGCAAAGTGCCATTACAAGGGTGCAGAAACCTTTGAAAAATTTCGCTACTTAAAGATGATGTCTAAGTTTCTGTCAGTTCTAGATGTTTCTTAAGCCCCTGAGGCCAGTGAAGCAGTAAAGGCAGGAGCCCTTCATGGCCTGCAGTGGAGCAGCGTGTGGTTAAAGCCTCCTGTGGGCCCCAGGTGCCTGTGGTAAGGGCGGGCCGGGAGGACTTCTAGAGGCCCTTTTATCTGATTGACCTCTTTAGAGCATTCCTATGAGGAGAAAAGAAGATAGCTTCCACTAAGACAAGGGAGGCAGAAGCTGAGAAAAGCTTCAACTCCAAGGAGAACCTGTATAATATTAAATCAAATGGTTTCTGGTGAGCGTTGTGCTGTGTCTTGCTCAATAGCGAGAGCTGAGCATTGATTCAGGAAACTGAAAAGGCAAGGCACAAAGGAGTGTTTATTAATGCTCTCTGTTGTTATGCTTATTCTTTCATGTGGTAGTCCTACAAACAGTAAATATGTACAAATACATGAAAAGGGGAATCATCAGCAGGATGAATAGGTCTGAGAGGGATTATTTTGCCTCTCACGTACCTTTACAAAGGTACATGAGGAATTTAGTACTTTAAAGAACTATTAAAATTGTATTTCATGGAAATGGAGCTGAAAAGCCTTGATATGTTAACAATATTTGTGCTGTTCATTACTCCAGCCATGCAAGCTGATACAGAGTTTGGAAACTACAGAGCAGAAGATTTTTGCTGGAACTGAGTAGCTCCTATAAAAAAGTACAACATTATTGTCATTCAGCAACAGTGTTTGAAATGATGAGTAAATGAAGATTCAAGGCCCATGCGTTTATTTCGAAGCAGATGTGCAAGGCCATTGACTTCAAGTATCTTGCACAATCTCCTTTACAATGCACCATGCTCCAAGGTACAGGCTCCTTATTCATACCCTGTCATTGGCTCTCTGCCCTCGTGTACACGTTCAGTATGAAAAGTTGAAATACAAAAATGCTCTGCCTAAATGGATTTCTACAAGAAATTCATCCATGCAGATGACAGACAATTAGCAATGCTATTATCTTGACAGATATAATAATTTACTGTTGATACATTTGATAGACAGTAAGGGGCCTGAATCCTGGCCTCTCATTTACTGATGGCAGTTAGCTATTCACAGGAACCTTCACTTTTGTCATTTTTACCTATATTTATACTATATAAGCAGGGAAAAGAGCAATGGGTTTGGTAGCATTTTGTATGTTTTGCATCGTATCACATATTTAAATGTGCACTTACACTTGACTGCATTGTAAATCATAGCAGTGACTAACTGCTTACATGATCTACGTATCTACATTTGTTTTCTGCACTAAAGATAATAAAGGAGTAACCAGTCTTAGGCATCACGGATGCTTCAGGCCTAATACAAAATCAGAGGGACTTGCTTCTTTTCTCCCTCAAGCAAGAACTGGCACTGCCATATCCAGCCACCCCCACTGCGAGTTCTTCTGACACTTACTTCTAGCTGCAGAACAATCACATCATTATATTTTAGCTCAAAAAAATGCCTATTAGGCATTGCTCTAGGCATTGCTGCTTTTTACAAGTACACTATAAAGTCTTTCCAAAAAAGTTTCACCCTGCTCTTTTCTCAAATGGGCATGGGTTACCTATACATAATTTTTTCCCTCTCCAAATTGCTTGGCAACCTTTAGTAGCTGGTTGATACATCAGTTGATGTATATATGTAGATCATGGTGCAATCACAAGAGCTGGAATTTCAAATTTCCATCACATCATTTTTACATACATTTTACATAAACCTCTAACAAGCTGAAAATATAATTTGACACATTTGTTGTCATGGAATTTCTCGTCCTACTGTCAACAAGCTGTTTATAAAAAAACCCTTTGGAAACCCACTTCAGATGGCCATTAATTACGCCTAGTTAGTGTCAAAATAGTTAATTTCTTTTCTTTGTTTTTTTTAGACTTAATTGCATGCTATCATCTGGCAGCTTAATCTTTGCTTTAATGAACAGTAGCAACACATTAAAACAATGTGAAAATTACTACATTAACTTTACAGAAAAAATATCATTAGTACAAGAAGCACATTAAATTCTTCAAGGATACTTCAAGTGCATGAATTTATAGTTGATTAGTACTTCTGCTGGAATTATTTTTGGATGTTTGCTACCCTTCGTCCCAGTTCACTATAAACCACCACTGTATGTCATAGATAGACTTAGAGATTCAGTAGAGATACAGTAGAATCTTAACGTTTGTAAGTGTAGCTCTGAGGTTATAGTTTATTAGATAAAATACAAATAATCACAGTTTTTAATGATTTTGGCTGGAGGTTTAGCCTGTGAAATATCATAATATACCTGTATTAAAACAGATTTCTGTGGAATTTTAACATACCAATACAGGACGTTTAAGAGATCGCAATTCTGACGCTGCTTTTATAGATTAAAAGAAGTTAATCTGAACATTCGAACTTCATAATGGAGTTGGTACAATAATAATTTCTACTAATAATTTCATCCCACTGCCCACCGGAGCACAAGAGAGCACTGCTCAGCGCATGGGTCTGCCCTGAGTGGGCACTGTCGCATTACAGCATCACATCAACCAGTATATTTAAATGGACTGCAATAGATAGATGTTAGAAAATCTGTTATCCCATGTACTGGGTTGCTTTCTGATCTAATTTTAACTGTACTTGTAGAAAAGCCATGTCCTGTTACACTGATTATCGTTGTTTTTTATACAGACCGCGCAATTTCCCTTGATAGTCTACCATCTGAGAATCCTTCTCCTCTCTGAATTTAAATGTTTTGAAGTCTCAAAGGGCAGCCCTGTTCTCTTATTAATTGGTTATTCTCTCTCTGAGTTGATTCATTTTCCTATGATTGGGTAACTTTTCTCATTTTCTTCAACATAGGAAGTGTCCTGGTCTGAGGTGGGGTCAGTGATATTGGACGTCTAGACTTCTGAATTGGTTTTGGAATCTGCCTAAATCCCCTAACTCCCTGGTGTGTTAAGTCAGGATCTTCTAGCTACAGCTGAAATTTGCAGAACATGTACGTCTCACTTGTATCTACATCTAGTTTCAATTAGCCGTTAGCATTGCTTTCCGTCTCCTGGCACTCGCATAGGCTGCAGCATGTACACATTAATATTCTCCAGTAGTCTCTTCTGTTCCCCTCTTACTTTTTTTTTTTTTTTTCCCAAGTTAATGTGATTTCTTTAGCCTGTATTTCTCAGGTGTCCTTTATAGTTTTTGAAGATGACTTTCTCTCCTGTCTCTGGAGGAAAATGACCTACAGTGTAATTCAGTATATTCCCTCAAAGCATTCAGAACACTATGACCCTGCATCCCACACCTTAATTTCTGAAACTGTGTGACATGGATATAGATACATTTTTCATGGAGACCTGAATTACTTTTTGTATTTTTGCTTTTCTGCCAGTCCATGTTTTCACACACTGAGTTATTATTGTTTATTTTCAGACTCTTTATCTGAAAAAAAAAAAAAAAAAAAAGGTCTGTTTTATATCCTGTCATTTAGCATGAATTTTATTCATACTGGTAACACCAGCAGATTGCCAGATGTACTTTTAACTTCTCTGCTTTGTTGATAAGACTGATATTAATCCCATCTTTCTCAGTAATCCACTGAAGTATTTACCTGCCGGGAATCATCTTCTTTATTTATTTTTGGTTCCTAATTCTATTTTTTTTTCAATATCCCTTCTATATGCTTTTCATTTCATGTTGCTCAGATGACTCATTACTAATCTCAGGTAGGAAATGCATTTTCGGTGCCAGCAACTGAATAACAACTGTAGATGGTTTCTTTTCCACAGATGATTTTTTATGATTATTATTTTTAATCTTAGCTATGTCTTCTCTTGTGATGTGCTGCTGGGTACCAGCAATAGATCTGACTACATTTTGCACTGAAGCTCTTTTCTGGCCATTTAAAGGAGAATTAAACTGGGAGTAAACTATTTGTTGCTTTTTTTTCAATCCTCTTAAACTCAACATAGTGAGAAAGGGATTTTGTGTAAAAGATAGCTACATTCTAAATGTCTCTAAAGAAGTAATAAAGAGTTTAGTCCAGAATGGACAAAGGTGAGAAATTTTCCTGTATTTTTAAGTAAAATATTATATGCTGGAAGACCTCATTTAGAAAGGAATTATTTAAGTTGTAACCCCCACTGTCCCCAAGTGTAGCTTAGGAGAAGCCAGCTCCTACTCATTACAGAAAGATGATCCTTGTCCCAGGCATTTTTCTTGGTCTTACAATCATGTAAGCCTTAAACACTAACACTTTCTGTATCTTCAGCAGCGAATGGTTTTATGCAGGTGCAAGGATGTACCTCAAAACTCCCAGAGTGCCGTGGGAGTATAAATATAAATAATAGAAAACTTGGAGCAGATTTTGCATGAGGGCAATCCCTTTTCTGATTATTCGTAGATCTCAGGGCTTGTCTGCCTTTAGCATTTTTCATCAAGAGACAACCGTTCCTGAGTAATTTTGTCTACAGACTCCCTGGTAGGCTTCATGTCACCTGATACACGCGTGTGACAGTGCAGGTGTCTGCGTCTGAACTAGTGATCTAAGTAGTCAGCGGCAAGAGAGAGGCATTGCTAGTGCATGATTTGCCTGCCGTATCTCAGAGGTCCTTGTGAAGCTGAAACGCTCATTTCCCTCCCTTGTCTATAAGGGGAATTTCAGCCTTAACTTTAGATGCTGATTTCTGTGTGGCAGATATTTGAATTCAGGTAGGTGCTTCCTTGCCTTGTTTTGGAAGTGGATTCATCTCAAGCAGAATAAAGCACTCATTGTCCCAACCAGGAGTATTCTCATGGGCTTCTTCAGGGATCTCTGTTGCCGTTCAAATTCCTTCTCCATCATAATTCAAATATAATATTAGAGAAATCCTTGGGGGGGAGTGGGGGGGGACACAATATTTAAGTGCAGTATTCTGTAGCTAAACACTACGTTTTCCCAGCTAGGTGTACGCTCTGCTTGTCAAATACTGAGCAATAGTCAGAAAGCTGTCTTGAATGTACAAGGATAGAATACATTCATTAATTTAGCTTACTTGTGTTTGCAATTAGCTGTTTTCTATTTTTTTTTTCTCTTTCTTTCTATGCTGAAGATGTTGCATATGATGGCATTGTGTCAAACACACACCAGTAACTGCAACAAAGACATTTCAACTGTCTTCCCTGAATGAAATTTTTATAATGGTAACATAGCAATACATGCCCACAAGAGCTTAAAGCTTCAGAGTAGCCAGGGTCACAATGGATAAAACTTGGCTTTGGAATTTTAAAAATAGTTTTAAAATGTATTCAAAATCTGGAAATAATGGAAAGTACTAATCATATTGATTAAACAACAGTCGAAATGCATGTAAAGCTGAATCAAAACCTGAAAATATGAGAAATGAAATTTAAGAAAATCTATTTCCTTCTACTGGTCCATACAAAATGCAGTTTCATGTTACTTTCTGCTGTAACTACATTTTAGCAATAAAAGTGAGAGCTCACCAGATTAATGTGTACTGCAAACAAATTTGAAGCCAAAAGAAACATTCCTCAAAATAAGGGCAAATTGCATGTAAGACTTATAATATACTTCCCCCAAGGCAAGTGCTAGAGGGTAGCTGAAATTATATTTTAAATGATCTTTTTTTCTTTATAATACATACCAATTACCTCTACAGTAAGTAAATCTGTTTCCTCTGCCCATTTTGAGGAGACATTACTTATATTATGGACAAGGGCACAATTCTACGTCCAGCACTGCATTAGCAAAGAAACAATTCCTTGCACCTGAGGACTCTGCCTGCCATCTGTATAGTTCAGAGTGCCAAAGTTGGACATCTGTCTTGGAGACGTCCATCAGCAAAAACTCCTATTCAAAAACATCTTCAGGTTTCCTCAGAGCTGTCCCCTTAGTTTCCATGAGCAATACTTCTCACCCACTTGCACAAAAATGATCAATTATTTACCACCTGGTATGTTCAGAGACCGGGACTTCTAATATTACCATCCTATCGCTTAAAAGCCTAGGTTTCTTCTGCTAGTGGAGTCAAGAGAACTGAAATAGATCCTAATGGAAACAACTGGGGAAAAGCAAAGGAAAATTGGTTACTAAAAATCAGTAGACAAAGCTGTTGTTAAAATGTAAAGGACACACAGCCTTTATCACTCATTCTGAAACTTCTAGAAATCAGCTGCCATAGTTCGAACCACTTGTTGATGACGAATTATGACTGCTGAAACACCAACTTCTTTCTATCTTTTAAGTTGATACATGACAAGAACAAAAACTGGTATGGAAATAACTAACAGTTTGCTTTAGTTTTTAATGAAGTTTGGCAAAATAAGGCCAGAAGAGGAGTATTTGAAGTTGCCGTAGGGATTTTTCATACTTTTACAGTCAAACTGCTGCCAAAAATATAAAGAAAATTATGAGATACAGTTGGAGCATCACTGTCATGACTTTAATTGCTTTATAATCAGCCTGGTACTCTGTAAAGGAAATGTGCAAAATTTCTGTTGACAAGTTGGGAAAATGGATTGACCCGATGTTTACACAGTAAAATAATTTGATGTAATCATGATCCACAGAGCTGGTTTCTAGAATTTGCTGAAACCAAGGTTTGGAAGTGAAGAACAAAAAAAAAAAAAAAAAAAAAAGCAGTTAAATGTTGAATGACGGCACGGATGTGTTAAGCATGTTAAATAGTTATGTTAAATAACAGTTTCTTATCACCAAATTAACTTACGATAGGCATTGGGTATTTGTTACTTGTTTTATTTCTTCTTCTAAACTGTACCAGTCTACAAGCTTTCTAAAGTGTTTGACATAGGCATGCCAAAACCCATGCATTAAGCTATTAATCTTGCCAGGTTCCTCAAAGAGTAGGTTCAGAGAAGTGGGAATTTATGTAGAAAAGTCATGAGGAAAGAGTCCAGTGAAACCACAAGCGAGAAATGCTTGCACAGCATTAGTCAGTTCTACACGTCATTCATTCTCCATTCTTTTCCCACATCCCCTTTATTATGTTCAGCATTTTAGCAGTGGTCAAATGATCTCAGGCCCTGAAAGTTTTCAGTCAAATCCAGCATCAACTTCAGTGAAAATTAACTATGTCCTAAATGGCTGTGCCGACTTCAGGTAAACTGAAATGTGCTACAAGCTAAGTGTCAGTGTAAATGCTTCATAAAACCAGAATCACAATCAGTGGTCAGAGAACACTTTGGGTGCCGAGAAGATGAAAAGCATTTTTGAATGATATATTAAAATAATTTACTTGTGTTAAAGGAATGACGTATGCAATTTTATAGTTTTCAACCCTTATATATTTCACTAAGATTAATGTTGCAAAGTTTATTTCTAGCAAGACATGATTTTTTGCTCTTAAAAGCTTAATACATGCACGAGGGCTAGCTCCTGCATCTCACCTACACCATACAGTGAAGCTGCAACTGTGAAAGTGAAGCTCGGAGAGTTCAGTCCACTGGGCTCAAGTGTTCTGACACAACTACAGATGGACACACACAGAGCGAAGACTTTCCTCCCCATGCATCTCCTTGCACTGTGTTTTGGGGATGGAAAATGGCTCAAATAGTTTGCTTCGAGGTTCGCTAAGTCTTGTAACACAGGGGCACATGACACTGTGCTGTTTGCGTTCCATTTACTCTGCAAAAGAGCTGCGTTACAGGCATACCGCCCTAATCACTTCCTGCATAACGGGGTATAATATTTTGCCATTTTTGAATTACAACGATTTGATGAAGTGCATTTTGATGACCCTCTGTTTTAAAGAAATGCCATTGCTGGGGACTGGCATCACAGATGAATGAGGTACTGCTTCTGGTTAGTCTGGCTCGCTGCCAAACATCTTGATGGAATAGGGTTTAAAATCTGTTTTTTTTTTTCTTTTCTTAGCAAGGAACAATTTTTCTTGTTCTCTCTTTTAAATCTGCTCCACTATAATTATGAGAGGCAACTCATTTTTACCATCACCTACGGGCAGAAGCTACAAACTGCCATTTCTTTTCCAGTACAGCTGTCTGGTTCAGTAAATACATCTTTGGGGACTTATTTGCATTAGTTACCAAGAGATGATGGGGGTTTGTGCTTTGTAATGGTCTTCCTCAACCCTGCCTTCCTAACATGATTATGAGCTCTTTTGTTGTTAAGGGAGGAGCACAGACTTAACACTGCAGGAGACCTGAAGGTTAGGACCAAGCAGGCAAGAGGGACATCACCTGGCACTCCCCATAGTATCTTGTAGCAGCCTGATGCCAAAACAGATTTTCAGCTAAGGTCCAGCAAGGTTTCCCTTTTTGAGGACCCAAAGCTATTTTTCAGAGTTTCATTAGTGTTTGGTATTATACTCTAGGAGCTTCTGTTAGATAGTAAAGTGCACCATATTAATATTTGCAGTTATCGAAGGAGTAAAACAAGCCAAAGGGGTCTGCATTTAGATAATTTCAAAATGTATAATGTATGGCTGGATCATTTGAAAAATAAGATTAATAAAAACTCAGGAGAGAACCCATTTTGGTTTTAGCGAAAAAAAGAAAGAGGAGATGCTAACCCCTTCCCTGAGCAGAGGAGCTTTGTCCCCGAGACGAATGCGCCAGCAGACACATAGCAGCACTCGGACGGGGTGAGGCATGCCATTTCTCAGCTAGTCTAACTGCTTGTCTCCAAATTAAAGAGGTCAGAGGAACATTTTGGCATATACTAGCATCTGGAGAGCACACGTCCCACTGCTTTTCAATAACAAGTTGTGCTCATTGTGCAAGATAATTTCAGGTTTCTTAGGTTTTCAGTACCACACACTAGGGCATTCTACTATACGCCCAAATCTTGAAGTGTTTTTCCTGGCTGGTCTACAAAAAACCATAGTGGTGTGAATTTACAGTGATAAGTAAAGTCATTAGCTTCCAGCAGGGGCTCTCTCACTGTGCACTTTGCATATTTTTGTGTTCAGTCAGGAAGGACTGCGGAGTAACTGCTTTGTTTATTGTATACTGATTTCCCAAGTTAAAAAAATAAAATAAAATTACATTCTCACTGAATAACGTATTTTTCAGACTGATGTAAGTTTTGTTGCGATGTAAGATATTTGGGGTTTCCTCCGGTGCAAATCATAATAATATAAATGATGTCTCTCATTGTATAACATGTTCCAGACTTCTTTTATTGTATTCTGGAGTGAAGGAAAGGGAAGAAAGGAGAAACGATACTGAATTTTAAAATGTCACTTTAAAATATGACTTGAAGCGGCCTTCAAGTGGTCCACATTAAGAGGCAGGTTTTCAAAAACATCTGAGGAATATGCATGCTATTTTTATTGTTCAGTGCATTCTCTGTAGAATTGTTCAAAACCACGCTGATAAGAAAAACCCAGCCAGTCCTGTGGGATGAGCTATCCACAGCTGTTTTAGCCTGCCGGTACACCAGTCTTTCAGCTTTATCAGTTAAGAGTTCGCTCTATTTCGTCAGTTCTTGTTATGCACCTCTGATGCATATATAATGATTATATCCATCAATGTTCCTTTTAATTACTGTTTCAGCACTTTGTTCTGAACAGTTAAACCTTTTTTTCTTCCTCCAGATCATTTATTCAATAGATCTGTCAAAAACACTTCCTGCCCACCACATACGTTGTTTTGATATCGTACTGTGAGAAGGACGATCGACTTTCTACCAGCTAGGCCTCTATCAAACATGAGGGGGCTGCTGCGCAGCGCTATCAGGCCGGATGGCTAACACCTGACTGGAGCCCGTGGCTTTACCCTAAGCAGAGATATCGAAGACTACACACACATGACCGCTGAATTCACCCTTAAAAATGAGCTACCTCAGCTGGACTTAGAGCATGTTGTTTAACCAGCAGTAGGGGACCCTGCTGTTCCCCCTAGCGCTGTGGGTCTCCCCAGGCATCCGGGAGTCACCCTCAGAGCCGCCTCGCACTCACAGCGGCGAGAACCTCACCGCAACCCCACCCCAACCGCATCCCAGTACGCTGCCCCCGAGCAATGGCGGCGCCGCCTCTGTCCCCTGGCCTCTTATACCCGTGCAGCTTCGTGTCGTCAGCCGCAGCCCAATCAGCTTTTGCCACGCTCGCGCTGTGTCCCTTCTGATTGGCGGTTTCTTGTTGCGGGGCGGGGTTCTGGCCCTCCCGCGCTCGGCCCTCGGCCCCGGCACGGGGCGGGCCGCGGGTTGCGCCCAGCTCTGTCCGCGGCCTAAGGCACCGGCAGCTGCCCGTGTGCAGCTCCTGACGTACCGGCTTGTGTCCCGTTCAGTCCCCGGGGAGCAGCCTCTGCGTTCCTATTTGTCATTAAACGGAGGTCGTTAGTCTCCGTGACTGGCGCTTTGACCTCAGTGTTACATTTGCTTCAAAGAAAACAAAAGCGCTGTTTAGCGAGGCCTGGAGATGTTTGTCAGGGCTACAGGCGCCTTCCTTGACTGGAGAGCGCGTATAAAAATAAATCTTTGTAAAATTAAAAGCTTCCATGTATCTTGAAGGTGGGGTGGTGAGGAGGAGGATTACAGATAATTGAAGGTGGGAGAACAGAAATGCCAGATCCAAAACATAAAGACATTGTCTTTTTGTCCATCAAAACTTCGTTTTGGTGGCTTTTTTCCCCTAGCTGGACAGTCTTGGACAAAGGTTGCAAAGCTCATATTATAGCTATATCAAAGTAACTTCTTTTTTTCCATGTCAGACGAACTGTAGAAATACAATTTTGCTCCTTAAATTATAACACGATGCTGAGACTCTAGTATCACGCTTTTCATCGCTGTATGAACTTGCAGAGAGTGGTTTGCTGCCAAATACACGTCCAGAGTTCTAGTAAGCCCCCTCCTTCCTTGCTGCAGCATCCAGCTATGCGTTGTCTCTGACCTATGCGTATCTCTGTATCCTTTACCTCTTTTCGATCAAAATGCAAATGTCAACATCTGATCAGAAAATACTGTTCTCTGCTTTGAAAGCTATTGAAACCGTCCTCTTTTTCCAGCGCTAAATATTGAGCTGTTCATAGCTGGGAAGCTTTGCTTGGCCTTTCAGCCGTGTCTGCCTCTTGAATAACACTTGGTGAAATAGCAGTGCCAGTGGTTTAATTTCACCTCTGTTTATGCTTGTTCGGCTGTGTGGGCCTCTAAGCATGGGGAGTCCTTCCTGCCGCCCAGAGGTACGCGTGCCAGCATTTTGGCCACCCAGCCCATGAGATGTCAGCAGAGCAGCTCTGCAGATGTCCACAAGTCTGAAACTTGCCACGGCTTCTGCTGGTCTCTATACCCATCGATCACTGTTGTATATATGAATCCTGTGATTTAAGTAAACCTTTTATCACTTAATGGGGAAGCCGGGTATGGCCCAAGTGATGGTGTCCTGTGAAGTATTATGAGAGTTGAGACTCTGTACAGAAGAAATGTTGTTCATTGCGTCAAGTGTCTGAAAGGTCAGAAGCAATTCTGCTCTTTAGATTTATGTATGAAAATCATAAACGAAGGTTAAATGGCTTATTCGTACATGTCAGTATGATACCTTATTGCAAGTGTTCTCCATGAACGGGTATAGCCAACTGCCTTCACCAGGAATGCAGGCTGGGGCTCACTTGGCTTAATTCTCTATACTGTGACAGTATTATGCACTAGACTTCCGGGCAATTTAAAGATAGCCTGCAGTGACAGTTATGTATTGTGTGAGCTTTTCATCTTACTGAGTTTTTCAGAGCTGTTGTGGGTAAATCCTGCTCTTATCTCTTCCCAAGCTCTTCCCCGGCATGCCTGCAAATGTGATGACTTCTTAATTATTTAGGCTAAAAAGTGAATTTTGTTGCCCAAGTACCCACACATGCAAATAAGTTAATTACGTTTTTCAACTCAAAAATACATATATTTAGCTTATCATAAAATCAGAGATACAAAATAAGTGATGCTTTGCATTTGGGAATAATGCAGCTGGGAATAATATTCCTTCCTGTTTCGCAGCCCATAGAAAAGTATGTTTCTGGATATTGATAAAATAAAATGGATTTTATTACACTATAATTGCAGATAGACAGAGGGGAGCCCTTATAACTGTGAGAATTAGATTTGGAAGGAAAAAAGTGTTAGACTGATAACTGAAAGAATATGGCTTAGATAACACGATAATGTTCTTTGTAGAAAGCTCTGAACAGATCAGCCTGGAACTTACTGAATAACTCCTTCTGTGATTATAGCCCTTGGCGAATTGTCTGAAAGTATACTTTGAATTGTATATAGATTTATTTGCTAATCATAGTAGTTTAAGCGATTTACATGATCTAGCACATTGCAAGCCTGCATCTGCCATAAGATTTTATCTCTTGCTCAGATCTTTCCACCTTATGAGAGTTGAATACAAATTTTCATAAAAACCTCTAGATTTCTCTTAGAGAAGGTTTGTTCACCTGTAGGTACGTCCACAAGCAGGAGAGATGAGTTCACTGAAGAACTGGCATGGCTACAACTTGAGTTCTATGTATGTTTATGACCTTTATCTAAAAGCTGGTGAGAAATTTGCACCAGAGCAGCTTTGGTGTGCATTTAGATGGGCAGAGTTCAGACAGTTAGAAGGGCTGGTTAGCCACTTAGTTCCCTGTGAAGAGGCAATCTCTGGGTTTGCTTACACTGAACAGGAACAGGTTTAATATTCAAAATAATCCAATTACACCAATATAAGATTGTCCATACAGCTGTTGGCACCACTTTAGATAAATGGGTTTAAACTTTATAGGTAATCCACAAAACACTGCTTTCTTTGTGAATGAATTCAGTTCACTGGCACACTGGGGTGGGGAAAAGCAAAAAGTAAAATAAATAAATTAAAGAAATTAACTTACAATAAACATATTGGCTTGCAAGGATAGCAGCTGTGATCCAGGTGATCTCTTCTAGGTGGACGTGCCGTAATCCAAGATGAGTGTACGAATGATACATGAGGGACATAAGGCTTGTAAGATGATGATGAGCAGCTCCAACCTTCAAGGATCATAACAGTCAAAACATCCGATCCTCAGCTCTAATGAATAAGAATTCCCATTAGAAAAGCACAACATGGGCCCACCAGCTCCTTTTTGTGAACGGGATGCCTCAGCCTCTGATCTGCAGCAGTTCTCACTTTTGATTATATTGCAAGGATTACCAGCAGCCATCTAATAATCAGATCAGTACCCTGCCAGTTTCCTGTATGTGCATATCATCATTATGTATTTATCCCGTGTTGTGTGGGATGACAGCCAGCCAGAAGTGTTCTACTTATTCCAAAGTTGGCTTTTTTTAAAGGTTCGGATGTGACAGCATGTACCTTAGATATGAAAACTGATCCATTTTATAAAATAGGAAATATTCTTTGGGCAGCAGCATATAATCCCACGCAATGTATATTGAAGAAAATCTGCTCAGAGCAGAGGGTGTAACAGACTGTCAGTGCCACAGTTAAATCCCATTCAAAGTTTCACAAAGTTTAAGCAGGATTTAACTTGGCCATAAGTGTTGTTCTGGCCTTCTGCAAAGATGTGAAATTTTGCCAGAATTTATATCAGGAAAGGACTTGTTATACTAATTAAAATTAAGACGAGATAACATTTTATACTTGAAGTTGGCATGGAGGAGCAATAGGAGCTGATCTTGTAGCAAAGAAATTAAAATAAAGTGTAAGTCAAATTAGTTAACTACATAGCCTGAGCTAATGTGAGATGCTTCAGTGCAGCAAAAGACCTTGACTTACAAAGTAAAAGCAGACCCAGTGATCACAGCAACCAGTTTGTCTGCAGCTTTCTGCTCTCAGCAGCAGATAGGATACGACATCATTCTTTCTGTTTGATCATTCTGTTTTCTGCTATGTGTATTCGTATTCACCAGTATTTGTAATTATTCTGATTAGATTTACAGCCAGAGATGCTCATTAAAATAGCATGTAATTGTATACATTTTCCTCTTCTTCCTTGCTCTGCTTCCTGAATTTAGCTATGACTCTGGATTTAGTTAAAATTCTGAAGCTGAGTATGTGCAAAATATGGACTGGGCGCTATACACGGCCACCGAGTAATTTGTTTTGCTTCCTGGCTGCCGAAGGGTAATGGGTTTGTTCAAGGCCAGCTAAAGATGGAGAAACAACGTCTCTCCTGGGATTATAGCTCCTAATCGGAATTGCAGATAGCCATTGTTGTTGTGTATTTACTTTGGAAGGATCCTTGTTTCTTTGAGATAATGAAACCATGAATTAAATGCACATTTAAGCATTGAAATAAAAATTGAAGTAGCTTTCCAGAAGTCCATGGCATTTTTGGTTATCTCACAAGTGTCCTGAGACTATGGTGATAGTTAACTGAGGTAACTCGCCTTGGAAGCATGGACATTCATAGGAGGATACAGACAATAACAGGTCCAGGGGTGCAGTTGCTGCTTTACTCTCAGGTAGTACCAAATGTATTTCTGTAAGTAGGCTTAATCTTTGGTTGTATTTGAGAACCTTTCTGTGTGACACCATACTATTTTTTATACTATCTTCAATGTATAGCCATTCAGGAGCTTTATTTTATATGAAATGGACCTTGTTGCCTTGAACATAACGAAGAGTTTTCATTTTTTTTTCCAACCTCTTATGAGTTTCCAGGTTGTAATGAGTCTTCAAGTCAGTTTTGACTGGGCTGTAGTCTGATTACTGAGGGTTGTACGCTATCTCAAGGAAAACAGTTTTACATGTTTAACTTTTCCCTCATTTCTCTGGTCTGAGCTCTCACCAGTTTCTGGGGGAGTTGGTTTTATCACGTTTCCAACTCTTCACTTTCACACATCTAATGCATCATTTTTCTTTTCTGAAAACCCAGCATCTGGTTAAGCTCATACTGAGCAAAATGAAATAATAGAGGTGATGGCATACCAATTAGATCACTGAAGAAATCACAGTCGGTTGCCATTTCCAGGAACATGTAGTACTTCTGCAAGACAATACTATTACTACCTTGCATTTGGAAGTACTGCAGACTTTCAACAACTTTCGTGGATGTTTGCCTCAGAACTGAATGACTCCAGTTTAATTTAAATGTAAATGAAAAGTACATAGTGTTTAAATGTTTGACAGACACACAAAGGATTTTGCACAGAACAGAATTATTCATTTACTATGTACTGTAGTGGCTATTGTTCATTTATTGCCACATCTAAATTCCTTAATCAGATCCACGTGATATTGTGCAGATTTTCTCCCTCCCCCCTCCATGTAGATGGCCTTCAGGAAGAATTCCCAAGAGCTATGCCAACTTGGCTTCTGCAAGATGCTGCTGGTTTCCTAAATTCTGGCTGGAAAATAACTTCCATGACTGCAGAGTATAACTAATGCCTTCTAATACTTTCTTTACAACGAGCAGCGAAACCAAAGCAAATGGCAGGCCTTAGTTACTGCAGCAGTTTTGGATTCTGGCAGACTCTTCTCAGGAGTTCCTGGCCTCTTTTTACTGGAATAAACCGCATGTTTGAAAAGAAGGACGACAGGGAGTCTCTTTAACTTAGAGCTTGTGGAGGTTTTAGAGGGACTGTTCCCAGCGCTTGGAAATCACTGCTACAGTCTTAGAGTTAAGAATGAGAAGGCTTATACATATCTTTGAAGCCACCAATATACTTCTTACATACTTTTAAGAAGTTATACTTCTTAGAACTCTTTATTTATAGCTGTTCATTATACTTGCAAAGTCCTTGTTGTTTTACATAGTATTCTGGACGTTCCATTTAGTGTCATTATGGGTTTTGATGTCCTTTGTGTCTAGTCTCCAGGCTGTTCTTTTGTAGTCATAAAATGGTATTTTTTTTAACAAAAGAGCAGGGCAGGATCAAGGTCAATACTTCTGTTACACATACCTGTAATACAACCATGCACTTCTCCATGATATTTCTCCTGGGCCTGAGGACATCAAGGTGGGCAAGCAATAACAGTACAGCTATTTTGACCTCCTTCAGCAATGACAGTGATTTGAGCATGTTCAAGTTTTTTATTTGTTTTCCTTTTCTATGACAAAGCTACAAAAACTGTGATTTCAAACATTCATCCTGGCTGTCTGCATTGTTACAACTTCTTCTTATGAGTTCTTGTTGCAGTCTCTTGGTTGAATTCATCTGCCCAAAAAAAGCCATTCCTTTTCTCATCACCTTCAGCCTTTGCCATTCCAGAGTTTTCTTTATTTCTTTTTGTTGCTCAAATTAAGAAGTGCAGAAGTTGTTTTCAGTGCCATAACATTAAAAATACATATTATAGAATCCTGCTGAACTTCCCACTATTTTGTCTTGCATAGAGATCCCTAGCCTGAGAACTTGTGAGCAGTACAGACAATTCATTCTCCATGCTATTTAAGAGCTATGATTTTTATTGTATGTAGAGCAAGCTTGTCAGATTAACAGATTCTTCAGTTTTGTTCTGGCTGCTGCTGGAGGTAAGTTAGTTGAGACAGAAAATCCACCCATTTCAGTAGGAACTGGCTCCAACCTTGGACAAGGCATTGCAACTACGAAAGTAGGTCATGGTGTCGGCTACAGTCAAAGTTGCAAACCAATTATTGTTGTATACAACATTCCTTGGAGAAAAACCTTGCTGGCTTGAAATATGCCCAGAGAGATTTCAACCTTGCCAAGAAGAATTTTTGCCCAACTTCAGCATGACATTGCCACTGTGATTGTTTTGTTTCATGATTTCATTACCTGTAGATTGAGTTGCTGCACTTCATTCCAAGGGAGATTAAATGTATGAAGACAGTAAAATCACTGAGGCTTTTTGCTGCAGTGTAGCCATACTGCAGGAGTTCATGTACTGCTTGGGCTCTATTCATTTCCGGGTTGAATTCAAGACCTTATGTATATGCATTAGGCATTTACTGGACACAGGTCATCTCAGAATGTAAGACCAGCCGTCTGTGACCCAGAATGACAGTGTGTCACCCAGGGAATCTGAAAATGGATGAATTAGGAACAGGCTCAGAGAAATGAAGAGAGGAGAAGTCCTGTGGCTATGGCTGAAAGCCAGATTGTACATGCTTTCAGGAACCTGCTAGGTCAGTTGGGGGGGTTTCTCCACACACTTTTGGAAGACTCCAGCTTGACCCATTACATTTATACTGCATGGTGGATGCTGGGGCATGCCTTGGCTTCCTCATATTGAGAATTTGGCAAAACAGTTTGGAGATTTGAGAAAATTTCTCAAGCAGAAAAGGATTTGGCTTCAAGAGTGCTGCCAGCAACAGTGGAAAGGGACAGTCAAGATACAGCAGTTCAGGCCAAACACTATCCAGTCCAACTACAACCTTCCTACATCCACCTCAAAGAGCTCAAAGACTTAGGTTGTCCTTGAGGAGCTGTGTTACCCAGTGACCTGCTGTCAAAAAAAAAAAAAAAAAAAAGCGCAAAAAAAACAAAGTGGGGTCTTTGCAAAGTCAACCCTTTGAAGATGGCTTTCTCTTTTGCTCTTAGGCACAGTAGGAGGGGCCGGCACCGCAGCCAGTGTGCTGGCTCCACGGGCTCGCTGCGGTGCCCGGTGCAGTGCTGTGACACTGCCTGGGAGCTAGGCTGTCCCACGAATGGAAAGCGAACGGGAGGTCTCGGGCTGGCTGTCAGACCTATCCCTGCTGGTTTGCTACGTACTGAGTACCAGCAGCTTTGTATGTATCTGTTCTGCGTAGTTCGTGCCAGCAGGAGATGAATTCATATTAGCTGAGGCTGGCTGGTAACTAACACTTTAGTGGAAAATATTGTGCTGAACGTAGAAGGCAATATAACATAGTGCACTACATGACTACAGACTCTCCCCAAGTAAATGTACCCTCATACACCATATTTAACAAAAAATAATTCTTGAATTTACTCTGCAGAGCAACTGTGTGATAAATAATTTGAATCCTTTAGTTACTCATGGTGAGGAAGCTACATAAATAATTACTGATTTACTGACAGCAATTAAGTAGGCCTAAGAACCCAGGACTGATAACACACTTACTCGGCTTATTCTCTGGAATAATAACTTAGATGCCATTTCTGAATATCATATATCTTTATCTTGGATTCTGATAACTGTCAGCTCATCCTGACCAAAGGGGCTATGAAAATGTAGCTAAAATGGAGATTTCGTTCATCTCAGTAAATCTCTCTCCCCTAGTCATGTTTTTGCAGTAGTCAGGATTATAGTGAGGTGATCTTAATTTATTAGTATAGGTTTTGGTTATACAGATCAATGGACAATAAAAACCATCTTGACTTGGATGAGATTTATTTTCCTTTTGCAAGGATGCAAAGAGAATACTGAGAATAATTTGACTATTATTGTTTTAAAACTAAAATTCAAATGCAAAAATTCAGCTGCAAAAAAAACAAAAATCTCTGTAGCTACTTAGCTATAGCTGTATGTAACCGTGTAAAGACATAATACATTAAAAGATGAAATAGGTAACACCTGCTATGTTAGAAACATCCCCCCCCCCTCCCCCCCAGTTATTATAAATTCCATTTTACAGAAGGGAAATTGGAAAGATTTTTGAAAGCTTCTAGCTGATTTAGGAATCTAAATCACATCAGCTAAGTGACAGGGGGCCAAAACCACATAGCTGTGACTTCAGATACATCTTTTGAAAGTAGAAGTTGAACTATAGTTACTTTTTGAACATTTTGCTAGGTATCCATTTGCATTTGAGGAGTTAAGTATGTTTTAATGTCTGTGCCTATGTGATTAAAACTTTAAGGCCTGTTCAATGCCTTTTACTACTTGGGCTTCCAGCTGCCTAGTCACTTATGAAAGTGGGATTTAGCTGTTCAAATCCTTCAGACTTTGGGATGCTTAGTGTAATGGCATGAAAAAATTGAACCTGGCTGCCTAAAGATACAGCTAAGTACTCAGAGGCTTATCATAAAGTGCCTGCACAGGTTAGCCTTGAATTCAGTTTATCTATTAGTTTTTATCCAAAAATCACAGAAGTGCCCATGCTGTTTATTAAATGCAGTCTAATTAGTATGTGGAGATAGTGATCAAATGCCTTTTATCCTTCTGTAAACGAGGGGTGGTTCTCTGCTTGTACATTCTGCTGAAAGGTGTATATAACTGCAGGAAAGTACCTGCAGAAAAAATAATCAAGCCAAAAAGATAATGTTCTGCCTTGTGCTTTGTGACAGCTCCTGTGCTCCTGAGCCCATCCGTGCCACCACCTGATAATGACACCCATTCATGTCTTGTATCGAAGGCATGAAGAGACTAGCCCTTAATGCTCATTTTGAGCACAACACTGAGCAGCTGGCAGTGCTCGTGAGCAGATCGCGCTCTATCCTACACATTGTGCTCCAGCCCTAACTGCCCTGCTTTAGCAGTTGAAAAAGTCAAAGCCAGCAAGTACTCCAGCACAGCGTATTGTTGATAATAGCCTTGATCGCTCACGCCTACCTGAGAGAAGAGTCTGTAGCCAAAATGTCAGGAAGCATGGGAGCTGCCTGCACTTCGCCCCAGTAATAAATGGATTTAAGATTGTTCAGTTAATGGGTGCCTGTAGAGTTCTGCTTTTATTCTAAAGGCTTTCATAGGTCTGAGAGGGGCCTTCACTTGACTTTCCAATTCTAGGTTGCATTTTAGTGTACTTGTGTTTTGGAGTATAACATACAGTCTTTAGTGCTTTTCCACCTTCCTGTGTTCAGAACAGAAGTGAAAGCAGGGACCTGTTGAGTGAGTTGGAGGAACAACATGTGACTCCATTTGTGACTTAGAGCCACCTGGCTAGTCAGAGATGCATGTCATAGCCGCCTATGAAAATTTCAGAATCACGCTTTTAATTTGTAGCTGAAGAGGCTTTGATCTGTGGTTAATGATTGCACTGAGTTTATTCTAGTCTTTCTCTGAGTTCGACACTGTTTGGATAAGAGTATATTTGATAGATCTCTCTGTCTCTCCCTCCCTCCCTCCCTCTCTCTCTCTCTCTGCTTTAGTCAGTTTTTTAAATGCTGACAATGCTCTTGAAGTTTTATGTAAATTGAAATCTAGCCCGAGTGGGTAAATAGATGCCTTCCTTTACAGCATCTGTCAACTAATGTGTGCTGTCAACAATTCTGTTTCCTTTTAATAAAACATCTGAAGTTTAGCTTCACTGATACTATCAAAAACTTAACTGAAAACCACTTATCACTTGAAGCATATTAGGAGATTAAGGAACTGAATTAATCTAAACATGTTAACACAGACACTTTATCCTTCCTAGGTCTTTTGATATGTTCCACATGCGTGTCATAGCCTTCAGAAATGACACTGTTGTCAGAGGGAAGGTCCTTAAGTGTGGTCAGGCGGGGAAAGGCAAACCATTAGCTGCTTTTTGTGACCAAAGTGGAATCTTTTGCAAGTACCTTGTACTTGCAACTGCCAAAGCCTGCGTGCTTGCCGTGGCAGCACGCTCCTGGCTGTGGCAACGTTGGCAGTGCAGATGAGCAGGCACCCAGTACCGGCTTAGCTGGACATGTTACACAGTGCAAGGGTGGGGAGGAGTGAAGGGTTTATTCATGGCAAGTGAAAGACTTGCCTTAGTTGAGACCTGGGCTCAAATCTCAACTCTACTGTTTCAAGTGTGTGACTATGAGGAAGGTGGATGTTCTGAGTTCCTCACCTGTTAGACAGACTGCATTTTACAAGACTGATATGCGGATGAAACTCACAAATTTGACTGAAGTATGTAAGCCAGTGTTAATTTTTTTAAAAAAAATTACACTAAGCGTTACAGTAAGCAGAAATCGGGATTTGGAGTACTATGTGCACTATAAGCATTTGATCCTTAAGCAAAAGAAATGCACACTTGCATTTTAAAACTAGATGCTAAAGAGGGATAAAATGAATGAACGTAAGAGAAGGAGTGAAATGGCTCAATAGTAAGTAGCAGATAACACTAAAGGTGGCAGTTTGATTCAATTCCTACCTTATTTCTTAATCCTTTTTGCATGCTTGTGTTTTATGAGAGAAGAAGTGTGGTTTGTGAATGAATTGCCCTCACTAGGAATGCTAAGGATCACAAGACTTACAGTCGTGAAATGGCAGAAGAGAAATTATTTTCCAGGAGGCATTTCAGTCCAGATTTTGCAACATTAGGTACCCACTTTTCCAAAGTTTTGCAGTTCTTGGCTGTAAGCTCTTGGCTTTTTGCTTCAAAATGTCCTGGACTGGGCAAGTGTCCAGTGTATTTGTTTCGTAACATCTTGCTTGGATAATGTGACGAAGGTGTTTTTTTCCAGTTTGCCCTGGAAATAAAAGAGACATACTGTTTGACAAGGTCTGATTAGAGAAACACAAATATCTGAAGTAAGTTCCTGTGCTATTACAGTATGAGGTAGGGAGGGCTGATGTTCCTGCATTATTAGCAAACAGCACTGAGGCATTCATTTATGCCTCACCACCCTGTTTTGCAAGACAGAGAAAAAGCGTCTTATGAGAATGATCTTGTAGAGACACAGTCCAGGGCTGATGCCGTTCCTAGTGCGGTCAGTAATAAAATCATCATTTTAGCATGCCCTTGTGAGACACAGGAAAATAACATCATTATTGTTGATGTGGAAGTTAACATTATTAATAATCCAGGACAGCTCAGAGGTAGGGAAGAATGAAAGGATTGTGCTTTAAAAAATTGTAAGAGTAGACAAGTTCTCCCACTAAACATTTTTTTGATAAATAGAGCAGAAGATACTATCAGTAGCATCATCTTCAATAACCTTTTCACTACTGTCATCTGTTCACGATGAAACCAGCCCAAATTACTTTTCTGCTCTCTGAGGGTAACTACCACAGAGCTTTTGGTCCCTCTGATATCTGTATTTTCTTGGTCTATGAAATTCTGAGATAATTCAAGGCATTCTAGTGTTGATAGAAAAACATCTATTGAATTTGAAAAAATTAGACAAAATGATGGATTTTACATCTGAATTTAAGCAAATATTGAATGGTGCAGATCATTCACAGAAAACTGTCCTTATGCCATGCTGATGCTGCATGTCAAATTCTCTTTGGTCCACACTGAGCCTGGTGAGAACAGAGGGGCAGGAGGAGACATTCTTTATACTACTTGCAATCCTGTAACCCACACCTTTCATATTCTTATCGGAAGCATTTAATCTGAATAGTTCTCAGGACAGATTCATGAGGTTAGAGTAAATGATTTAATGCTGATGGACTGCTGTGTAGCTTCTTCTTTTTGGAAAAGTTAAGGCCTTGTTCTTGAAGCATAATTTCCTTCATGATAAAATGCAGCGTGAGGAAGAAGTTGCACTTCAGAGAATATATACCTTGCTGCAAAAGATTCTTTTTTTCACCTCAATATTTTCAGATTGCCTGGAAATGTCCCTAATGTATTCATTAGAGAGTGGATGGATCAGCGTTGCACAGAACTAGAATAAGATTCACGCCAGGAGATGTGAAAACACAATATTGAGATAGAGAAAGAAATTCTTTTCATGTATGGAATAGAAATACTCTGAAGATATGGTATCTGCGCTTGCTTTCCACAAGTATTTTTCTTCCTCTTTTTACATTTCCATTCAGAAATTGCATTTCTGTATAAAGACCTTGTTATTTTTTTTTCTTTTTTGAAGTGAAATGGCACGTACTATAAATTGATGTCTTACTTAATAATGACTTGCTCTGAACTCCTTGCTGGTGACTAGAGAAAAACAAACGTATACTGAGATGAATAATGAGAACAAAAGTTTATCACATTATTTGCTTGAATTCAGCAGCAAACTCTGGTTGAAGTGTACCTGTTTGTGTGTTTGTTTCCCAAGAGCATTCAAATGTTTGACCTAAATACAAGAAGTTGTCAGGAAAGTGTGGGGGCAGTTTACTCTGAATTTTTACCAGAAGCAATACTTGATGCACATTTTTCTATTTATTTGCGTTTTTACAGGCCCAGTCAGTGACTAAATGTTTTACAGCAGGTACAATGTGTGTTCAATTGTAATATTCCATTTTTTTAAAGTACTTAAGTACTCGCTATTAGTTACATCCATAGTAGAACAAAAGCCACCTGACTCATGCAACTAAAAATGTCGTGGGAATGCCAAATGATGAATATTTGTTACCAGGTTTTAGCAAACAGTCTGAAGAATGGTAGTTACTATGAAGTAGTTAATAAATGTCAATGGCTCATCCAGCTCAAGAATAAGAGAAATATATGAGATAAATCCTACTAAGTGGTGGGAAGTCTTTCCACCAACTAACTCCATTGGGCTTCAAATTGAAGGGCACATCAACTAAAATGGGATGGTATTCAGTTATTTGTACTGTTTGTTAGCATATTATTAATATTTTTTTCTTGATCTTTGAATAATGTGACAGATATTTATTCAAAAATGTCAGTAGCCTTTCTATGAGCAAAATGTTTGTATCCCCAAATTTCTCATCCTGTAAGCTGCCAGTCGAATTATGACAGTCTTATGGCAACCTGCTTTTTTATGCTTCACCTTCTTCTGTTGAACTGGAAGATAAGAGTTACAGGAAAATTAACAATAATGCAAATGCAAGATAAGAATTCTTGTCAAGCTTTAGGAGGATTTTTTTTGGAGATAAATCTATGTATATGTTTTAGTCTTTTGGGTGTTCCTCAAAAGAGATACAATAACCTCAGCATGGTTGTAAGAATATTGTTGTCATAGTTTCCATGCCATAGACTATCCAGAAAGATCAGTACTTCAGAGGAAAAAACACAGTAGATTTCACATTCGCTACATGTGGTCAGTACCATTTTCATGTATCTGATTGCAATTTTGTGTAAATGCTCCTATAAAATTAGTTATTTTTAAGTCTGTGCTAATCTACAAGAGTAGCATTGGACCATTCTTCCATTTCTCTGACTATTAAAACTCAGTTATGACAGAACAGCTTCTGTCATTCCACTGTAGCATTCTAATTGACTCCAAAATTTTCAGTATTGTCTCTAAAAAGGCTGTCTTTTCTTTCTTTCTTTCTTTCTTTCTTTCTTTCTTTCTTTCTTTCTTTCTTTCTTTCTTTCTTTCTTTCTTTCTTTCTTTCTTTCTTTCTTTCTTTCTTTCTTTCTTTCTTTCTTTCTTTCTTTCTTTCTTTCTTTTTTTCTATCATAAAAGAATTAAGTTCACTTGCTGTGATATCTTAAATGATTATACAGGGCATATGCTGCTAATACAGAAATGAGGTGGAAGGAAATAAGGCCTACGTCTTTACGTTCCAGTTCCTGAAAACAAGTGGGGTGGGAGGGTATGCTAACTGGCATTTCACAGCAGCCAAATTATTCTTCACTCACATATCAAATGCTCCTTTCTGAATACTTAATTGACCAGTAAAATTTCTAATGAGAACACAAACCTAGATAGAGAGTGCTTCTGGCTAAACATGGTGAGATGGGTACTGTAAGAGTACTGAATATGCTCAGGTCCATATAACACTGAAATACATAAGCACTGTAAGATTTTATCCCAGTATTCTGTGTGTGCCTGTTCTGTGATGTGCAACAGAGTAAATTTTCAGATAAAATACTGGCTTTTCACCTTTGGGGTAAATGCCCAGTTTCAGTCCATATTCCCACTTAATGTGAAATTAGCTTTATAACACCTCTGCCTAGCTCTTCTGAAAAGCATTTGGCATCTCCAAAGCTTCACTGACATTTAGCACAGTTTGGGCCACCTGCCACTTCTGCTTAAGAAATGACCTATCTGAAAGCTGTAGTACCTGCCACCAGAGAGGGAGGTAAGCTTCCTTGGAGTGCTTTGGCATGTGTCCACATCATAAGTCACTCTAACTGATGCTGATGATACCTACATTGCCCGATCCATAAGATTCCTAGGCTGGGTTCTGTCCACCACTTCAAAGCAGACGTTACAGGGGCAGTGTCCGTGCCCTTAGTGCACCCTTGCATCTTCAGAGGCAAAAGAGCAGCGCTGGTGGTGTCTCATGCAAGGATACAAACACCTCTGGCAACCTCTGCTGAATTATCTCCTTCAAACAGGTATTCCCTCTCAGGGGGTGGGTTCATCCATAAGGAAGGGTAGTTCTGACATCACCTGAACTGTTGCTTATAATACAAAGTTCAAATACTGTTCAGGCTGCACTGCCATGTTGTGCTGGTTAATGTTTTTCTTTGGTTGTTGATCCTCCCAAGACTCATTTCTCTGGAAAAAAAAAAAAATACAAACGTCTAAGTACTGGCAGCTTTCATGGGCATCCTGATGTTTCAAAGCCAGAACTGCTCTTCTGGGTTTACAATTTGCAGCAAGGTTGCAGATACAAAATTCTAATATTAGGGACAAAATAGATCAGATTTTCAGATCTATAATTTTAAATGTACATATGTGTATTGATATTTACCCATGTGTATACAGAGATCTCCAAAGGCTACATCTGACTTACAATTTGACTTACAACTTGGAAACTTGGGGTTATAATAACTTAATAAAAAATGTAAGGTCTAACTTGAAAACTCCAGCATCTTTTAACAGAAGTCAACTGATTCCCTCATTTGTCTGTTCAACTTCTGTCAAGTTCTTTACTCTTTCTTGATTAAATCTTTTTTAATGATTTCTACCTGAATGAGAGGCAGAGAGAGAGAGTAGTCACAAATTACTTCTTGGACAGACTCTGACAGGAACATATGTGACTCATTTATGTTCAGCTAGATGTAAGTCCTTAATTCTTCCTCTTCACTGTACGGAAAAGGGCATCATCAGCAAAAAATATCCTAATGGTGTAAATTCTGAGGGAAACTTCTGCTGCAGTGTAGCCAGCAGTTATTAGAAAATGAGAAAAAAATATTGCAAGTTTATCAGGAATAAACATAATAGTAAAAGAATAATAATAAAGGGAACCAATATAATAATAGTAGACATTTAAATTATTGCAATCCTTTTATCTCATACATTTTAATTATCTGTAGGAAAACAAAAAGGCAACTTTTGTCTCTCTGGTGTATTTCTATAACAAAGGTCTATAAACAGTTGGGTCTGCAAGTTTGACAACTTCAAAATGAGTAAATAGCTAGGTACTTTTTGGATGAGTTCATTGGCCTTAGAGTGACTTACATAGAAGGAGTATCCTATTCAATATCAATAGCTACACGTTTGTTGATGAAATCAAAACTTTCAGTGTGAGATCTGGGAAAGTTTTCATTTTATCTAAAGGATACTATTCTTAAATTCTAGCCTCAATACTGGCATGGTATTTGTGCATGTATCTAACATTAAGCACTTTGCTTAGCTCTACGTATTCAGGTGCTACCAGATAGGGATGTGAGAAATTTGTTGCAGTGGGATCCAGACCCATTTCTTATTCTGAAACAGGCAAGTCGTCATTTTGCATTGCTTTATCTTAACTGCATTTAGAATTAAATCTGTTTGGAGATAGAGGTGGATGCTGCTCTAGTCTGGATGGTAGTGTTGGGTTCCATATATTTGTTTCAGCATCCCAGGATTCAAAGGATGCGTGCTTCACCAGGCAGCAATTGTGGGGGGAAAAAGAAGGACTACAGCCTCTGTAGCTCATCCAGTGAATCTGTGCTTACCTAAGATTAAACATGTGCTAAGTGCAGAATCACACATTCCTTGGGTTTGGCCTTGCAGATAGAAGGGAGGGAAAAAATATTCTTTTTCTCCTCAACCACTTTTTGTCTGTTCTTTTTCTCTTTTATCTTACTTTTCCTCATAAGATTGATTGTAAACATCACCTTTTCTGACAGAGAACTGGGCTGCTCTGAGCAAGATAACAACACATGGGTTTTCTCCCACTTTCCTTGTATAAAAGAACATTTCTTATTCTGTTTGCTTTGTTGCCAACTCTTATCTGTAATTTAGATCGTAAGCCAAACCATCTTTTTCCAGGAACCTTGAATAATATAATGGCTGGTAGATTGTTGGGAAATTTTTTTCTTTTTTTTTTTTT
>VXAL01019423.1:197872-222321 GCA_013399475.1 Chauna torquata | reverse complement strand
TCTTTTTTTTTTTTTTTTTTTTGATGTTTCAAAATAGTTTTGGAAATTATTCATACTCTATGACAAAGTGCTACTACACTCTGTAGAAAAAGCAGAAACCAAAGCCTCTTTTATCTTAATTTCTGTAGTGTCTGTTTTTTTTAACATGTTGTCTTTCCCTTCTTTACCAAAAATCAGGGCTTTTTTCTGGTGATACTAGTGTCAGTCAAGACCTGATTCAAATCTTACTGCTGTTAGTGGCAAAAATTGCTGTCATCTTCTACTGGCTTTGAATCTGACTGGAAATCTTCCTGTACCATAAGGGATTCAGGTCCTTGGGTAGGATTCCTGTCTTAAGGCTCTGCTTAAGAACAGCTTCCAAAAGGAGACGCTCAAATCTTTCTTAAAGACTGATATTAACAGGTTCTGGAATGGACAATGCAGAAAGCTGCTCTGCACAGAAGGTGCAGAGAGATGGGTCAGAGAAAAGAGAACCCAAAAATATTAAGCAGGGAAACCAGACTTAAAAAGTAACTATCTTAAATATCTGCACTGAACTCTTTGGAGAACTGAACCTCCACTTTGCTCTCCAGAGCAACAGTTTCTGTTAAGAAACTGGACTCAGGGATAAAACCAAATCCAGAGCTAGGTGATTCAACTTCAGTCATGGGCTTTCTTCAACTCCCTAGTAATTCCTGAATTAAAGGTTTAAGGTTTAATGGCAGATTTTCAGTCCTGTGGCTGGAATGAAAATGCAGCAAATTGCAGCTTGCATATCTGAAGCAGGGTACATCCAGATGTCATGAATCTCAGGTCAAAATCAATGGTTTTCTGCTTCAAATAAATCCTTTCTTTGCTGCGCCCTTGCAAACTATCAGATAGCAGAGAGAGAAATTAAGCTGCAGAGCAATGGCAAGAAGCATCCAAGCAGAGCCTGCCTCGAGTCAAGGATGTAAAACTGGGCCGAACAAGGCCCCGTCCCCGCAGCACTCAGCTGGGTTCTCAGTAATAAAGGGGAAAATAGCCTCCCTTGTGGGACTCGATTCAGCTTTCCTTTGCCTGTCCCCATTGCATGGTGCTTTCTCTGCTGCTGCTTTTAAAGGGCTTCAGAAACTTCTGGGGCAAAGTATAATTTTTACTACATGAATTATTGTTGGAGAACTCTGTCTTGGTACAAGTTTTAATAAATTCGAACCAGCTGCTTATAAGCTTGTGCCTTGTTCTCTCTCTGCGGGAAAAAATACCTTGCATAGAAACTGGTATCTTCAGAACCCTAGCATCCAACAAATGCCAAATTCAAAAAATAAAAGCAACAAGAGGCAGTGTTCAGCCAGCAACTGCCAACTGAAATGTGGGGCCAGCTCAGGAGGCACCAGGGGGGGACCAGAATGGCTCCTGCCTTCTCTTGGTGCTGAAACCATCCCCAGCCAAAAAGCAGGGAGGGGAGGTAAGGACCTGAATCAAAGTCCTCATAGGGCTGCAGAGACAGTTAGAGCTGCTAGAGAAGTCAGCTAGAGGCAGGCCCTCAGGTGGCACGACCTGCCATAACCTAGCTGATGCCGATTCACAGCTCCTCCAGATCTCCTTTGCAGAGCTGTCTGGTCTCACGAAGAGGACGTTTTCAGAAGGCTCTCAGCCAAGTATGGATCTCTGTAAATGTGTTTACAAATAAGCCACTTACCACCCAGGCTTTATAGGTAGCCTCAAATTTCTCTTTATCACGTAACCTCAATCTCCCCAGCCAGGCACAGCCATGTCAGATGGATGTGGCACATGCAAGTCTTAAAGGAAAAAAGTAGAATGTAGGCACTGCAGAAATGAACATTTACAGTATCTGATGTAAATGCTGGCAAGAGCAAGTAAGAAATGCCTGAGGAGTTAAATAAACTGAAGAGCTATTTATGGGCAGGGAAGTAACCAGCCTGAAAGAATGAAGAAGCGAACAAGACCTGTAAATATATTTGATTACCATAAACAGAGACCAGCTGCCTCACACGTCCTAGACAGATATAGTTTGACTTGTAATTAATTTTATTATATTAAACCAACCATCTGCCAGAAGAAAAAGCAGAAGGTAGAAGTGATCATAGCATATCCTCTTCCCTATACCAGTCCCAGAATTAATACTGCAAAAAGCAGCAGTACCCATAGACCATGTAAGAAATAAATGCCTAGAGTTTATGAGGTCTGCTCTGGCTTCACTTGAATGGATAACACCCGAAAAGTGAAACAGAAGAGTTTTGGGAATGACTACACAAGTGACCAAAAAAATAGGTCAGTGAAGTTCTTAAAGCGTTACTGGAGGTGCCTAGTGGTAGTGATGCACTTTGAAAAGAATCTTGATTGTCAAATACATGATATCTGGAATTTGGGACTTTTAAAAATGTTTGTTTTAAACTGTCACAAACTAAAGATATAATTCAAAGTGAAAATACAACAAGGAATAAAAAAAAGTGTTTGCAACTAATGGCCAGATCAGAAATTTTGGTTTCAAATTGCTCAAAACTGGGATGCTGTTCATTTGTGCAGTTAAAACAAGAGGCCAGAGTCCTGGTCCAGCCTTTGTGCTCTGCAGAGAAACCATACAGATCTAAGCACAGTGGTTAATTTAGCTATGAGGAACATCAAACACATCGCACCTTTCAGCTTTTCTTTCTACAAACTTTCCTGGTTCTCAGACATCTGTTGAGCTATTAGGTCTTCAGTGGTACTCACCCGTGAAGGCTGCTTAAACAAGGCTGGTTTAACATGGATTGCAACCTTGTTGGCACAACATGACCCAGTTTACAATTTTTTTTTATAGTTTTCAACTCACCCAAAGATAGCAGCCAGGAGGAGCTCTCTATTAGACAGAGTGTAACAATGGCAGAAATAAAATAGCTGCAGAAACAGCTACAGAATGGATGAGCGAGTACTTGCATATGATTCTGACAGCAGCAGATAGGGCTTGACTTTACAGATGATACATTATTACGCTTTAATATCACTGCTATCATGTGTGAGAATTTTATTATTTTCTGGCAGGAATAAATTGAAGGAGTAACAGTGTTTTTGGCCTTGACAGCAGGTGGCCATTCCTGCTGTGAATAATGGGAGTGCCTTATGTAGCAGAACAGGAAATATTGTTTCTTTTGGCCCTCCTGATCGCCACTGTCCCCCCCAGGCAGATAGCACCGTTCCTCCAAAGACAGAGGCGAATGTGCACTCTGACACATTGGCACAGCCTCTGCATCCCGCTGTTTCTGCAGGGACTTTTCTCAACTGTCATCAGATATTTTTGGCCAGGCTCCTACCATGCTGGCAAACAGGGAGAGTTGGAAGACATGTATACACAGTGTGTACATTGCACATCACTTCCACAGAACAAAGTGAGCTGGTGTCTATGGCCCTTGGCCTAAGCAGAGAATAAGACTGCACCCTGCCTTTGCATTACTTATTCAGCATAGCAGTTTTCTGTTTGATTTATTTTTCATTTTTTTCCTTAAACTGAGTTTCTAAGCTCTTACCTGCTTAGCTTGGAAAGTACAATGTTTCACAAATTATAGTACACAAAATAAAACTGGAGTTAAGCTGGTTTGAGCTTCCCGATGAACATTTCTCGTAGTGCCATTACTGAGGCTGTTATCTGAAAAACAGCTCTATTAAATGAAGAGCTTTGATATGTAGGAAGAAAATTATCTGATGTTTCTTTCCAAGTTAAATTATTGTACTGTTGCACATGCAGGAGGAACTGTATTTTTCTTGCAGAAAGAACTGTTCATAGGACCAAACATTTTGTTAACGGGAAGATGTTATTAGAAGTTGCTCAATAACATCCTTTGTTGCTTGTCATCACGAGTTACGGTTAATGTAAAAGCTACAGGGGAAAGGCAAACTGTTATTTCACTGAGATTATGCATGTGGGTTAGATCTGCAGAAGGATTCAGGTGGTTGAAGGAAGAGGACGGCAGCGCGGCCGCAGGCTGTGGGTGAGCGAGTGATGTGATGTGCCGCCTCTCGCGCCACTGCTGGAGGGCCGGTGCCCGGCGCCGCAGGGCTGGGGAGCCCATTTCGAGGCAGGGAGCCTTTCTGCAGCCTGAATGCAAGACCTCTGTGCTTGCAGGAAACAGGGCTAAGGTTGTTTTGCTTCGCTCAAGTTTTCTCCTAGTTATTTTTGGCAGGTCCCTCTCAGCGTGCCGGCTTTTCTGGGGACTGCTGTTGGACACCCGTGCATTGCTGCCGTCTGAGTCTGAGCCCCAGCACAGAGCTGTAATTGTGGCTGGTAGCAAGTGCTGGACCTCAGGCTCTTCGGTGCCTGGATCTGCAGTGCCTGTGCCTTTTGTAGGTCTAGTCCTTTGACAGACTAGAAAATAAGTTTGCTTTCAGAAGTTCCTTTGATTTCAACCACCTTGGATTCAAAGAAAAATTACTGACAGAAGTGACTTTCTTGGAGTCATGGCACAAATATTACCCTTTGCCATCCACTGAAATCCTCCTAGGTGGCTACTTGGAGCCACATAAGCTCTGCTTTTAAGGTGGCAGAGCACAGCATGAGTTATTTTATTTTGCAGCACAAATGTATCTTGTATTGAGTGTCTGAGGCAGGCAATTCAGTAAGTGTAAATAATAACTGATTTTGACAGAAAGGCTTTGTACACTGGAGACCCTTCACAGACAAGCAGAGCGCTGCTTTCACACATTTTTTCCAGCTACACTGTAGAACAGAATGCAGAAATCCAGATTTGTGACACTCCGGGTGATTCCGACTCCCCTACTGGAAAAGAAGAAAAGACTGCATTGCTTCACTGGTGTGGCTTTTTTGTCTGTGACAAATGCATTGACACGACTTTTCCTGTGATTATTCATTTTCCTTAATGGGTTTGCGAGAGAGGAAGTTCCTTGACAGCATTGTGGAAAGAGGCAGCAAGTACACTGTGGCAGATAGGAGGTGGAAGGCATGTAATATATCCTGGCTTTGCAGTTGTGCTCTGCTGAGGAATGCTGTCCTCTCCCCTGCAAGATGTAAGCAATGCAGATTCCTAGCTACAGCGGGGCAATCTGTGTTTTTAACTGGGGGAGGGACACTCCTGAAGATGACATAAACAGTGAAGCAAACCAGAACAACACAGAAAATACAGTGCATGCCATGCACATTAAATTGAAGCTCTGCGCATGAGAAGTGCGTGTTCACTGGGGTAACGATTACGCTCTTGCTGATCTGGATAAGGGGGCCACCGTCTGACCTTGCCTCGTGTCTGGCTGGGTGCGTGCCTGGCAGTGCGGCCGGCTGTGTCGGGCACCGCTGAACCAGATCCAGAATTGGCAGCAGAAGTCCCATGGGGATTTGTGCTGCCTTCCAGCAGCCGTCACGCTCGGGGGCTCTTCAATCTGCTGCCAACGCGTGGCTGGTTGGGGCTTCCCGGGGCGGTGGATGGAAGGGGCTGTGGGAAGGCGGTGCTGGGAGCTGCGCCTGCCCTCGGAGCCTCCCCAGCCGGCTGGGACGAGTTAAAGCAGCAGAATGCTTTCCTCGGTAGACTTCACTGCAGAGACCCGCTGATGTTATCGGGTGTCTCAGTTCGGAACTTTATTCTGTTCAGTAGGTGTTCATGTTTGTGAGCATAACCACCATACTCAAACAGCAAGCAACGGGAGGAGATCTGGCTGTCAGTATTTCCTGAGCACCTGCCATTCTGGCCATAAGAGTTTCAGATGTGCTCTTTCACACCGGCATGATTTAGTCTATTAGTTGCTGGTGTTGTTAACGTTTTTCTCAAACTGTTTTCTTCTCCACACAATGCACATCTTGTGCATGGCGACACATCTCTGCGTGCGGTTTGCCCTACACAGAGGCTTTGACATGTTAATTAACTTCTCTGTTTCAGGCTGGGATTGAACGTTCTTCCTACCAAAACTGAGTGGTGGTAAAGGCTTAGGCAAGCTGCTTAAAGAGTTCCCAACGTTAATCTAATAGTTTGCTGGGTGATAATCAGCCACTGGTTTTGCTATCCCCTTAGTCTGTAGGTATAAGAAATGGTTTATAACATCACCAAATAATGGAGGGTACTTCTTATGGTTCAGCTTTTAAGAACTAGTTCTGGGAGACCTTTTGCATGCTGTATGTTGAGTTGCTGTTACTATCAGGCAATATTGAGCAGCCTTTTAGGCATATTAGAACATAAGACTCGAAAAGCCCTTCTGGGTCAACAAGAGTAGTTGAATAGTACTGGAGGAAGCCACAGGATATGAGTCTTTCTTGTATGTTAGGCTTTTCTGACAACCCCCCACACAACAGCCTTCCTACCTCCAGCGGGAATATTATGTTTGAAGGTTTCTTGGTTTGTTTTTGTGTTTTCTTTTTTCCTTTTTTTTTTCACCAGGAGCAACTCCTCAAAGCCAGACACAAAAGCTTTAGACAAATAAATGTTCCCTTCTTTGTTTGATTGCGTAGCACAGTGCTGAACATTTTGGTGAATGCTGTGGCCATTCACTCTTCATTCATCTCTTCCAGAAAAGCATTCTGCCCATCTCAGTTTGCAGGGGAAGGTATGTGTATGTGTAGTCAGGAGCGCTCAGTTCTGCAACAGCCTCATCACCGCTGTCAAACTGTGATACCCTGTTGTAAAATATTGCAGATAGGGGCCAGCAATGTGGCATGCACACCAAAGCAAGTACACTGACCTATTTTTGTAATGCTTCTGGATGGTAGCTGAGATTCAATGTTGATGGCCTGTAGTATATATTAAAAATAGTCCATAACAAAGTGCAAACTAGTCATTTAATGTCCTGCAGCTCCTTTGGTGTAAAGCTTACTGGGGAAATCTTCATCTCAGAGCAACAGGCCAGAACAAGGATGCCGCCTAATTAAATCCAATCCATTTCCATGATTAAAAAGGTTAGGTATGAATTTCAGTGACACAGGAGGTAGGTGCCAAATAAATTGCAGCATAAAACTAGGAAAATTCAAGGCATTTAACAATCACATACAAAAGAGCCCATGAATCATCTAATTCCCTGAAATAAATTAGCATAAATTGAATTAACTAAGTAAATTAATTTTTTTTTTTTAATTTAAGTCATTTTGATAAGATTGCATTGTGTCCTGCTCTTGGTTTCTCTCTTCTTTTTGAAAGTTCATACAATGAACTTAGAAAGTTTGGAAGGACAGTCTTTTAGGAAAGAAAGATAACTTCTAAAATTTCCTTCCATCATTGGGTTGATAGGTAAATTTGTGGTATATTTTATTGACCACATCTGAGATTCTAGTGCATAACATTTAATCTTAATATACAATATTCAGTTTGCCAGTTGTGAAATGTAGTCCACAGAACTTTTTTTTTTTTTTTTTAAATAATTATGCACTTTGCTGCTGCTGCAGAAAGCCGTCTGCACAGTCACAGATGCTAAGCCTCATGGTGTCTGGATCCTGAAGCCTCCCAAGCAGTCATCAACAGAGAGTGTGAAAGACCCAGGGGTCAGTGTGAGGACTAAGCTTTGCCCTTTTCCCTCTACAAACACATGCTCATACCCCCCCCCCCCCATCCCTCTTCCCTTTTTTTTTTCTTTTGGAGACAGTAAAATGTGGCAAATTAGTGGTACATGACTGGCTGAGTGAGAAGATGTGCTCACATTTAGTTGAGCTGTGCAGAATCTGAAACAAAAATGCCAGAAGGAAGCATGCCCCAGTCAACATAATATAATTTTAAGTTGTCAAAATCCTACTATATAAGGCCAATATTTTCCAAGTAGCGTTCACTCTTTGCAGCTTAACTCAAGACACTTTGGGAGGGTAAAAATTTCTGTGTGTGTGTGTGTATTTTCCTCCAGAATATTAGGAGCACAGACTAAAGCTTAAACCTTTTGTAATGACAGAGTTGACAGAACTGATCATCGTGCCTCAAAGTTTTCTTTTGGCTTGAACAGTTTTATGCATTATTCCATGTTTGTAAGAGATATGGAAATACTTAACTTGGAGACTGCTTGAAGAGACACACGCAATGCTTGATCCAGCCTGCTTTTGTACAGTAACCACAGAAAACAAAGTGGAGAGAGAAAACTTCAGTTGCTTTTGCTATAGGTAAATTAGGCAGTCTGAAACTGCTCTGCTAGGAATTGTCCTTAGAAATTAGCAGCTGGTCAAGGAGGCTGTTTGGTAGAGATGCACTGAACAATGCCTACAAGCCATCCGTATGACTCAATATTTCTGTCATGTGTCAGCACCTGGTGAATACGCTGATGTCAGTGTTACATTTAGTATTGTAATCATCCTTGACAAGATGAAATATGGTGTCTGAATTCCAGGAACATATGGGATTATTGAGAAAGAAAATTGTGTGAACAAGGGCAATTATAGCAGTAACTATCCATGGCATAGACTACACTGAGTCATCCAAGCATAACATAGATATAATGAAAATATTTTTAAAGGCAAACATGAAGTAAACCAGTGCCAAAATTATCTAATTTATTATTCTGTCATGAATGATAAATGTAAAAAGAAAAAAAAAAACACAAATTCTCTATTTCACAGAATAACGGGAAAGCATTCCTTTATGTATTCCTTGCTACATGATTTGGATGGTTACAAAGGGAGTGAGGTTTCTTTGTAAAGGGTATTGAAAGACAATGAAGCATGTTTCCAATCTAAATTCCAATCTTTAATTTTCAGGATATAATTGATCTGGTTATTCATCACCACAGAATTCCCCTCCTGTTTAAGTTCCCATTGACACCCTACCACATCTACACAGCTATGCAACATAGAGGAGGCAGCTGGCAGCTTATTTTTTGTAATGGAACTAGCTTTAACCTTGCAAACATGTCATCTACAGGATTGCACCCCTATAAGCTTTTGGAGCTTTTTGTTCTTTGAGATGCAACTTTTCTGGATTTACATTATCATTTTAAGACGAAAGTGAGGGTAATAAGGTTTGACTACAACATGCATTGAAAAAAGTAGTCATAATTTTTGTTATGCTCTTCGTTATGACCCATTGCTCTGCTATGGGATGAAACTAGTCCTAGAGCCAAAGCTTCAGGCTCTGAGCCACTCAAATGAGGCGTGAACATTGTGCTGGATTTCTGCGTTGGTGGTACTAAATCCCAGAAGCTCTCTCTCCATTAGAAGGTCTGCACATTTGCTGTCCTGAAGAGACAGAGGAATCCCACCTATTCAATGCAGCTCTGGGGCATCATAAAAGTAATTTCTTTTGCTCTCAGGCAGCAAATGTGGCAGGTGGACCTGACAGCCCTACTTCACATGCAAAGATGCTCCCATATATCATTTAGACTCTGCAACCACAATGAGAAGAAAGTCTCTACAGTTGTTAGAAAAAAGGAAGTGAAGAAATCTCTGTCCTTGTGCACTAGCAATTAACAAATGCTATCCATTGTAACAGGAAACAGTGGAGCATAAATGTGGAAAGCTGTGGTTGAGGGAGACACAGCAAAGGTTAGGGGCCACGCCATAAATTCTTTTGTCCTCAGCACTGGAGATAGCAATAGGTGAAAGAACCAAAATTACTGTGTAGCATTCGTATTTAATAATAAATGCTCTGCTTGTTAGCTGTGAGTTTCAAAGCACTTAGCAAAGAGGGCAGTATCATTATCTTCATTTCACTGATGGGATAAACACAGAGTCAGGAAAAGTCACTTGCTGAAGGTCATGCAACAGGGTAAGAACAGAGCAATGACAAAACCCCTGGTTTTTCTGAAACGATATCCTTTCTGACCATTCTTGTGCTCCCAGACATCCAAAATATGGGTAACTGGCAACAGCTGATAGTCGCCACAGCTCCTTGGCTGCAGGAGAATGCAAAATGCCATGGAAAGTTAATTGTGGCATGTGCACTCATCTTCAGCAAATTCTGTGTCCCCAGCAAATTCTATGTCCCCAGTCATAGAAAATAACAGAGAAGAAGATGCTGCTGTGGTGATGGGAGGAGACTTCAGAAAGTGTCATATTTTGCATATACATGTACACACACACACATGTACACACACACATATACACAAAATATATGTGTACACTCTTCTCCTGTCTCTGTTATATTCAGAGACCTGGTAGAATGAGAAGTTTTCCATCTGAGACAGAAACTGATACTCTAGGAGCTCTGTTTGTCATATACATAAATGTCATTTTTTCACCTAGGTCTTGACCCTGACCAGCTTGCTAGAATAGTTGGGATAGAAGAAATAATATGCAGATAAGATGCTTCAGAAAACAGGCTCCTTCCTTAAAGGAGAGGGAATGCCTGTCCTCAATATATTCTGTGGGTATAAACTTTAATGCAAAAATATTGTCTGCACATTACCTGGGCCACAGTAGACCACGTGATGCAAACAGTAGGACTTCTCATATGAGTTATGCTCTGCTTGTTTGAGCATAACACTAGCACTCATGGGGAACCATGATTTTTATACTGTTGTTTATAATCCCTGTCAAAAGAATAATTTGAACAAAGTTCTTTTAGGAAATTAAGATTTCTTATTTATTTGGGGAAAAAAAAATCAAACAACAGAACTAAATTATTTTCCTACTTACTGGCAAAGTCATTCCTGCTACATTATGTATTTTAAAACTCACATCTCATTCAATTAAGATTACATATCATTGACAAAATGATGCTGTCCTGAAAACAAATATTGCAAAAGCTGCTATATACAAGCCCATAAATAAACTGCAAGATTTCCAGGCTTCAAAGACTGAGGACAGGAAGAGATTGTTTAAAGATTCATTTGCGCATTTCTTATTCAGTACATTTGCTGCATTCAGTAACAACAAATACATTGAATCAAACAAAAAGAACAGACTTAGATGGCAATGGAAAACATTTTTTGTGTTTTTTTTTTTTCCACTATATTATCAAAAACATAAGAAATCCCATCCCCAACCTAATATTATAAATACCGTGTTCTAACTCCTAAAATCCTGTGACATAAACAAGATATACTGCTTAATCACAAGTAATGTTCAAAAGTTAAAGCANGACAAAATGATGCTGTCCTGAAAACAAATATTGCAAAAGCTGCTATATACAAGCCCATAAATAAACTGCAAGATTTCCAGGCTTCAAAGACTGAGGACAGGAAGAGATTGTTTAAAGATTCATTTGCGCATTTCTTATTCAGTACATTTGCTGCATTCAGTAACAACAAATACATTGAATCAAACAAAAAGAACAGACTTAGATGGCAATGGAAAACTTTTTGTGTTTTTTTTTTTTCCACTATATTATCAAAAACATAAGAAATCCCATCCCCAACCTAATATTATAAATACCGTGTTCTAACTCCTAACATCCTGTGACATAAACAAGATATACTGCTTCATCACAAGTAATGTTCAAAAGTTAAAGCATAAGATGCAGGTTATCCTCAGCAGATCTCAGCAGAAACAGAATAATAATGCTCCCTCAACACATAATACATCTATGTCACATTCTAAAGTATAAAACCAAGAACATTTTCACGTTCTTCTTATTTTTGGTAAACAATTTTAAAATAAGTATACCTAGATGAAAACTAGATTTAGTCCTTCATACTACTGTCATTTGGTACCATCATTTGTATGTCACGTGTTGTTTTCAGATGGATCTTGGGCAGTGATGTGGATGCCCAATGTATATCCAGCACAGGAGGAAATGCATGCAATGAAAATCATGTAGAGAGGATTATTCTTAAAAAAATAATATTAAAAACAAAAGCTTTGATATGTCCTGTTTCATTCACATGAACTTTTTATGCTACAATAAAATGATTGGAAGAGAAATTATCAAGGAGGGTTGAAATGTATATCCATGGTCACAGTGTTAAAACAAAAAATTAAAAAAAACAAACAAACAAAGAAAAAAAAAGAAAAAAAAAACACAAAACAAATGCTCCAGTATCAAAAAATATGCTTAAATATGTTGCCTGCACACAAAATAGACACTTCAAACTCTGCTATCACAGTACTGTAACAATCTCCTCCATACATTCTGAGGGCTCCTTCTACTGTATAAAATGGGAAAGGAAAAAAAAAAATTCTCAGGCCAAGAAAAGCCAATATATTTGCACAGCTGTAAGACAGTCCAATGTATAAAATGATAGGAAAAAGCCATACACAAAAGCCAAAAGAAAGACGTAGCCATGTAGACATTTAGCTTTTACTGACCCTCTCTTTATAGTTAGCTGTCAACAACTTGAGTATATTTACCAATAGGCAACACAAGATTAGAAGACTATATATTTTATGCATGTTTAGTGTATATGCAGTGTCTCGCATTCTGCTCTGTTCTAGCTCCACAAATTCAGCACAAGTCTGGGGAAACCAAAATAATTTCTGTAGACTGGTTTAATTTGTAGCTACAGACAGACTTGGGTGGATTATGGGGTCTCAGTTGAGTGACCATACTTGGCCAGGACAGAGAGAAGGCACGGGAGATGGAAAAGCTTGGTCCAAGCTGAAACAGATCATTTTTTTCTTAGTGCAGGAAGAAAACATGGAGAAAACTTGTTTTGGATCAACAAAAAATGAAATGCATTGATGTTTTCTAAACTTTCAACTCCATTTCTTTTGGATGAAACTTTGCACTAAATTCAGTCCTAATTGATGAATGCTTCCTGTTCCAAGATCAATTTATTTATTTATTTTTTACAAATTTGCTATCCAATAAACAATTTCCACCCTGCACATCAGGGTGCAAATACCTTTTCTCTTGGAAATCAGTAGGAGGTATCCTGGTAGATTCACTGGGACCAGAAGTTGTCCTTTTGTAGTACTTTGGTAGCCCAGTGTATTAGGAAAGCTTATACAATTACCTTGGTAATTCCTACAAACCAGTACACTGAGTGAGCTGGAGAGATGGCTACCGCAAACAAGGAAGAGCTGGGGATAAGGAGCCATGGCTACACAGCCACTCTGTGAAGGGGGCCTCATCTCTGAAATTACTCTTGGGGACGGTGGCTGCTGAGTAAATCCTAGACCAATATGTATTTAGGGGCTCTGACCGCCTCTAGAGTTTATAATCTGCTTTACCCCCAGCTGGAAGGGGGCATCGTTGGCGCAGCCCACATTGAGCCCTCTTGTGCTCCAAACATGACTTTGGTGAACCTACAAAATTCTGGTCAAAAGGAGAATTATAGTATTTTTTCCCTTTAAAGATACTTCATAGCACTACTAAACCAGAAGTTATTAAGTGCTGAGCAGAGTTTAAAACCACAAAAGACTCAGCGGAGACCTATTTAAAAGATGCCTGTAGGTAACAATGCATAGACATATTTCTAGTTTGGCTGTCTTCACAGTATACCGCTGTGTTACATTTTTGTGGTTGGAATTCAGTGTCTCAGTCTGACCAGTAAAAGGAGAAAGGAAAGTCCAGTGCCAGGTTTTGATTTCCAACAGCTACAGTACATTTGCAAAATGCACTTGGTGGACAGTTGTTGATTGCTTCCAAAGCTTCAGACAAGCAGTACAAACACTTTGTATTGTGATATGCCAGCAGACACAAATCAGTGATAGAAGTGCTGTGGACTGCTACAGGAGAACCTTAGCCATTTCTGCCTTTTATAGATATGATGTAAACAGCAATATCTAAAATACTAATCGGGCACGTGTAGGAGTATTACATGTTACATATGCTGTTCATGTGTGTAGAGACATGTATATTAGCTTTGCTAAATCCGCGCCCATGTTTGGGAGCTGGATAGCTTGAATTTGCTTCTCCCTCAAGTCTTGGTTCTTTGTATCATTTAAATTAATCACCACACTATGTATTTTGAATATTTCACTTCAATAATTGGATTCTGTAAGGTAATAAATGTAAACAGAGTGCACAGCAAGATCAGAAAAGCCCCATTACAACATCACAATGGGAAGCATTTTATTTTAGAGTATAAAAATTCATCTTTCCCGTGGTATGTTGCCTTTCCTCAGTTCTGGGAGCTGGAATGATTCAGATAGCAATAAGCCCTCTTTGCATACCTCGTGTTTTCATCATTGCTGACAAAACCATCCAGTGTATATTTGTGCTAGTTACTTTTACAGATATTGCTAATAGGCAAGTGGTAGAATGTGGTGCAGTTTCAAAGGCAAGCAGATGAGGGCTATTTAGTCAAAAAAACAATATGGCAATTTCCAATTTACTAGGCAGTGATTAAAAAAGCAGTTTTCTACTGGTATTAACAGTGAGGAAAAAACTGATGGACACTGTGTTAGGGGTCCTGAATGTATGGCTTGCTTTTCACTGAGAAGCTGGTATTACTGTCAGACTGCTGATAAATCAATGCGGTTGGCCGAATTGGTGCTTTTATCCCAGGTGTTCAGCTTCGTGGGGGTTGTGCCTGGCCTGTTCCCAGTTATCTAGAAAAAATAATATTGAAAGTAGATTTATTTATTTTGCTAAACCACTCTTGTCTGATGAAATAAAAGCTTGAAAGCATCTATTTACATTGCAACGTTGTCACAGAGTCTTGAGAGCATATGCCATAAAGGTGTTTTAACAGTTATTGCCAGGGTCTAAGGTGATTGACAGCAATCACTTAATAATACCTATCACTTCAGAAGCCTGGCTCTTTATAAAAACAAATGTATTTTGCCTCAAGACAATTTATAGAGAGCTGGAAAAGCATATGCACACATTGATTTATTTAAGAGTTTATTTCTCAGACTTAAATGTAAAAGTGCCCTATCAAATAGTCATAGTCATCAGACAAATACATTGCCAAAATGCTGCTTGAATGCATAATATGAAGTCCATTACAAGTGATGGGAATAGTCTCATTGAACCATACTCCAGAGTTTGTAAATCTTCTTTACTTTTATTTGATAGTTTACAAGAAAGTAGAATTTTGGCCTTTGCTTTAAAAAGAGATACTGTAGTTGCAAAGTAATACTTGCTGATTCCACTGGTCTACACTGTGCATTAGGCTAGGTACCCATGTGCCTTCTTGTGTCCTGTTCTTTCAACAGAATTTAATGTGGAACACTTTCAAGTGCAATAGAGGGGAAAAAAAAAAAAAAAAAGAAAGGACAAATACTCACAATGTCTGAATTGAAGGGCTTCACATTGATGTTGCGAGTCGAGCTACTGGTAAGGGACCAGACCTTGGTTTTGTGCTTAAAAGCAGCTCTAACCTTTGGGGGAAAAAAAAAAAAAAAAAAACAGATAGAAGATTTCCTTTGAAAAAGTTGTGTGTATTTTCTCAGGTGCAGCCTACAATTATGTCCCCATTAGCCTTCCTCCACATTAACGTCACTAAAAACAACATGATGTACTAAAAACTACAGTCTGGCCCTACATTTTTCTTTATTTTTATATAAAATTTATTTGAAATTTTAACTTCATTTTTCAAGTACCGATAGATTAAATATAAAACATTTTATAACCTCATTAGGTCTCATTTCTCTGGCAATATTTTCATGCTATCTGGGTTATCCCATCCTCCTAGATGTCTGAGGTATGACTGTATTACTATTCATTTTGTTAGAAAATACTAAAAGAAAAAAAAAAGCACAAAAACTGCAGGGTATATAAGCATACATCCCCTGTATTTGCAGTCCTTGTATGAAAGATATCAGAAGTTGCCATTATATTGTCCTCACTAGGACACGTACATGTTTTGTGACCACATATCCAGCCCCAGAGCAGATCACAAGCTCCCCCCATTCGGGCAGGCTCTTCCTGCTGGTCATGCAGCCCTGATGGTACCCAGATACCGTGGGGATGTAAGCCAGTTGCCAGCCTTCTGGAAACTGAAATTATTTAAAGATGCTGGATGAAATTCCCTATAGATATAGGAGGATGCTGGTGAGACAGTCATTCTTTAGACAAGTTGGTGAGATTTATCAAAGATTACTGGCTGGAAGTGATTGACCAGTGTTATGATTTTGTGATAAAGAACATCTTGTCAGGAGGAGTGCAGTCTGCAAAACACACGAAGTAATCTTTCCTCCCCCCTCTACATTGGCACAGCCCCAGCTACAGCACAGCATCCAGCATCCCAGAAAAAACAGGGGCCAGCTGCACACAGCCCTGAAGAGAGCAGGGAGGAAGATCACAGGTCAAGAAAACATGTTATGAGAATTTTGGGTTGTTTAATCAAAAGAGGAGACTGAGGAAAAATAGAGTGAGTGTTCCAATCCTCCCTTTTCTGTGGAGGGGAAGGGAATTATCTGCTCTTTATATGTATAGTAGCTAAATCAAGAAGTAAGAAGCTGTCAAACTGCAGTAAAAAAAAAAGAAAACTAGAAATTAGGAGTGGCAGGAGTGAGGTACTGAGACAAATTGCTGAGGGAGGCCAAGGGGCTGCGATCACAGGGTTGTCACGGGGGACACCAGCGTGCCCGGGGAGACCGCTCAGGTCCCTGTCAGCCCCCTTCTCCTGGGCTTCTTTATACTGCGTGGGTATTTCTTGTCCAGGAGCACTGGGAATAAAGCTCACTGTTTTACCCAGCTACTTGGAAATATCTGCAGATTTTGCTTTACAGTATCTGAGTTTTATGTCTATGATAAGAAGGAAAGCATTCTTACAGTTTAGCTGAAGAAGTATTTTAGATATGCATAGCATACAACAAAGCCAATAGGACCTGCTCTCCAAAAATGCCGGTTCACATTAGCTATACATGAACTATATTTTGAGGATTCAAATTCTGAAAAGTTTCTGAATTTCATTTCTTATTTGGTTTCTGGAAAAGTGGTAGCAATACAAATATTTGTATTTGATATAAGACATTTGATGCCTGGGGGGGAAATAGGATAAAGAAGTATTTTTCTTCCTTACCTCGAAACCGCCTGCTTAACTTTAGTTGATTCCAATGAAAATCAAGAATTTCACAGTCATTCCTAACTCTCTAAACTGACTGTAGCAAAGATCATGTCAATGCTCTAAGACTGAATATGTTGGCAAATACTAATAAATAATAACTGATTAGTGAAACTTCTCCACAGAAGAGTGCTTGTGATGCATAGGAAGAAGAAACAGGCTATGGGGCAGAGCTATTCCATAGCATCCAGAAGGAATAGCTGTGGAAGAATCAAAGCTGTGTAAGTATTCACCAAGCGGTACCCCCTGTCAGCATGCTGGAAATGGGTTTTATAAGAAAAACTCATTATCAGTAGTGCATATTGTTGAGGATTTTCTGCTGTCTGCCATGGGAGGAGAGGATGATGCGAGCTCCAAGCCCAGCAGAGATGGTCCGTGTGACATCAGCCATGCCTTGGCTTTACTCCAGCTGCTCTGAAACAGCCTTCATGCGAAAAGATGCCTCTTGGTCCATTGTGAAAACCTCAGATTCTAGCCAAGAAAAATACCTGGAATATGTTCTACTCTGTTTGGTTTCCCATTAAGTATTGCATGAGCAGTCTCCAAAAGTATGTTTTGCTGAGATTAACGTTTATTTTCCTCTCTGGAACTGCAGATGTAACAAAGCCGGAGGCCCCCTAGCAGGGACTGCCAGAGCGAGTCCTGCTGCCACTACTTAAACATCCTCCCTTAGCAGCACAGCCCGTGCCCTGCTCATTCCATCCAGCCCTCAGGACTGCGTCTGTCCTTAGACTTGAGCTGCCTTCTCTTTTCATTTTTTGGAAACTCTTCTTTCTTATGTTAAATAAAATAAATGCCAAACATGGGTCAAAACGCCACAAGCCATAAAATCACTAACAACAGTCAAGTACTTATTAAAAGAAAAAAGAAATCAGTGGCATAGTAGGCAATGATAATGGGGAAAATTTTTTTGCTTTACACTCATGTTACATGAATTTGTTAATATCCAGTTTGCTAACACCATTTTGTAACATACCTCTGAATTCAGAAGACAGTGAAACAGGAACATGAAAAATCCCTGAAAACAGATAAAAGGGAGAAGGGTGTACACTGGCTGTGAAGAATGACATACAATAATGTATTTCTCACAGTATCATATAAAGCATGTATCAGGTAGGTGGAGCTCTATAAATAATGAAGAGTGGGCTGAATTGTGCCCCATGTTAGACTGGAGAAACCTGCTGCACTAGGTTACTATGCGGCTAAAACAGCACTTCCCAGACTTTGGGGTGCTAGAAGAGAAAATCTGGTTGAAAATAAGCAGGAATTCTTGTCATGAGCTACCAGAGAACATTTTATCTGTGCTTGAAAACATAGTGGCAGAGGAATATGCTCTTTGGGAAACACCAGATCCATATTATTCATATTAGAAAACTGAGGTATTATCATTAGCAAAATTTTCTCAACAGTTTTACTATCTTTGGACTTTTTGTCCAATGCAAAGCAAAAAGGTCACATCCCCTCATCCCAGACTCATTATTTTATTTTAGGGGGTATTCAGCCAAACTTTTATAGCTTTTATTTTGCATAAAAATTTTCTAATCAGCTAATTTTTTAAAAAAATTTCTAACCTTTTCTAATCAGCTTATTGGGAAAACTGTGTTACACTTTTTTTGTGACCATAGTGTTATTTGTTCCTGAGACAACAAAGGATTTACAAGAGTTAATTTTTTCTTCACTTTTGCAACTATTATTTGGGAAAGAATTACAACACACCTATAGATTTATGCCTCTACTGAAACCTCTGCTTGAGGCTAGGCAGATGCTTGCATTCTTTCCTGAACAGAGCTGTTTTTCTGGATTGGTGTCTGAACAAGTCATGTGCTACTTTCTGCAGCATACAGAACAGCTTCCTTTTTCTCCTTATGCTGCACTGTTCCCAGCAACTTCTGTTTGCTTTCATTTATTCTCAATAACAAAGCCTCAAGCTGACACAGAAAATTTGTTCTAGTATATTTACCAGAAGAATCTTGCCTTTACCGTTAAGAATCTAGTAAGTGGTACCAAATGCTAGAAGAGTTAATCTATTTCTCAAGCTCACTGTCTCATTTATTTCATTATTGCTAGTGGAAACACTAAGGAGCGGGATGAAAGTTCTGTTCAAACAGAGACTAAACAATTGCCAGCATTGTGTGGTCAGCACAGGCTTAAAAGACACGGGAAGGAACAGGGGGAAAAAAAAAAAAAGGGGACAAAGGCAAGTGTGTGAAAACATTACTAATGATCCATTTATTGGATCTCAACAGCAGTTCAGTAGCCATAACCTTTCCCACCAGGTACTTACTTGTAGTGAATTGAAAACAGCAAACATATACTGAAATACTAATGTGTGGGCATTGACAGCCAGAATCCCAAAGATCCATGAGCTTCCCAGGATTGGTAGGAGAACAGCAACGGCTTTAGCTGTTAGTCTGAAAGCGAAAATGATGGGAAATGTGACGAGACAGTTAAACAAATTTCAGGCCATACACCAGGGAGCTTATCAATTATTTCCTGGCAGAAAGGCAGTGTGTCTATGACTTTCTTTGCCATAAAATTTTCTTAATAGGCAAGTCTCTTAATTACACATTCCTCATCTGTGAAAATGGGGATAACAGAATCTTGATATCACATGGGATAAATACAGATTGAGCAAGTCAGTAACTGAGCGTGCTGGGGAAGAGATGAAGAGATGGTCATATAAATGCTACGGCCGTGTCTCCAGTTTACAGTGAAGTACAATAATTTCTTCAGTGAGGAATAATAAGTGTAAGCATCAAATGCAGAGGGCAGAAACTGAGAACAAAGACAGTATCACATGGAAAAAATGAAACCACTATGTAGTATATCCAAAATACATTTGCTCAACTTGACTCACTAGTCAAGACAACTTGGTATTTCTCTTCTAGAAAGTGACTTGGGATTTTTAATCACCACAAATGGGAAGAAACACTATCTACCTCTGCCAAATGCAAATCCTTTAACACCATGGTATTATTCTGCTACCTCCCTGCTTTGTTCAGAGTTGATTCAGAGAAACATATGCCAAATACTGAAATAACTTCTGTTTCTTGGAGGTGCCTCCTGATATACGTTCACTCTGCTTAGCTTGGAGTACCTGGCAGAATTTCAGTAAAAGGTGATATGACAGCTGAAAAGATAACAGCATTGAGAAAATAAGAGGGATTTTTGGTTTTGCCTTAATGAGCTATGTACAGGATGTTTGTTATAGTGGAAGATTAAAAGAAATTGTAGTATACCAGAGAATTAAATGATCACAGAAAACTTTCTGCAGCAGCTAAATTCTGAGGATCAAATTCTATATAATTCCATTCCTGCATTTGTTTTCTGCTTTGATGTAAACACTGCAAATATCTCTCTGTAACAGAATACTACTCATCCAATTCCAAGAAAGGCAGGCTCAAATGATGAAATTTAACTCACTAAGGTTATTGCTTATCCCACAAAATTTCCTTCTCCTTATGAAGCCCTCAGAGCATCATCTCTGATTCATGCTAATGAATTGCACTAAAGAATTGTACTTTCGTGTCTGTATACACCCCGTAATATCGACTGCAAGAGTATTATAGTAATAGCCCTACAGAGTGTTTCTAGTGTAATCACAGAAAAAAATAAGACAATAACAGGATTACTCTAAGGAGGTCCTTGGCAGAGGATGTCACATATGTCTGAAACAGATCCAATAAGTTCACAGAAGATAGTTCTGTTGTGGATTGTTAAATGCGACAATTCAGATGCATCTGCTTGCGCAGAAAGTTCCTAATCTTTTGTGTGCAGAAAGGTGGGAGTACATATTCAGAGAAGAATTGCTCAGCTTGACTTTTATAGTAGGGATACGGTGGTCCGTCAAGTCTAACCTGAGAGAGCAGTCCTTCTGATTTTAGCCTAATCCATCTGTTTCTTGATTAAGACAATAAACACCTCAACAGTTAGCGTTCACATCAGTCTGAGCCAGTAAGGACAAGTATAAGATAAAGCGAGGCCAGGTGACTCATGATGGAGTTACTAAGTCGTCACTCACTTTTTCCCAGTAAATGCCATACGCCTAGTGCACAGCACTGAACAACCCAACAGCAATCGTGATGTCTGTCCACTCTTTAATCACTCAAAACTCCTCACAAATCCCACAGGGCACAACATGCTTGCTTTCAAAACACTACTAACTGGACAGCCCAGTGCTATTTTGCCTGTCAAGGATGAACATCCAGGCATCGCGTTTTCAGTGGCAGCTATCAAAGGACAAACTATTCCTCCACAGCAGCTGAGTACAGTGTTGGTGGCACAAGACAGAAAGCACAAGGAAGGAAACTGTCTCTGTTTTGAAACGTCCTGAACCAGCAAGGCAGATAGATCTAATCTCTATTTACCACAGTGCTTATAAGCATGTGTTTAACTCCTGTTGTAGCCCACAGGATTTAAGCACATTTTTACTCTTAAATATGTGTTTAAAATATTTTGTGAATTCACTCTACGGTACAGTTACAGATAAAGAAGACAAGATAGCAGTAAAAGCAACACGGGTAGGGAGAATCTAAAAGCCAGTCCATGCTTGAAAAAGCTACATTTCTCAGAAATTAGTAGATTTTTATTTAGCTGGAAACCTATACAGGAAAGAAAGTTGTTTGAGGGAGATTAATGCTGTACTTATGCCGTTTAGCCCTTTGTACACATTGAAGTACAGGTTCAGGAGAGAAGTGCATAGAGTTGCATGACAAGAAACCGCTTATAATTACAACAAACACAAGACAAATGACAGTGTTGTACAACAAAATTCAATGAAGAAATCTTTTAATTAAATACTTAGATCCCAGACATCTTGTTCATTTCAGTGACCTGAGCACACACTTCATTATATTCTTGATTAAAAGTGTATGTTGAAATACTGAATAGGCTTCAGGTTTATAGGGAAATCTGGGACAGGGAAGAGTCAGGAATCTTTTTTTCCTGTATTGATAAGTATCTTAATTTCCTTGACCATGAATATTTCTGCACAATTTAATTTAATTTTGCAAAGAGTTTGTTCAGCCAGAAAATGAAAGAATACAATAAAGCCTGAGCTCTTATTTAATTACAATGCGCATTTAAGAAGATACAATTTTAAAGCAACTAAATGACAGAAGCTGATTTGCATGAGTCAAGGATGTTTTGTTTTTCTCTGTTAAGATTAAAGTTCATCACCTCAACTGTAACATAAGACACGTGCTCCACTGGGGAACTGCCAGCAGACCACCTCTTGCAATAAATGTCGTGCAGAAAGACCTGCAAAACCCTACAGAGCCCTCATGCCTTCAGGAAAAAGTATCTTCACAGGACTCAGAGCAGACAGAGGGGACAATACATGAACACCCAGAGGATGGATTAGAAACATTCAGACTCCATGGTGGTTTAGATGTCCCCTCTAATCCAATACAGGAGGTGATTAGTATGCCCAACACAGCCACACTTGTAAAACACTCTTCATTACAAACCACCTTTTTTTTTTTTTTCCTCTTTCGTTCTCACACTCCCAATTTTTATAAAACTTGCAGTTTGGAATATAATTTTCCCTAGCTGATTTGTTGCCAGAAAAAAGTTTTCTTTATTTCTGTTTGAGTTTTAACACAAAAAGCTTCATCAGTAACTTGTAGTTTTGGGGAGAATAGAGTTAGGTACTCAATTTCAATGTTCTTCAAATCACTGTTACTGTTTGGATTTTCAGAAACCTTTAACATCACAAATGCCTTGTTTTGCATTTTTTTTTTTTTTTTAGAAAAAAACAGGAATTGGAAAAGCTTGCTACNAAAAAGTTTTCTTTATTTCTGTTTGAGTTTTAACACAAAAAGCTTCATCAGTAACTTGTAGTTTGGGGGAGAATAGAGTTAGGTACTCAATTTCAATGTTCTTCAAATAACTGTTACTGTTTGGATTTTCAGAAACTTTTAACATCACGAATGCCTTGTTTTGCATTTTTTTTTTTTTTAGAAAAAAACAGGTATTGGTAAAGACTGCTCACTTTTAAACATGGGGCTTAGCACATGTGCAGCAGAAATACATAGCTAAAAATGAAAGCAAAATACAGATGTGTAGGATTTTTCATGCACATGTATGCATGTGTCATACATCCATTTATAAAAACAGCCATTTGAGGGTGAAATTCCTATAAGACTAGGACTAGAAGGTTAGTTCTGCCTGTGTATCACTTAAATCTCATTGTCTTTTTAAAATTTTCTTGATTATTTGCCTCCTCTGAATTTCTTCCTATGTACGAAATTATTAGTTCAAGGTGTTTGTGAGCTGTACTCACCAAGCAAAGCAGTCAGTTCTATTGTTCCTGGTCCTCTTTTATTTTCTTCCACTTACCCCTCCCTTCCCCATCCTTATTTCATTTTGTCTTTGAACTTCAAAAAAGAAAAATACTAAATGTAAAATGCTGTGTCAGAACACCATTAAGGCTGCAAGGTTAAAAATCACTAAAAAAAACTAAGAAACACAAAAGTTAATGTTCCACTAGGCACATTAATTCCACTACACTGCACATACTTTATATTTTTTATTCTCATTTTTCTTTGCTACATGAATATTTTAGTAGATTAGTTCTAGTACACTAAGATACAGAGTGTAATCAAATACATGTTGTGTTTGGAGAAGGAATACTGCATGACTTAAACTCTGCAATGTTAAAAAAATAATGTCACGCCCATCATTTGAGCTTTAATCTGTCTACAGAATTGGTGACATGAAGAACCAACACATTGGGGCAGGTCTTACTTTGCAGATATTGGGGTCTAGCCCAAACAAGTCTTCATAAACCTTGCTAAAACCTTTCTTTGTCCTTGTGCCTTAACTGTGTCGGAAAACAGAGTGGCCGTTGCCTTATAGAGGATCCTCTAAATTTCTCCTGCATGCCCCTTCTCGTGCTCTGGCCTTTGAAACTAGAAGAAACATAACAGCCTATTTTTCACATGAACTTTTAAAAGCTCAGATATTGTTACTCTTCTGCAGTCTAATAGCATTACGTTTTGTAAGCTTTTTGTGTCTCTGCATCTGTTTACACTGAATGATCAGCGCTGGGATTAATTAATTAAGAACAAAACAAAAGCAGCACAAGAGATTTCTTTTCTCCTTTCCATTGTTTCCTTTTGCCAGTCTATTTTTTAAGGTATGTACCTGTTATTACTTTATAATATAGACAACTTCTGTAAAATACAAAAAATATCTTGAGTCTGGTTAAATTTTTATATACAGTGTATGTGGAGTAGCCCTTGGGGTATTCCTAGCCGTACATAGCCTATCTATCAATTCAGGCTACACTTAGTGTTGTTTCTCACTCTGCACCAGTACTAACAATCTCTGCAGCTGCACTGCAGAGACTTCCATTTTGGTGTGACTTGATTTCATTCCAATTTGCATGGCCATTTATTGTAAAAAGAAAGCAGCAATGAATTGGTACTGCACAGTGCATATCCTGCCATCACATCTGCAGAGGCTGCTCTGCAGACATTGCTGTAAGTTCATGTATATTCCCACTCACCTGAACACTTGTGCATGAATGTAGTTTTGTGGGAGGGCAAGATGGAGTCTCATGAAAATCCTCAGAAACTTTTTCTGATACACTTCTTGCAAAAGCAGCATTAGCTTTCTCCATTAATTGCTAATACTGTGTAGGCATGGCCAGCAAAAAGCTCATTCTTCAGCACCTTTGTCAAACTGTC
>VXAL01019423.1:163104-197797 GCA_013399475.1 Chauna torquata | reverse complement strand
AAAAGAAAAGAAAAGAAAAGAAAAGAAAAGAAAAGAAAAGAAAAGAAAAGAAAACCATACAATTTTCTTCTTTTTTCCTGTTCTTACGGTTTAATTCTAATTCCTGAGAAGTAAACCTTGCTCACTAGAGACCTTCCACTCCAAATTTCTTCATTTGGCTTTTGTTTGATTTCTTTAGTTTTAGCATTCATTTCAGTGCAAGATTTTGGTATTTTCTGTCTATCTTAGTCAGAGATGGACTGTTACCCAGTGTTTAACACAAGCTGAAGTTCTGAACTGTGCACTAATCAGTTATTAGACGAAAGAAGTTTTCTGAGCTGGATAATTACTGTAGCTGTATTGAAGCCCTGGTGCGCACGAAGTACAGGTTTCAGCACCTCTGACACATATTTTCTTCACTAACAACACATAAAATCCTTGCACTGTTAGTAAAGTTACTACAAACATTTTCCAAGAGCAGAGGTGGGCCTCATAGTTTTATCGTATTTGCAATTGGTTTGGAACAGCTCTACACAATTGAGATTATTCCCTTCCCCTTGTTTAGTCTCTGCCCTTTTCTGCTATTGCCCTGAGCACACTGTCGATATCTTACACCATTGCAGAATGACTACACTGACAGCTACAAGAAAGAAATTTCACTGCTTGCAGAAAGAAAACTTTATTACTTCTGTGAAGGGGACTCCTAATTCACAAATCAATTTTATTGGGTATATATGAAAAACTAATCCTTTTAAGACTTCTGACATCCACTTTTCAGTGATGATGCCTGCTGAACTAAGAATTAAATTCAGATCCATAAGCCAAGATTATATAATAGTTGGAAGAAACACTGTCTATAAAAGCAAAAATCCTTCAAAACAATTCATCAAAATTGTTACCCTGACAAATAGGCCTTTTAACTGAAATTTCTTGTTTCTTAAACTCTTCACTAGCCACTGTCAGCAAAATCCTTTATACTTCATATAAAAAATAAGTCCAAAAGCCTATAACTAACATTTCAGACTGACGCTGGGAAAAGTTGAATTTAGCCTGTTTTCCCATTTGTTATATGTAGCATTCACTAAGCTCCAACCTGACAGCTGGAGAGCTGCTGGGAAACCATGTGCAGCAATTCTGACTGTGAATGGAAATGTTTTTAATTCAATTCAGCAGTGTTTCTGACACACACCTTGCCTTATCCTTCTGCCCAGCACTCAGGTTTTCATGACCATTGATGCCTGAGGAATGGCAGTTCTTCCAACCATGCCATTCAGGAGTGTTGTGTGCTGTTACTATTTGTTACTTGATTCTCCAAGGAGGAAAACCAATACTAAGCGAGTTAGGTGATGAGTTGCCACCAACCTCAGACAGACAAATGGAAGAATATTAATAGCAACTCAACTTTTTGAGCAAACTAGGCAATGAACATCAAAGAAAACATTCACACCGGTCCTTGGGCCTGATCCAAAGCCTACTGATACCATTTGGAGCCTAGAAGACCAAACTTCCTGTGAATCTTAAATAAAAAACAACAAAGCTGTTGGTGACTGTGGCACTGTGGGTGATGTAAGCAGTGCAGCAGAGAGGCTGAAGCACAGGCCTGGGAGTCAAAATCCAACAGGTCCCAGAATAACTTACCAACCAATTTACTCTGCATATTGTGTACAAGCGATATCAAAAGTAGGTGTTTTTTTTCTGTAGGTTTTGTTTTTTGTTTTGTTTTGGAGGGTTTTTTTTGTCTCTTTGTTTGTTTTAAATGAAATCAATCTCTGAGCTCTGCTAGACAAGTCAATCTAATGGGTAGAGCTCTGGTTTCAGGAAGGACAGACATGGATTTTAATTCTGCTCCTGTCACTGAGCAGTAGCTCATGAACTCCTGCAAATATACATGCACCTTCTTCTCCTCCTACACTTTGTTTTGGCTATACAGACAGAAAGGATGATGGCACAATGAATTTCTTCTAATTAGCATATACACGGATTCTAGCCTTATCTCAGGTGATTTCTAGGAACAACTACAACAAATTAAAAACAAAAAAGACAAAATCACTGGTAACTGCAGATGTGCAGACCTTTAAGAAAATTAGTCCCTTAAATTGCTATTTCGCATCTGTAAAGTGTAGGCGATGATACTTGCCCTTTCACAGCAATGTTGTGAAGTTGAAGAAGAAATATTTACGGATACTGCAGATCATTGATTTCTGGTGTGTGCCATTTATAAGCCAGGGAAGTTGCTGCTGGTGAAAAGCATTGAAGATATATATATAAAAAAAAAAAATCTAGGCTGTAAAAGCAGCTAAATTCGGATTGAACTTTATCATGTGAGTGAGAAGGGAGAGAGAGTTACTACTTTTTTGTTATGCTTCATGTACAACACCCAGGCCTCTCACCACAGACCCTCCGAAGAAGGCAGATGCAGCCAAAGCAATGGCACTTCTCATAAGTCTTCCCAAAAGCTAAAGCTGCCTTAGCATCCTATACATCTGGTAAAATAAGAAAGGCTCCTCCTTCGTAGTTTTCAGCCTATAGCCTTGGATTACATATAAGATTTAAGCCAATGTTGTTCCCTTTCCTCAGTCAGCAGCAGTTTTTGTGGAGGGAGCCTTAGACCTCTCCTACTCTCTGTCCTGCAGTCTTTCCCGAGACCCTTTCTGCAATTCTTACTGTGGGTATTAGTCTGTTTGGGGGAGTTGTCCTTGCAGTTAGGTATGTGAGCTCTCTCCTTCAAACAGATAAAGAGGGTTAAGCTCTGACATTTCGTGGGACAGGCGGGATGTGCCCCCGTTCACTGGCTAGGCCAGTAGATAGAGCGTTTCCCCAGGATATAGGAGGTCTGGGCTCAGATCCCTCTTCTGACTAGGAGACTGCAGTTTCCTTTCTTTCCAGAAGAGCACTTTGACTCCCTGCCTGATGCTCATTCTTTCCTATTGCACCTGTTCTGCTTATATTGAATAATTAAATATTCACTGGGTCAGAGAGATTAGTTGTGAGGCACTCACCCAAGAGAGAAGAGTCCTACCTAATCCTTGCTTTATTAATATTTCCTATTTTAATATTAAATATTCAGTGAAGCAGGGACTGAAATTTAAGCCTCCCTTCAAAGCCTCATCAAGCCTGACAAAAATACAGGCATGACCAGAAATGGAGGTACTCTAGGAATTTCAGCGCTGAGAAGGCAATCCCACGGGCTGACAGCATTGAGTTTTGACTTTGGCACCTAACTAGGGATTTAGAAATCCATGCCTTGCTAAGGCCTCCCACAGACCTAATCCCATATGACCCCCATCACGTCCAGATCCTAAAATTACAAAAGAAAAATACTTTCCAAAGAAAGTAACAAGAACATAACTAAAATATGTCCTTCCCTTTGTCTTTAACTCAAGCCATTAAAAGAATACAGGGAATTAAAACGTAATATCCTTACAAACTAGATTTACAGCGGTGAGGATTTTCCCAGGAGAACTGTACTTGCAGAAGAATTTTTCCAATCTGTCTGAAATTCCTTTCTTCAACACTTTTTGACACTTTCTCCCTCTTTGCACTGCTGCTGAGACAGCTTTGTCTGCTTCTTGATCCCCAAGGGCAAGGTTAAAGCTGATTTTCCACTGAAATTTGCCATTGAGTCATCAAAGAAAATAATAAGAGCTTATTCTCAAAGCAGAAGAGTGTTCCACATCTAGCTGAGGAGTATTTATAATTTATTTTGGAAGAGGAGATAAAGATACTACCTGCACTGTGAGGCTCTGCACCACAGGACACCCAGTAGTACATGCATTCATTCCCAAGAGAAACCCAAAAGCTTCTCTGTTCTTAGTGAAGTCCATTTTGTTTTTAGAAGGTGACTGGGAGCTTTGGCTAGTTAACAACCTTGTTGCTTTAACCATCAAAACTCTGCATTTGGGTCCATCTGTGCTGCCCTTCATGCTCTGTTTCTATTGAAGCATCACTTGAAACTCAGGAGGAGCCCAAGTGTAACTGAGGACATATTTTCTCTTTTTCCCGTAATAAAGTCTAAAATAGCAAGAAGAATAAATATTTCCAGTTAGTTGATCGCTTAAGATCTGCTAAGTACCATCACACACTAGCGATTATACAATTCTTTTGCGTACAATCATTTATAATAAATTGGCCACCAATGGCCCTTTTTTTTTTTCCCCCAAAACTAAATAGAGTAAGGGGTTGTTTATTGCAGTCATATGTTAAATTTTTTGGAAATCAAAAAAATATATATATATTTGCTGAAAAAGGTTTTTGGGAGGCTCCAATACTTGGTGACAGGAGAAAAAATTCCCAGCAGATGGTATTGATGACCATGGCCAGAAGACAAATTCTCAGAAACCCACGTGAAAAATGAAAGCAATTTAAAAGAAAAAGGAAAAGAGCAGGCCCTGACCCTTATAATAGTCTATATTTATTAATTTCTTGAACACAAACAATTAATTTCCGTAGCTCTTGCAGTGTTTGGTTCTTTCTTAAAAGCTGGTTCTGGAATTACTTTGAACGAAGAAAGGGAGAAAAAAAGACAAGAAAATATTACCCGCTTTCACTTTAGGGGTTCTTTAATAATATCACAACAGCAGATTGATTGTGGAGTCTGGAGGGATTAATTTCTTGTTTTAAAAAGAATATGAATTGTAATGTTTTAATGGGTCAGATCTTTTTTATATAGCATGTCATCATTAAGGGTGTGTTTGCTTCCAGAAGTAGAATAGTCCTCTTAATTTTTCAGTTTGCACCCTACAGAGCAAGCCCTCAAGAAAAGAGCAGTACTTTGTCTCACAACCAGAAAACAAAAACAATGCAGGAGGGTTTGTTTATATCCACATACAGTTAGCAACAGCTAGTCCTGGGCTGAAAAAGGTTATGGAATGATTTTTGTTGGTAGAACAGATGAGCAAAAGATATCAAATAATTAATTGACAAAATATGACCATAAAGTTAGTTGTAGGAGCAAGATATTAACAGGATAATCTGACCTTGGCTGCTCTGGAGGCTCTGCATATGTGAAAACAGATGTTCCTTCAAATGCTCCCCCTTCTCTAATGTGGACCTAATGCCTAGCTCTGCATTGGACTCAGCCCAGGAGAAGGAATTTGTTACGACAGCTTATTCCCAGAAAACTCATTACCTGTCTCTTCCAAGGACAAAGCAATGGAAATGTCCCAGAGGGCTAGATCCTGTCTGTGGGTGCCAGATGGACCGGGCTATATGTCATCTACTTCTTTTCTCCAACATTTACACCTAATTATTTCTTCCACTACAGTCTCCATTGTCTTAGCCATTTTCAAAGCTCCCAGTGCAGGACTTCTTCCATCTCATGACAGCTTTCTGTACAGCCTATCCCTAGGTATATTCTCAGCATGAGGAATTACATTAGCCCAATGCTCACTATTTTTAATTGGCTAAATCTCCACAAGTCATCTTGAAACAATATACTGAAATTAGTCTTACTGCGCTATTTACAACCATCTGAATCTTTTTTATAGTCTTTATATCATGCAGTGCAAATCTTTGTTTTCCCGGCAGTAAACCAAGATGACAGACCCAGTGCTAATAAAGAAGGATTGTCAAATTACAGAAATTATGAAAAGAACCTCATAGTGTTCGACTTTCCTTATGTAACAGAGATTTGATGGAACAACTCACATGACTGGAATATTGATGTGAAAGGGCACAGTTTGTTCAGAAGTGACATGCAGGAAAAAAGAAAGGGTATATCAAAAATGTAGATCTGATCAGAGAGCCAGAAAATTTAGGCAGACAGACCTTTCAAAAATCTCTGTGTAAAAATACAGGAAAAAGAAATGGGAACAGTATGGTAGCATAAGGTCTATTTTGGCTTGCCAAACCCTGGGGATAATGCATATGAGGCCTTTTTCCTAAACCATTCCAGAGTTGTCTAAAGCATAGGATTAGGTGTTAGCACGGAACTAGCTTGATTTAATTAATGATATTGTTAATGAAATACAGAGTTTATTTTATTTATTTATTTACTTTTAAGATTTGTAAAAAGGCAGACAGTGATGTAATCCCATTGCAATTTTTTTCTTTTTGCTCTGCAATGTCAAACCAGGAACATCATACATTAAAAATATAAAGTACCCCCTACTTTGTGCTCAGTACTGGTGATGCCTGAGCTGGAGCATCGTATTTGAGTTTGGATATCATTCTTCAAGAAAATTGTGGCCTTTCTGGAAAGACTCTGGAGGCAAGCAACAAAAATGATCAGTAAGTTAGAAAGTGTTGCCTGCCAAAAATGTCCTAAAAAAGCTCCCAGGTTTTGAAAATACAAGTTTGCTTCACCAGGGAGAGAAACTATTGCCAGTGTCCACTGGAGAAGGACAGAATCCTATTTTTCCTTTCCTAAACTGCCCTTGTAGAAATGTCAAGCTTTTTAAGAGAAGCTAATAGGAAAAAAACTTCTGAACCACCTACACCCTGAAGAGACTCGAATTTCTATCACTGGAGGCTTTTACCAGTATAAGTGATTGTGTTTTACACAATATTCAAAATTGCCAGAAGCAATTACACAGCAATTACACTTTTCAGCTGACAAGTGGCAACAAACCTCACAGCTTGGTAGCTTTGTATACCTGTGAATGCCCGGAGAAAGCAGTCTCACAGGCACGAGGTTTATTGGAAATCTGTAGATTTGGTAAATATTTCTGGCTCTTAGCTTGAAGTCAGTGGGGCTTAATTTAAGATGACAGAGTAACAATCACATCAACCTATACACAAAATTTCTGTAGAATAACAACATTGATCCCCCCGAGGATCTGAACTCTGAAAATGATCTCTTGACCTAAACGGCATCAGTGACCCATAATTATGCAGTGATATCAACAGAAAGATCATTCTTCCATTTCCATGGTAACGGTACCAGTGAAGAGTAAAGCTGTCAAGGTCAGGCATATAAACTGAGAAAGAAAAGTAATTTTCTGTGTAATGGTTCATATGAGCTTTAACTGCAATACTGGCAAATAAATAGCCATATACTTGCTTGATCGCCTGTCTCAAATGCACATAAGGGGGAAAAAAAGAATTGCCGGAATACAACTACAATCATGCTGCCTTGCTGCCTGGTTTCTCAAAACTGCGTGCTAGTGACTGTTGCTTTGGAGGACAACACAAAATGCAGAAAAGCATTCAGCTATGCAAGGCTGTAATGTGAGGAGCTCAATTTCGTATTAAAGTGGTTTTAAAGAAACTAGGCAACATATGGCTTTCATTATGTTTATCAGAGTTAATATCATAGCTGATGCTGTATTACTTACAAAAAAGACCAGCAAGGGGTCAGAAGAATTCCTACACAATATTTTCCAGTTTCTTGAAATCAAAATGTTTTACTAACAGGTTTGATTCCCACCTTCTCCAAGGACCTATCTGCAAATGCAAAATCCAGAAAAATCTGCGTACTTCCATACTAATCTCCTTACAGCATCCAGGCTGTCTTAGGCCAGGCTCTGGTCCCGTCCACTTTTCCCCTCACCCATTTGCAATATTTTTGCAGGCTTGCAGGCTGCTGGGCCGGCTGGCTCACGGGGTGCGGACTGGTCCCCGCGGAGGCCTATGGCCATGGGGAGCTGCCTCAACACCAGTGTGCCTGTCTGAGCCTCTTTTGGCTTTTGGGATCTGTCTCAAGCTCTTTGCTTTAGTAAGACACTGCAGTATTGAGTATGGTTGTGGTTTCATATACGTTATGAAATTTTAAAACAGAAGCTGTGCTCATTTGTTTTTTTTTTTTTTAATTTCCAAGAAGATTCCAAGAATCTGCTGAGGATTTGCCAATTCTCGTGCTCTGTACAGTGGGCTCAGTCAATAGCTCACGACAAGCCCCTTTATGCTGCTCCATTCATATTTATGTCTGCCCATCACTGCTTACTTTTTTGAATAAGTAATCTGAACCATTACTATCTCTATTCATATAAGAACAGCCAAGGCTTCATTGTTCTTCATTGTTCATATGTTCACTACATTCTGATGTTCCTTAGTTTTTAATATCTTTATCAAAATAATGCAACTAACTTGGGAGTTCTGCTGGAGAAGATACATGAGGCTCACTGGGGATAATAAACACTACAGAGTTTAAGAACACAGCTCTTCATGGGATGATTACAGCAATTCCCTTTGAAAATCCAGGAAATCACTGTTCCTGATGTTCTCATGCTTTCAATTATCATCTGACAACTGCCTTTTTGATTATTTCTAGTATTGTTCCAAATATTTTTTTTTAATTCAGTTTTTTTCTCTTAAATATATGTTTCTGCCTCACATCTTTTTCAATTGAAAAGAATTGGTTATAATTTTCAATTTCTATTTCCAACACACCTGTAACATATCTATAGTTAATGGCATTTTATTACTTACCTAAAAGTTTGGAAGGACTTCTGATTCTAAAATAGGACCTTTTCTTTATTGCAGTTACCCATATTTTTCATTTATTTTATTTACTTTGTGAGAGCATTGTCGGGAAAATATGTAAATCACACTTAGCTAAGAGCTGTGTCAGACTGGGTAGTGATTTACATGGTTGCCTAGAGCTCTGCACAAGGTGCATGTTTAAATAAGTGTTTACTTTATGTGATGGTATAACTATAATATTTGTCTTATTATTCTGCATAAAGCTGACACAGAATTCTAGGATTATAAGCTGCACCAAGGATGTAAATGCAGCAGTTCAAGAAATCTCTTGCAGTTATTGCTGTTCACAGTGAGTAGCACCATTTCATGATGACTGACCAGCATTTAATTGTTACTCTGGTACCAGGCATAATGCTATGACTCATACAACACCATCCTCCTCATACTAGTATTTTGATGGCTTAAAATCAGATATTAAAAGATCGAAATCTGAAAATAAATAGGGCATATTTAAAACAAAACAACGTGCACTCCAAAGCTCTTTTTCACTGCAGATTTTCAAAAGATGATATTTTCTGCAGTTGCAAGTCTAATAGGCACTGGGGCCCAAATCCATAGCAGCACAAAGAGTTAAACCCCACTGAAGTCCTTAGACTCATCATGTCTCTTCAGAGATGTGACTTACTAAGTGGAGCATGGGAAAAAAGACAGAAAAAGGAGGAGAATGAACGAAAGAGAGAGAGAAAACAGACAGTAAGTTATTTGTGACTAAGGTCACACAGCAAGTCACCAGCAGACTTGTGTCCCTAGCATACAAGGCAGTGCCCTGCAAACCATCCTGCTTGTAAATGGCAACACGCTGAAAACAAACAAACCAAAAAAAAAAACAAAAACTGCACTTAAAAATGAACGGCTGTTCAAGTAGTCTCCTGGAGCAGGCTTATAGATATCAGTGTTTCCAGAAAATTCATTCATGCAAAGCAGTCACAATAATTTATTAATGACTGATATGCCAGAAGGATTATTTTAACTAAAATAAAGGCAGTTTCCATCAAGAAAACTGAGTTTTTAAACCTGGGAGGGAATTTGCACTGGTGCCTTAGGTCCTTAAAAAAAACCAAACTATTTACAAATTAGATGATTGGCTAGCCACTGATCCTCTCCATTGGAAGAAAAAAAAATCTGTAAAAGTAAAGGAAGATTTGCCAGTAAGGCAGCATGAGCATCTTCAATTGCATCTTCAATTGAAAAAGAAAGCACACACTCTACACTACTAGCTGAACATGTGTGGAATTAAAGGTAAAGCTACGAATAAGTCAAATGTTCAGATAAAGTAAAGGAGACACGTTATTTTTCAGATAACTTTGGGAAAATTAGAAAAAACAAAAACAAAAACAAAAAAGCTGCTTTGTTCCCATATGCCGCAGTATCATATCACTAACATCTTTGACTCAACTCCTGCATATGCTGACACCGTGTACACCGCAAAAGACTCATCAGGAACACTCCAGCCTCAGGCATGGGGCCAGCACAGAGTTGCGTTCTCTTTAAATGGCATATAAATCCTGATTTGACTTAAGGAGGCTTCATCTCCATGTAGTGTAGCCTCAAGCTCCTGCAGAGAGCAGCTTTCACCTGCAGCAACTGTTCTTAACATCTACTAGGGACTGATAGGGTGGAATCAAGGGACTGATTCAACCACAGATCAATAAGCACAACACAGGTTTCTCGATGCTGAAGATGAGAAATAGCTGAACAGCGTCTTGGTACGACACCTACCTTCATACCCTTCCCTTCCATTACTGATTCTGTTGTGCTCGGAGATAAGTTTCATCATAGGGCTTTAATAACTAAGTTTTAATAAACCTCATTCTATCCTAGGAATGACAACAAACATGCTTAAGCATCTCCAATGAAAAGTATTATATCCGTATACTCAGAAAATCCAGCACCTCTTAAATATCAAGTTTTTCTAGTATCCTTTGTACCTAGAGGAGTACATTATGGACCCTGCTATATAAAACAATTTTCACAGCCTCCAACACCCATTTGTCTTTTACTCCACTACTTTTAGATCCAGTGAGTTGAAGGTATTAAAACTGAAAAAAAAAAAAAAAATCAGAAAGAAATTGTGCCAGCTGTCTCAAAAATGAAAGACACCCAAGCCCAATGTGTTATAGCAGAGATTTCTTATAATGTCTCAAGCCACATAAGGCAGGGTAGAGCCATGGTAGCTATTTATCTTTTGCTGCTGTTGCTGTGTTACATGTGTCATCCACAAGGAATTTAGACTAGAAATGCCCAAACCAAAACCCTTTGCAACCAGTGTGCATAGGCATCCCCACCACCCTCACCCAAAAAACCTTTAAAGCATTTTCAGAGAGGTCAGATAGAACTAGTCGTCTGATACTTCCTGGATTTGTATTAGTGTTGGGCACTTCAGAAATCCCAACCTTATACAGAGAAACCTATTGCTGTCCCTCTCCTCCCAGGGGATCCGTGGCTCAGCTACCAGGGACGTCGGCAGTGTGAATTTTTGCTCATCCCATTTTTTATCACTGTTTACTTTGTGTCTTTACTAGCCTTCCTAATACGGAGAGAAATAAGCACACGAGGATCAGAGTTGCTTGCTCTTTGGAGCCCACAATCAACAGGCCCTTCTCACCCTTGGGCAGTAAATCCTGTTTAAGGAGAAAAGACAGAAGGAAACCAATTCCCTCAAAGGATGATCTTGGCTCAGAAGAAGACAACCAAGAAAAAATAAGCTGTGAAAGGACTCACAATGTCATTTTTTCCAGCTCAGCTGCAAGACAGGATCATTTGTCACTCCTGGCATCAGGATTAGCTGTGACGGACATTTGTGCAACCACTTACGAAAGCGATTCAAAGACAGAAACTCAGCAGCATTCCAGGTGATCAACTCCATTTCTTTGCTACTCTCCTCCCACTATTGGAAGTTTAAAGATACTTGATTTTTTCATCAGTTTAAGATTCTTTCTATTTGTCACTTTTACTGTGCTCTAGATGAATAGCTTCCTCTCTGCAGCAATATTTTACATACATCTAAGCTTTTACCACCCCTCCTGAAATGTGCCTAAAATGCTCCTGAGCTATCAAGTGGCCTGAAGCCTTTCTTATCATCTGCAGTAAAGAAAGCACTACCATTACTGTCATAATGGTTTCTAAAAGATTAGCACTTCCTCATTAATACTGTCATTGCCAGCGTTCAAACCCATGTATTTTTAGTCTAAAACTCTGAGTCTAATAAGGAGACATCCAAACTGCATTTGTATTTGTCACATTCAACGAGACAAAAATTTGATTTGCTTGAAGATATTATCATTGCAGTAGCACTTCAGTTCTGTAATTGTCATTGCTTAATACCTTCCTTTTAATTATTTCCTTTATTGCCAGTCAGTCTCCTCCTTCCAAGAGCTTCCATGAGGTACATCGTTCACGCTATTTCAAGCCATGTTCAATGAACATGATTTCTTACACACAGAAACTGTCGGGAAAAAGAACTGCTGAAGGCAGATTTGACTTGCCAGACTGCTCTTTCTAACCGATGGCTCTCCTTCAGCAAATGGGAAAAGTTCATTTCTCTTTCAACAGAGCACAAAGAAGCAGGGGCTCCATGTCTCTGAGGGCTGCAGCTGCAGCATCTGCCAGCAAGGCACAGAAAGGATTTTCTAGTGCTATGGATCTTGAATCCCTGTGGGCTTTCAGAAGAGCTTGACTGAAGATTGTAACTTGTTCCTCACCCTTGAGGGGGAGGGGTGGAGATAGCAGGTGGGGAGATAAAAAATTCTCTAATGGTATTGCAAAGGGGTGGAATTCAGTCGTGTAGGGAGGCTGTGGTATCTTCTTTGGTAGGATAGCTCTGATGTGAGCTTCAAGTAAGTGTCGTGATTGACAAGTGCATTCCGTGAAAAAGAACAGCTGGAAATAATCCTTAGAAAGAGAAGTCTTTGCACTGCAAATGACATGAAATGGGCACTGAATCGCAAGAACAAAATGCAACTAATACACAGTTCCTTGCAGAATAAAGCCTTATGTTAAAAGCACCAAAGTTAGCAGCGCTAACTCAGAGGAGTGGTATCCGAGACAAAAGGCGACTGAGTTGAGAGGCAGGCATTATGTTTATAAACAAAGTAAAATACTGATTTGGACTCACGGCATAGAATGGATCATTGATTAAATGGATGAACAATTTGCCACGATGCATTCGATGTGCTGCTGGAATATAATAGATGGCTTTGCAAAGTGCTTTGGAATGGTCAATTACACGTTTAAACCGTACCGATGTCTGCAGCATCATGAGCTGTTGGAGCTCATGTATTTGTATCTGTCAAAGGGAAAATCCTTCTGTACAGTTTTTTTTTTTTTTTTTCCAAATAACCGAAGGAATCATAGACTCATAGGATCATTTAGGCTGGAAAAGACCTCCAAGATCATCCAGTCCAACCTTTAACTTAGCACTGCAGAGTCCACCATAAAGGAAGGAACAGACTTGTGTTAAACCTATGTACCCAGTTTTCAGTTTCATGCAAAGTGGCTCATGCTACATTCAAAAATGTGGAGTGAACTAACACAACAACTTACACGACTCTCTTGCCCTGTTGAGCTTTTCTTGAAGCACTGTTTTGCACTCATGCACTGCAGCTACTGCCATGCATTCCAATTTTCAGTATTAATTTAACTAAACAGAAAAAGTGTTATTCCATCCCTCAACAGAGAACTCAGAGACTGTTTCATTATTTTACTGAGTGAAGATCAAGCTTTGCAGGACAAAGGAAATGAGTAAAATGAAAGAAAGAATAGGGTAAAAAGCTAAGAAATATTTCTAATTATGTTGTTATTGGTTTCTCTGGGGGTGATTATGATAGCTATCGCTTCTGGTTCACTGGCTTCTGAATTGTACACTTTATAAAAATGATACAGATTTTTCCAACTTATTGGGCCATTTCGGAGCAAGCAGTGAGAAAGTATTGAGTAAGAGTCGGGCTTGGCAATTCATTCAAGAAAAAGTTAATGAAATTCTGTCTCTTTTGGACAATACGATGTAAAAGAACTAACTGTGGAAGCACAGTGATATGGTTAAGCATGATATCTTTGTTTCTAGACTGAAACTACTATTACTGCAACAGAGACGTGCTTTGCATTCTTCCTCTATTACAGTTCCCATTAATCTTACTGCAAATCTAAGGTCTATGAAAATTGCATTACACTTTAACCCTTGTAATCCAGGAGCCAGGTAACTCATGTAATCAAACAACCTGTGATAGACTTAATCAGGGAAGAGTTCTCCTCTTGGGTAATAAAATGTGCACATTTTTAAAACACTGTCACATTAGACATCTTTTCTCACTTTAACAGAGAAGTAACTTCCCAAGTAAACACAGCAATGAGGCTTTGAAGGGGTAGAGCAACAACAACAACAACAAAAAGCTATTTAGTTCTTAGCCAGAGTAAATGAATGCACTAAAAGAGGAATTAAGATTTTACGTACAGCAGGAATAAGTAAAAAAAAAAAAAAAGTTCAAAGGGTCCATAACTCAAAAAAGCAATCATGTGCCTCTCCGAGCACGTGAGCAACTCCATTAAACTAGTCTGCTTTAATTGCATTAAGCTCAGAGAGAGACTACTCGTATGTTTAAACTCAAACATATGACTATTTCCCCAAATGAAGGCCCAGTCGAGAAGAATGGATAATGCAAACAAATGTGTATATGCATTTAAATTTTTCAAGGTGTTTGATTCAGCATTCTATAAAGTAAAACCTTCAAATTAGCTTTTTGGTGGAAAATCTCTTCCCTGGATGCAAAACATTCTCAGAAAGCGGCACCTGAATTACTACACAGAATTATTTTGCTGAGAGTCAACAGCTAATCATCTAATAAGAAGTTCAAATGTAATCAATCACAACTAAGTGAAACAGCTCTTATTCTGTATGCATTTGATATGCTTTAGTAAACAATAGAAAAAGCATGTTCTTAAGTAAATTCCAATAAGAAATAGGAGCTTCTAGTAATTTCTTGTTCATCTCTTATCAGCAAACTATTCTTGCACAGTTAGTTTCAAATGCTAAAAAAGTGACCATTCATACACACACACAAATCCTACAATGACCAAATATTTACTGTCCAAACTGTCACAGGAGTCTACTATGCATTAATTAGCATCTCTGATCATATACTGGTTAATTAATTAATTTTTCCTTAACTTTTGAGTTTTTTTCTGAAATTTATGTATCATAAACTTAACTGTTTCTTCTTCAATTTACCCTATATTTTACATTGGGGGTATTATTATTTTCTTTAAAAAAATAAACAACAAAAGAAAAGACATGTCCACACCTGTCTGTATCTCTGAAACCAGAATAAAATGTTCAGCAAGATGCTGTCTGATATCTTCACTACGACGAGCAACATCTGAACCTGAAAAGGTCAATCAGCCCATAATGTACTGCACTTTATTCTGGGCAGAACGTGAAATGGGCAGATGATGAATTAATTAATTTTATGATAAAAAAAAGAAATTTTGTTAACACCTTTCTTTTCCGTTTTGGCTTTTACATATGAAGTTCAATGGACGCTGCCTTCAGAGCTGAGTACTGGCTCACCCTGATGCATGTTCTGTAGTCACATTTGAGTCAGCACATGAGAGGACCTGTTGCCATATGGAAAATCAGGAAAAATTACTCTAAATAATTACATCAGTTTATTGCTGTCTGTTGCCAAGAGAAACAAGCCCTTGTTGGTAATATCCACTTGTGTTGCCAAGTAACTTAATCTTTAGGGAAACTAAATATGCTCCAGCACTAGCACTTCTCTAACAATAAATGTCCTTTCTAACTGATATCATCATGGCTTATAACTGCGTCTTTGTTCTGACAATTTGCTAAGGTAATCTCTGCTCAGTTATGGGTTGATAGCCTCAGAGGTGTGAGTTACCACACATAACTCGAGACACACACAGGGGCAGTTGTCTGAGTACAAGCTAGGCAATCTAGGCTTCCCTCAGATTCACTGGGGAGAAATCAGAACTTTTACGGCAAATGTCTCAAACAGATGAGATGAATTGCACAGGAGAAGCACCCATTTATCCATCGATCAGTGAGTCCAGGTGGAGGTAGAAATGGCTGCTCTGCTGAGCTCTATAGCTCGGGGAGATGAGTCCAGGTCAGGCGCTCTCCCACCGAGGCTGCTAGCAGAAACGGAAATCAGTCCTCGTCAGTATGATTAAACTCTTCCTTTGGCAGGAAAGCCTGCCAAGAGGCGAGCCTGATGATGGTCCTGTTCTGTAAAACCTGTAGGCTTGGGTTTTCAGACCTGAATGCCTACGACTGCTGTTCCTTTGAACACAACAGCAGCTGCAAGGGTGAGGTCTCTTAAATGCTTAAAGGCAGATATAAATATTGGCCTGAGTTACCAAGGAGAGGCAGCTGGCACCTCTTTTACACTCCTGTCATGGGCACTGTAGTCATCCTCCAGCCAGTTTTGCTATGCCTCTCAGTTCGCTACCACTTCTAACCCTCAAAACCCCACTGTTTAAGTACTGTCATTGGAATCATTGCAGAGAGAAACTTACTGTTTCTGCTTGTGCTTTCCACTTAAATTTCATTCCAGCTTGAAAAGAATGCATTGAAATCTCTCTTTTTTTCCCTCACAACTTTATTGGACTGAGCAGGCTTCCCCTCCATAGCTCCTTGCACTGCAGTTCTCATTTTCTTTACTTTGTCTTTTGCTCTTTTGCTTTCTGAAACCATGAACACACCTCTAAAGAAATCCCCTTCTGCCCTATCAAGCACTTCACTGCGGCAAAGAACTGTAACATGGTGACAGTGCTTTCTTGTCTCACCAAAATCATGTTGTGCCATTTTAATTTAGATGTGTTTCCAAGAAGTGCATGATAAATTCTTTCTAACATATTTCAGTTTCCCCCATAGCTAATGTCAAATGAACTGCACTATCCAGATGGATACCTGACAGGCCCTTTATTTAAGGCTTGTATTACAAAAACCATTTTGTGGTCTTCAATGATTTCTCCCTAAGCTAACTACACTTGTTGATTCAAAAACTACCTTGTAGTCCTTGCTGACAGCGACTTGACAGAAACTACAGAGCTTATTGCATTTTTCTGATTTCTCTGTGCTCTCTGTCACTGGTTCATTTTGCTGTGCTTATCCACTCTCGCATCTTAACAACCTCTAATCAACATCTAGGATTCTTTAGTGATTGGAGGCATTTTCATTTCACTATGAAAAATATTTCCCAAGCAGCTGTCAGAACAGAACCCACTTTTGTTTTGTTCTCTACCTTTTTGGAAAACAGCCCAATGGACAGAATGATTTCACACTAGACACAAGAACTTTTCACCTGTATAAAGGGTACTGAGGACAAGAAAAGAAATCTAGTGTCACAAAGCCTTTTTTTTTTTTTTTTCAACAGACAAGCCAGTTGCTTTCTCCATGACATCCTATGTACTTGAAACTCTGATTCAGCCTGCCTCACTGCTGTGTTAAGAGGGTATAAAGACTCTCTAAAGATCTGATTTGGAGAGCTATTTACTCTGTTCTCATTTCCAATTTCTTCTGAGGACCCATTTCTGTAATACATATAGAAAAAGAGCTATTCTCTATGTTCTGTTTACTTGTAATTATATTTTATTGAATTGATTTATTTCTATGAGGAAAGATGATCGATCAAAGCATATTCCTGTTTAACCATTAGTTTCATGATTCTTTTCATATATATCTTCTCATTATTTATTATTTTTCTCCGCTACCATCACTATTGCTAAGTCAAGTCCTAAAACTGTACTTGACAAATATTTGGCACAAGGAACATCTCTTAACCAGGGTGTCTGGACAACTCACATTTTCAGTATAGAACTCTACCATTCCCAGTCTATAGCAGATAATATTTAAACTAAGAGCATGTACTCCCAAATAAATGCATTTCATCTTATTCCTAGATGAACCATTCATGAACTGTTTTACTTATGTATACATACATAGATTTTTTTTTTAAATAATATATAGTGGTGTGCAAGGTACAGTGTGTATTGAATCAACTCTTTATAATATGAGTAAGGAAATATCTAAATACATAGAGTTATCTGTGTAGCTCCTCTTCTATTTATGGAGGTTGTTCCCTTGCTTTCATAATTCTAATAGTGGATACGAATTGGCATTGACAATATACAGGTATTTGCTTCCTAGGGTTCCATATTTCCTTTGTATTTCTGAAGGGCAGAGGGACTCAGCCAAACCTGAAACAGTTATTTTAATTCCCTGCCTTTTCATTTCACTACAATGTAATTATCTTATAGATTTTTGTGTAGACTTATTTACTGTTTTTCTTTTTCTGTTGAATAAGTATACAGTAACTGAACTAACTTCAATTAGGTAACTGTCACCAATATTGAAAACTTAATGACATTTTAAAAATTACATTAGTAATCGAAGCATAAAAATGATTCTTTATGACACTATTTCAGAGCAGTGGCACCAAACCTTATCATAAAACAGCCTGTGACTCAGAAACATTAAACACAAACTATCATCACATTTTTCTTTACCTAAGTTACATACACCTTGAGTTATATACAGTATATTCTGTATTTGGACTAAAATGTCTTTAGAAGATACAAGACACAAAATGGAATATTCAGCAACTTACTTTAAATTGGATATATAATCTTCTTAGTTACCCATATATAATCCTATAGATTTAGAAATCAGAATTCATCCTTATGTATTCAGATGCATCTACTTTAAATTTCCCCTCTAGCCTTGATAGCACAGTATTTAAAAGATGATACACTCTCAGAGAGGCCACCATCCCTCGAGGCTGGAAACACCTTGATATAAAGACACACTTGAATTTAAGAACAAATTTAAATCCAGCATGTCTCTGTGCTTTGCAGTATCAAGAGAGTCTTAAAGATAAGCATACACCTAAATATTTTGCTGAACTGGGGTTAGAAACAAGGTTTATCCTCTGGAGGAGTGGAGTAGTTGCAATACCTAAGTACAGATTACTCATGCTCTGTGAGATTTATCTTGAAAATAGCAGGAAGAGGAAAATCTCCATTAATAAAAAGGAAAATCATGAATCAACAAATGCTGGAGACTATAATAAGCAGGAAAACACTTCAGCTCATGTTGAACCATAGGCTTCATCCTGTGCAGCATTTGGCTTTCGTAAAATATGTTAACTGGCTGCATTCAAGAGGGTGATATGCTGCCTTTAACATTATTTGATTTTACTAAAGATGAATGATATCAGTGGGCTGGGAGAAGTCCATGATTCATGTCCTGCAATATGACACTGCTAGAGTGAGATTATTAACTTGTTATAGCAGAATTTGAATATGAAAAACTTACTTTAAGGCATTGGCATCTCCATGGACCTTATAGTTGTCTGCACTGATTCTTGAGATAACTCTTGTGACAGCAATGAGAATACCAATATTGACCTGAAGAAGAAGAAGAAACAAGACTTGGTCAGGAAATTAAGTACTGACTGTGTTAGAGCTGCAAACTGCGCTAAGAGTGTACTGTGCAAATGCAACAGAAAATAGGAACTTTGCCTGTTGTATTTATTTGGCAAAAGAGGTTTCCAATTTTGGATTGGTATAGTTCGACCTCCCTTGTCAATGGATTTCCCTCTCCCAANTCTTTAGGATAAGGCTGGATTGAAACACTGATTCACAACTAAAGTGCTCAGGATCCCTACTCTACAAATAAATACCCTAACAATCTACCACCAGCTGACAAATTAGACAAGAACTTCAGTGAACAGGGGTGTGTCTGCGTGCTTTTTGGTTTTGTGCTTGCATGTGCACAGGCTCCAGAAAACACCTCTCTCACTATACTTCACGGTGTATAATTCTTGTTTCTTACCAAAGTCTGCTTGCAATTTAATCATGAGATTATTTTAAACCAGCAAAGAGAAAAATATGATAAACCTGAACTCTGCTCTTCAAAAGTCCTACTCTTTGATGTCAGGCCCAGCAGAGACATCAATAAAATGAAAAGAACTCCCACCAGAAATCTAGGAAATCTTGAAAGGACTGACACTGAAAAGGTGCAACAAAGGAAGGTTTGTTCTGGAGTCACAGGTGAAGAAGGAAAGAAATCTTTATCATTTTAAGGAGATGTGGCAAAGACTGTCTTGTTTTGCAGAGACATTGGGTTTAAATAAAAAAGGGAGGGAGAGAATATGAAGGTGAAAGACATATTTCCCCCCTTTCTGTCCAAAGTTACACAACAGCTACAAAGCTGATATTTAACATCAAGTTAAGAACAAGGGAAGAACAAAGCTATCTTGAACTAAATAACATAAAGAAAGAAGAATTCAATATAGTACTATTGCTCAGTTAAAACTCAATAATCCCAATCTACTTTAACATGAATATTCTAATTTTGGGGAGTGGTGGTGGTGGTGCTGGTGTTAAAGAATGTTTAAGTTTGGTGATAATGATTTTCATGGCATTTTTCAAATTTTCTGGCCACTCATTAGAATTTTGATTTCTAAGGGCAGGTCATCACCTAGTGTGAAGTATAAGGATAGCTGTGATAGTTCATTTCTGCCATGGCTTTTTAGCCCATCCAAAGAATTCCCTGCGGAATCAAACAGCTTTTCAGTTACAAGTGTACTCTTTGTTCAATCAGTTTTACAGAGATTAATAAGAGGTGAAATTCACTGGTTTGGGGATCATTTTCCCTGTTCCCACCAACTCACATATCGAAAATATTTTTAACACTTCTTTAAAGCAGTAACAAGCATTTCTGGGAAACCTGTTTCTGTGCTAAGTATTCATGTTCACTGAAGCAGCAAATTATGAATATGAACAAGTTACGGTTTCCCTTCTCTTCCTCTCTTCTCCTTCTCCTCCACACTTTCCAATTTTCTGCTGCATGTCCACCAAAAAATCATCCTCATTACTGCACCTTTTCATGGGAATTTCACATGAAATGCCTCTCTGTACCCTTCATTTCTTTCCCGACATATTATCTTTCACCAGAGTTGTTTGGTCTTTTATCCAAAATATCAGTCTCCTCTACTGATATTTCCTTGCAGATATCTCACTGACAGCTCAAGTTCAGCTTGGCACAGTGGCTGCATGAACCCTTTTTTTCTGATAACTGCAAACAGCACACTCCTGCCAACCTCACAAGCACTTAACCCTAACTTTTTCTACCATTCCTAATTCTTTTTAGACAGATTTTCCTAGATTTTACTTTCTGCATAGCATTTTTAAAAATATGCAGATTATGCATAAGTAATATCTTTTAAAATACTAAAAAAAAAAGAAAAAAATCCAGTGAAGTCAAGATAAAAGGATAAAATCTCATTTCTCAAATTCTGAATTTCCTACATCTTACCAAAGTTGATGAAAGTTATAAATGATAAGCACCCACAAAGGAATACTCAGAATCTTGCAAACTTTCACTCAGACTGGACATGAACCCTTGGATCTGGTCATCCAAACACCAAAAGCAAGATAGTCTCCAAGGAGACAGAAACTAGATGGTTTGCTAAAGCACAAACAATTCAGCATTTCTAGCTGAATTTTAAGTTCTTATATAAAAAGAAATGAAAGTGGAAATTAATTTCTTTTATATTTTGGATTGTCTAAAGTTGAAACTTAAAAAGGTCTTGAGCTCCTCCTCTTGTGCAGTCAGTGTAAGCATATCCTTTCTGGGGTGCTTTAGTTAAATGTTTATGAGAAGGAAGCCGTGTGATCTCTCTGCTGATAAAAATAAGATACTTGTAAAATTAGCAACCAGCCCTTACACTAAAGTCCCAAAGTTCTATGTTTAAATTTCCTGAACCACTTCAAAATTTTCGTTTAGATATTTTGAGAAGTTAGAGTAATCTCTTCCAGTCTAAATAAACAGATTAGCTATGAATATCTTCTCTTGCTAATTTTTCAGTAAGCAAAGCACGGAGGTATTTCCACTGTCTTTATAATGGGAAACCAAAATACAGCCACTGAATTGTTCCTCCAGTGATTTTTTGGCATCTGAAATAAATACTTGGCCAATGACTTTAATAGGGGAATGCTTAGTTGATGAAACACTCGTTATGTTTTCGCATATATCAGAAAGTTCAAAGTAGGAGAATAAACATTTAGATAAGAGAACTGTATATAGTTCCTATTTCTTACTTTTCTGAAAGGCTAGGTTGCCTGACAGCATCAGTTATTTTGCCTTAAAAGTACACAAGAACATAGAATTTTTTATTTTTTTATTTTTTTTTTTGCTTGCAGGCACTGACCACACTCTACTACTCTACTTTTCAAATAAGTATAGCTAATAACAACAGCACGTTTCCTAACTCACAGGACTCCTTTCAAGGCAGCTGGTCCGACCTCAGGCACTTGCAACTCTGCGAAATCCGCAGGAGCTGCCAGTTCCCGTTATAGTAGGTTTGATCCAAAGCTCACCAGAGCTTATGGAAAGATTCCAACGACATCAGAGAGCTCTGGCTCACGCTGGTGACAAATTCACCTGACTAAAAATTGTCAGATCAGGCAGATAGTTAAATGAGTAAAAAGAACCTCTTTCAATAGGAGTATTTCTCATCAGCATTTCTTTGGATCAGATTTTTGGACATGGAAAAACACAAAGTGCATGAGCCAAACCTTGTTTTCTTGACCATACAGTCCTGCTTAGAAGAGCAGAGATATCAAAAAATAAAAAAGGTCTGACCTACAAGAACTGTCTACAATTGTAACACCTAATTCTACAGCCTTTTGTCAGCTGATCCAGCAGGATTTCTTGAGGGTCTCACTGGAAGAGCAGAATGAATGCAGCAATCAGTGCAGAGGGACGTTTGCCACAGAGGTGCAGAAATATATCTTTAACTCCAAGTTAGGATGGTTAGCTTTTCAAAGAGTTTCCCTGCTGTTTTAAAGTCTTTTACAAAGCTGGAATAAAAATAGTGAAACAAATTCTTTCCCTCACTTTTTTTTTTTTTCAGGGTTTCCACCCATATTTTCTTCAAGTCTCCTGAGATTTTTGTTGTTTCTTTAGTGCAGTGCAGAAATCCCATGACTAAAACTCTCTGATGTGGTGTGTTGTGTCTTAGCCAAGAAAAGGCTTGGCAGCAAATAGGAAATAGAAAAAAAAAGAAAGAAAGAAAGAAAAAAAAATGGATAAAATGTATTGCCTTAATTAAATCCATTGACCAGCTTTCCTCTAAAACCACAAACTATTTTAAGCTCCACTTCAGTTTTGGGCAATGGTACAGGGAATTATAACTGACTCTTCCAATTTGAGGTTTAACATACTCTCCAACAGTGCGAGTTAATTTAATCCTTATCATGACATCACTAGCAGCACACCAACACTGCAAGTTGTTGGAGTTGCAACCCACTGCTAGGTCACATCAGAAATTTTTGAGTATTATGTATTTCCATATACAGACAGTCGATTAAATTAGAATGACATTCAAAACTGGGGGAATGATTTTGGAAAGCCTGATGCCACCCCAGCTATCCCAGACCAACTACAGACTGAATAGACTACATTGAGTTATTTTGGACTTCTTGTACATGACTTCATGTTAAAGCATACAATATTGCAACAATCGGAGCTGAATAGCAAAGCAAACCTTTGAGGGTGGAAATAAAATACACAAGAAAATAAATACTCAATAAAAAGTGTGACAGATCCCTGACTTCTACTCTTTACTAATACTAATTCTTCATTTTTAATTTCTTATAATGTCCCATCATTCTAAAAAGCATTTCATGATTTCCTGTTTGTTAACTAAGAAGAAATTTAATTTCAAAATAATGAATAAATCCAATTTTAAAATAGTGAAATCACTCATAACGGAGTGCTAATAAGAAAAAAGAGAGCCTTTGCTGCTGTGATCTGTTCATTTGTGCTCTATTCCATCACAGCACTTAAGTATGTACTTGATTTCAATGACTGAAGAATCCTACTGTTTCAGCACCTTTAAACATCATGGGTCCAAATCTGTCACCTTTTCCCATGATGAATGATGTCTAATAAAGGACACAAATTGCCACTTTTAAATCAATGGGCCTACCTGCACAGTAAGATACTATTCAACATACAAAAATGAGCTTAATTTTGCACTGGTTCATAAAGACATGAATAAATATCATGAGGCCAACAGAACTTACTAAATCAGGTGTGAGCAGCAGGTATAAAGGGAGAAAATCTTTTTGTATATATTTAATATTCATAAACAAGTACCAATTGAAGCCAGCGATGGCAATCTCAGCCTGGCATTCAAGTTCCAAGGAGTCCCATTTGAAGGCACGGGTTACAAAGCTGATGTCCCCATAGCACGTAACTGTGTTAGCAGTATGCTAATGAAAATCATTTAGCTCCATAAAAACGCTGTTTATTAGAAAGACTTGTGAAAAACCACCAGGAAAATAATGACAGGGAAAACAATAGAAGCAACTTGCCACTAAAGCCCAATCTTCTCAAAACAATGAATTGCTCACTGTCTGTAGCACACCCACTGCTCTGTGTACACAGATGCTCTCAGCAGAATTTCCTTAATTCTGCCATATCTATGGAAACACACCAAAGTAGCAGATGGTTGATAACAAACAAAGCCTTCTGCCAGAAGCTTTTACTGTCTTGTTCCAAAAATTCAGGTGCTTTCTCTCTTTATTTTTTTCTTTTTTTCCTTTGAAGACATGTTTTCCCAGGCCAACATTGGCTGAGATTAGGTTGGTTTTCAATTTAATTGCAACAATTTTCCTGTGAAGTTGCCTTATGAGGATGGTATTGAGGTTTTGGTGTTGTGGCTGGAGGCAGGGGAGTTGGGGATAGAGAATGATCCTTAAACCTACAGGTGCAGGTAGAAGCCAAAAGGCCTTCATTTAGAAGGAACTATTTCTTTCTTCACATCCCTCAACTCAAACCCCAAGGAAAGAGCACTTTCAATATGGGAATCCATATAGGGCTGGGAGGTTCTGCAAATTACTCCCCAGAAAAATATGTGTGAGTGTTTTTTCCCAGTCACACTCCTACCACATCATTCTGTTTTAAGGCTCCGTGATGTCTGTATTGACTGTGAGGCTGTGGCAGGACGAAAGCAGACTGAGCCTGCCTAGTCTCTAGGGAGCAGGAGTTGAAAGGAGCAGTCCCCCTGTTTTCTTCACAGCACAATATTTTTTCTTGGCAGAGAGAAACCGTGGATGAAAATAGTCAAAAAGTGCTTTTGGAGGCATATTTTCAGAGCTAAACACTAGTTCACGCAACTAATGGCTAATTTTCTATTTAAAGAGCACAGGCACACATGCACACACAAAATAGTGTTTAGCCTTGTTATTTCCCTATAGGTGCTAACATATTTTTCAGCTAGCATATTCAATGCCCAGAGAAAATAATTTGTCAGCCAGCTTGCTGTTATTCTGGGCAGAGCTGGGTTTAGACTGTTTAACAAATTGCTCTACGTGGATCAACCGTGTGAGCTCATTCTTTCTCTTTCGCAATATTTGCATCCTGACAAGAATATAACTTCAGCTGCACAAATGTTATATATCTTAAGTGAGAGCCAGACAGTTAAACCCTTACTTTCATTGGCAAGCAGCTATGCATGCAATTTGCTGAAGGTTGTGCTCACTCAGGTGAATAAGTGCTTCACTATCTAGCATGTTTTGATTAATACTATCTTTGGACAGCAGCTGGGAAAGATTTGATTTTACTGGTTGCATCTCATTTCCTCCTTTGCTGCTGAACAATGGCCAGAAAGCAAGTGCTAATGTGAGAAGGAGATGTTCAAACATTACATTATTTTAATTGCTCTCCAACCATCAATATCTACATATCTTTGAATATAAACTCACATACAGAAGGTGAAAGGTACAGCCCAACAAGAAATTAAATTTGCTGGAACAAAGTCCAGAGTTGTTTAGCCAACTCTAATCCAGTGATCAACATTTCTTATTTACATGTATACGCTTTCACTTAGGTGAAAGAAATTCTGCCCTTACTGCACAGGGACTTTCTGGAGTTGCCATTAATCATTTGATTAAAGTGCTAACAGGAGGTAATTTCTGCCACATTGATATAGCAACTGTTTTCATTGTTTTTTATATATGTTTATACAGCTGAGTTTTTCAGAGGCTATATCTTGGGTGGAAGACGCTGGGCTATGAGAGCTGCTGATTTTGCTGTCTCCAAGGCAAATGTTAGGGTGTCAACTCAGCTGCAGCATAAAATTGCCTGTGATGGCACAGGTCAGCCAAGGAGGCACCTCCTGCTTCCCAAATGGTTACAGAGATGTGCAGTGGCAAACACTAGTGCTCAGTGCACTTCTATGTGTATAGCTCTCCTGCCATTCTTTTGTTTGTAGAAATATTTCTGCTAGCAAGATTTGTGGGATGTCTCTGTGCAGAGAAATCTGGGGATGTGTCTGTGCTTTCTGTGGAAATCCTGTCTTTCTTGGGGAACTACAAGGCAGAGTCAATGGCTCCCTTCGACGTTCCTCCATGCTGGTAGTCAGGACCTTATTTAACCTGACCCTTTTTCAACCCCACAGCAGGCACAGACTCTGGTCTAGATTTGGGCTCACGCTTTTCAAATCTAGCAAAGTTTTAAAGGGAGCCTGATTTCTCTAATCAGTGGGTCTATTCCATGTTCATGTTGTCACTCTGACATTACAACCCGCAGCAAAAATCATAGACAAATGATCGATTATAGTATTGGAAACAGCGCTGTAGAGGAATAATCTCCCACTTAGTCCTTGCAAAGACCCCTGACTCCTAAAGTAATCACTGCGATTAAGCCACAACTCGCTGTAATTTAATGTGTGTGCATAAATAATCTGCTCTAGAGCATTCCTGTCTCAGCATCGCAGCCATAAACCTGCACGCTCCCTGGAAAGGTGACATTCATCGTAGCTGACAGAGGTGTCTGTGGCAGCCACCCAAACCCCAGCCAGTCTGCTCTAGCCCTGCCTTGATCAGCGGACAAACTGCCGCAAACAACATTGAATTCCCAGTACAGAGCAAGAGCACAAAGTCCTTATCACTGTGAGAAGGCAGATGTGGGGGCCACTTGTTACCTTCCCCAGAGCTCGCCTGGAGGGTGACAGCTCATGCTGTTGTTTAAACCCATTCCTGCCAGCTGCTGACCGCTTGCAAGCCCTGCTGACTGACCGTCGTCTTCACTGAGGGCACTCAGCTTTTGCTGAGAAAAGTGAGCTCTCCATAAGCAACAGCTTCAGATACCAGTGGCATGGAATCAGCCTTTCAACATTTACTAGTGTATATGAAACATGAACCACAGAGCTTGTTCTTTCAGGGGTCTGAGATCTATTAAACCCCCAAAGATTATGCAGTTCTATGCACTTATTAATGGCCCCAACAGGGCTTTTTCAAAAGAAGTCTGTATATAATAATATACAGACACATAATATAATATTATAATTATAATATATAATATAGAAGATTTCAGGTTGCATTTTAGTCTTGGAATAGTGAAAAAATACTGTGAGAATTAATGCGTATAAACTAATACACAACTTTGTAAAACACAAAAATTGGAGCAGGAACAAAATAATTCTGGACCATTCACCTCTGTCATTCAATCAGTTTCACTGGCCTGGCACAAAGACTGACACCAGACCTCCAGCTGAGCTCTGTTGTGTGGCTGACAGACGTCCAATGCAAAAACAGCAGCCATGGGTTTACCTACCAGAATTACAAACAACGCCGGTGCCACAAAAGCCCAGATTGCTCCATTCTTTAGTGAAAGCCAGCAGCTGCAGAGGAAAATAGAATGATTTTAGATGAAACACATGGTCATTTAATTAGTAATGTTCTTAAATTAAAAAGAGATTAAGAGTGCAAAAAGACTGATGAATTTTAAAAGCAAGAGACATGATAGAGCATCAAAAAGAAGCTCCTTTTTCCCTCACACTCTGAGGCAGGATCTTATTTTGATTTGTGTCTTGCATAGAGTCAGTGACAACTATGTGCCCCAGCATGCCTTCAAATAGCATTAGGGGTGGAAAGACAGGAAGAAAGGAAAGGTTTTTATTTGCTATTTGTTGTTCCTGTATCACAGGCACTCCTTTCAGTGCTGTGAGCACTATCATTGTAGCAGAAGACAAATTTCAGCCCTTCCTGCTTTGCCTAGCTGGGGATAAGGAAGAGGCTGGGATACATGCTGTCAGCTTCACACTTCTTTCTTACAGCAGTGGCAATATAAGCTAGTTTACCATACACAACAAATCACCCTTGTTCCAAAACTTTCACTTACATAATGGTAGGATTGAATCCTACAGTATTTTCTCAGATAAATTTGCTTTCCTTTTTCCAACCTAGAATGGTGCTTATTTAAAAAAAAAAAAAAAATCCATTCTAGATCTACAGATGCTTAACTGCAGTTTTCTTTAAAAGGTTAAATATCTTTTAACAAACATTATTCTCATCTTGACAGAAACGCTTCAGTCCCCGCTTTACTCTGTGCGTGCGGTGAGCAGAGTGCTCACATCGAGCGCTCACTGTAGGCAGCAGAGACCTCTCTCTCCTGCTCCTCAGCAGGCTGGTGCAGAACTGCAGCCCTGCTAAAAGATCTATGAGTTTTTCTCCCCACCAGATTTTTCATCCTTATTGTACCTGGCGTGAAAACAGTTTCATACTCACTTGTCACTTTCTCCGTAGCTGTCTAGGGATGATGATGTGGAAATTACACAAATCACCAACGGGCAGCCTGTGAAAAGGCAAAGATGGTAGCAATATTAGTAAGAGAAGTGTAACTTCCAGTAAAGCCTGCAAGTTCAGCTAAATTTTGCAGGGACAACAGAACAGCTCAGAGCGATTTTAGATTAAGTCTAATTAGCATCCTTCTGCAGCTGTGTAATACAATGTGTTTTAATCAATTAATGTTGGATAAAAAAAAAAAAAAGTCTTTTCAATAAAGCACTAGTTTAACAGGTAAACTGAATTAGTGCTAATTTCATTGAGAATCATAGTCCTTTTTCAGCCCAGTTTTTGTTTATGTAATTTCTATCTCTTGCTATTTGAGCAGTGATATCCTGTGGAGCAATTTCAAGTTCATTTTTATCACTTTCCCCCAAGTAAGTGCACCTTGCTCAAGAGTTCAGAAACAAACTAGAAAACAGAGATGAGTTTCTCACAGGGGTGCATGACTAGCAGGCAAGAAGACAGAAATGGTGACATTTAGTTGTCTAGAGCATCACACGCCGCAGTGAGAGACAATTACGAATACAGCAAAGCAAATTAAGATCCTATTCAGAAGCCCAACCAAGATTTATTTTAATATAAATATGTAATAGCCCTGCAAGATTTCTGTGCTTAAAGGAGATGATGTTTCCAGATGGATTTTGACAGTTCCAGTATGCAGCATACTGGGAGGTGGAAGCGTGCTTTATGGGATTGCACAGGAATTATAAGAAGGCAGATGTTTATGGTCCTGCTGCCAGGGGTAGCTGCACGCCTCTGGCCCTCAGCACTGCGATATCCTGTTGTGCCACTTTAGCACAGCTTCCAGGCCAGGAGCTGGAAAGGAAGCAAGTTTTTTTTGCCAACAGTTCCGAACATAGTGACACCTCATCACTTTAAACACTATATCATTGTCTGTTAGTTCTTGTGTGATTTAATAAAATGTGAAAGTTTGAGTTTTTATCATCTTATGGAATTTACTAACCAGGTCCCAAAGTATTATACACGATAGCTTGATGTTCCAATTTTCTTTTAAATTTTTGGGGGGTTCTGCATGAGGCTTGTACAAAATTCTCTGACAAGCAATTTCTGCTTAATCATACTAATTATCCTCAAAATCTTGTTAATCATCATCATGTAATTTTGCAAAACTTTCCTGTAATGGCAGAACTATAATTTTTGTAAGAAGTATTTTGGTTCTTTGATGACTGTGGACAGAAACGTCTTGTATTTATAAATGAGAAAGATGCTCTATACTTAAGAAGCAGCATCTACAGGCATTATTTAGGTCTTCTGCTTTGAAATCCATTGTGCAGGGCAGAGTTTAGCTATCCCAGAACTTGATTCTTCTCTCCCATGCTTGTCCAAATCAGGAATAACCCATTAGAAGCATATTTGTGTAAAAACTAAGCAAAGGCAAAATTTTAGTTTACTATTACATCTGTCTATTTAAGAAAGGAAAATCCCATAAATATTTGAACAAAATCAAGAATAATCTTATTCAACAGAGCAATTATGCACTGACATAAGCCCATCTACTGAAACTCTCTGCCATGGGTATGTGAACTACCTGGACTAAAAGGCCCTCAGGCATGCCTGCATATTCCCAATCAGATCTCCAACTGCTGAGTAGAGACAACCTTGTTGAATGGCACTGTTTGTCTTCGGATGCAAGTTGTCTTCCTGCAGCAAGCAAGCTCTACCTATATGTCACAGAAGCAAAAATACCTGTGTCTAACTAAGTCTCCTTTATACTTCCAGTCTGCCTTTTTTTTGCAAGTCAAAAGCCAGATATTCAAAGGATTTAGTGTGACTCTTTATCATTTTTAAATGGCAGTGAAGAAGAAAATTAAATACAGAGTTCCTTTGGAAGATAATAAAACTTATGCAGATGAAACATAGAGCAGTCATCTGCATAAAAAGACCTGTTAAGACAGTGATAGTAAAATGTTCTGCAGCCTAAAGTGCAGTGTTAGCTTTTTCTTTGCATTGACAGGATATTAAATGGTAGATGGCAATGGATGCGGCAGCAAGGTTTTGTTACAGTGAAATGGGAGTATTTTTCTTTTACGAAACAATCATTCAATAAATTCCATAAAGGTTGAAAATAAAAAAAAAAGGGGGTTAGCCTAAGGGGATCATAAGATTTACTCTGGACTGAGGAATTCATATGAATTATATATTATACACAAAAGTAAATGTATTTGCTTAATCTTTTGTCAGTAATAATTGCATAAGTGCTGTTAAGTTTAGTCTACCCCCATAATAGGTAATGTTAATGTTGTGCTGGCACTGGTTATCATCCATGAAAGAGTTATGGTTATGGTTCTTTACTGTATCTGAATGTTTTCTCGGTTAGCAGATGCTACAAATATGCTCACCAACTCTACTTACAATCACCAAATTTATGATGCAATAGACTGCATTCCAGAGCACAGTATCAGATGAAAATGTTCTAGTACACCTTTCTGGCAGCTGATCTATGGCAGTGGTGTCATCTGTGTCTCTGTAGTCCCAGCGCAATACAGCGTCACATTCAAATGAGGCAAATCATCCCACACACATCCCTGTGCTGCTGCAGCTTGAGTTCTCCAGGTCCCCAACTCAGCTTATTTAAAGCTACCTCCCAAATCCAGCATCAAAATACAGCCTGCAGAGTGGGCATAACTGAATAACTAAGCACACACAGGAAGCCCAATAGCACCATCCTTGTTCAGACAGAATTCTCCCTAAATTTAGCCCAAATACAGTCGCTAGCGTAAAGCCTAAGATAAACATCAGATAGGTTGCCAGTTTCCCTCCTCTTCTTCAGCATTAAACTTCACATCTAATCCATTTGCTTTATGTGTCTAAGGCGCTAATGGTAAATAAAATGGAAAATGCCTGCAAATCTCTGAGCTCTATTTTGAAGGCTTCTGTGTCATCTATACATAGCAAAAACCAGAGAGCTATAGAAACTCTATGGCAGACAATTTGAGGCAAGCAATTTTAAGACATTAATTCTGAAAGGCTAAATATGTCATTTACAGAGAAAGATGAAGATTAGACACAAATGAAAGTATATTTCTTTCTAATCCTGAAAAGATCTATTTTACTTGATGGGGAAAAGTATATTCTCCCATCTGTTTTGCAGATTTTTTATGATTTACCTTTCTTTTATCACATTATACCATATCTATGGAAAAGTCTGGGACTACAGCAAACAAGCAAGCTTAGATCTTTTGACAGCTTAGAACAAAATCTCAATTCTAAGGTGGTCTCCAAAGGAAAGGAAATTGTCAGGAATAGGAAAACAAGTAAGGTCAAAGTGCTACAGCAATATCTGCAGTATCACAAACTGTATCATCAGCATCCTGCAGATGGGTGGGTGGGAAAAGTTTTGTTACAATAATCTGTGTGGCTTATGCTGAATCACCAAGGCAACAAAGTATTTTTTTCCCAATCAATCTGAAGGTAGTTTTAAAGGTAGAATATTACCACCTACCTCAAATTGCTCTTCTTTTGAATTACTACTGCAGGCTTTAAGGTAATTTTAGCACCCTTGGGACTAAAGATAATACACAGGAACTGCAATCAGCTCTGCATATTTGGTATCCTGTCTCTCTGATTACTGTTGAATTCTTTTTACAGGAGTAATATCTCTCAGAAATCTCAATAGATATTAGCAGATTGGTAATGGTCATTGTGGAGTTCCTTGTTCCCATCTCTCGTCAACTCGTGCCTCAAGTTTCATTTATTAAGTTGTTAACTTGTCATTAATAGAGACTCTGCAAACTTTTATGCATGTACATAGACCAGAGCTTCCGCTTAAATAAGAATGACGTGTTTGGGTTTTTAAATTCAGGACTGGGGTTTGACATTATTCCAGGAACTATGAGTTTGCAGAAGTCAAATGCATTCACATTTCAAATAAAAGTAAAGAATGAAAAAATGAACTATCTGTTTTGACTAACATGGGATGAGACATCCTTGTCTCCAATTTCTTTCCATGTGTTTTGGTCAGTGCAAGAATTAGCCAATCCAAACTGTGAAAAAAAAAAAAAACTATTTTTTATTAGATACTGGGATATGCATATCTATTATTGTCTCAGGATGGCACAAGAATGTTTTACTTTCTTTTAACAGCTGTATTCAACACAAACTTACCCTCATTTTAACAGCCAAACAAAATAATCTTAAGACAAAGTCTTTTTAGCCTCTTTCCCCAGACTTGCAGAACTTCTATTAAGATGTGAAAAATTTATGCGATATACATAACTTCTCACCATTGTACTTTCATCAAGATCATGAAGGAACAACCCAAATCTACCCAGTAGAGCATGAGAACACACTGCTGCTGAAGGCAACACTGACACTTGATCTCTAATTAAACATTTCTGTCTGTATCCAGAGCCAATATGCTAACAAGAGAGAAAATTGGGAACTGACAAACCTGGGCATCCTTTTGAGCATTTAAGTAGTGAACATTGCAGTGTGGATTTTCTCTCTAAAAACATCATTACTGAGCAAAGTCTATTACCAACTCAATAAGCATTAGAGTTACCAGACAATGGGCTATGATGACTGAATGTTGGCCGTGTTGACTGAATGAAGTCTGCCCTGATACTCACCAAGTGATAAACAATTTGGAATGCAGTTGTCTAGTTAAATTACTTCAGGGATGTTTAGACACACTTGCAGCAATGACGTGATGTCAAATATGATTAAGAAAATTCAACATTTAATTCAAATGGAAATACTCCAAGCTATACAGAAAAAAAATTAAAACAATACAAACTACTTTCCTAGCAACACGGTAGGTTTACTGGATTTTAGAAAATATTTTTTCCAAGTCATTGTAGGAATCATAATTAGAATGTGCTATCCAAAAATAAAATATTTGTCAAATAAGGGCTTTTGAAAGGTTTACACAGAGAAATGAATTATTAACACGAATGATGTCTTCCACTATCTGCCTCCAACAGTACCTGTGCTACTTTTAAGGATCAGCTTGACAATAGGTTTCTTACCCAATCCTTGCCAAGAAGAGCATTGCTAGAAGAACTGAATATAGGAACTTCTACTGATGGTGCCTCCAATGTTTTGGCATGTACATCTATCTTGATCACAAGTACCTTCTGTTGAGCCTGAGGGTATACCCTCCAAAACATCGCTCAAAATACCTCTGAAGACACTGTTTAGTAACCACATTCAGCACTCCATTGGCCCATAGACTATATATTCATTGTGCTAATCACTACTAATATTGCAATAAAATATGGCAAAATGAAACATTTAGTACTAGTGGTATCACATGTAGATGTCATGTGTATATTCGCATCTTCTGAATCACTTTGTAGAACACTGCACTTCTACAACAAGCAAGCCTTACTCAAAATGCCAGAAAAAAAAAAAAGATAAAGGTTCATTGCAGTAATATAAATCATGAATTTATTTTCATAAGGTAACTAATGATTCATTGTAAATTGAGTTAATCAAAGCATCTGCTATAAGCAAATGCCCCAGCCAATTAAATGCAAGTTCTTAATTATTTTATTAACTGTTTTGGCTTTTTACATAATATTTCTGAAGGAGAAGGAGTTCTATGGGGCTTATGAGAACATTTTCTTTGGTTTGATCCACTTGGATTTGTATTTCATAAACTCTGGATTAAATAAATTCACAAGAAACTTCTCTAGCAGCAGCAGATTTCTCTACATTTAGCATTGAATCTAGAAGAATCTGCAAATCTAATGTCTTTAACCCTCAGTCTGTCTAGATTCTTTTATTCTTGGGTCTATGTGCACAAAAAAGATTAATGTACTCCACTTAGCCTTTTATGAGTAGTGGTTTTGTAAAAAACCAAACTAACCAAAAAAGAATCCCTAAAAAAATACTGAAATGGTTTTGCTGAATATATTTTACACAACTCTACTGAAAACTCAGTAAAGCAGCTTTCAAATATTTTTCGCAACTGAAAGCTTTAAGGTGCATAACATTGGCATGCAAATCAGCCATTCCTCAAGTTAAAAAAAAAAAGAACAATTTTAAAGCAACCAGGATAACTACAGGTTCCATAAGTTTCTAACTGAAATAAACTAACAGAATGTTGACATAAAGTTATACAGTAAATTGCTTGGCTGTCATTAGTCATTAGTCAAAGTAAAGTAGGCAGCTGTTGAGATATGTGAACAGCATTACTATCACCCAGGTCTGTTTGGTGCCAATAGGTGTTAAATATTCCAGTTATGACTGTGGTAGGTCTCTGTTATTGGTATAATCTGGTTTCATTCAGGTTCCAAAAGAATTTTGTTGGGGGGAAAGACAATGCACATTTTAAAAGTCTTTGAAATTATCCATAGTTACATGGGTATTCCTTTGCTGTCTTTTTATATCTCTCCTTTTGTCTTGATGCATGAGGTTTAGTCTGGATTGGTTACTGTATTTAAAAAAAGCTGTGAGCTTTATCAATGAGATTCGTATGTCATCAGACCACATTTTCATTCTTTGCAATAATATTGAGGCTTCTTGCAGCCTTTTTCACCTAAGGATTTCAAGGTACAAAACATCAACATCAACAAAGACAATGAATTCTTGTATTACTGTCCCAATTTTATACGTAAGGCAATTGCTGAATACAGATAGAATAAGCCAGTGATGTGTATTAGAACCAAAAAAA
>VXAL01019423.1:124123-163083 GCA_013399475.1 Chauna torquata | reverse complement strand
AAAAAAAAAAAAACCAACTTATCCGTGCAGTGAGACCTCTCTCCCACACTTGATTTGCTAATTTAGGAACTGGTCTGGCCTAGTGACATCAAGGAATTTACTGCAATGGGATTAGGTTTAGGGACTATACATATTAAAGTTTGATTAAGACCTACTCTCAGTAAGGCAAACTGGGATCATAAAATCACTCTTTTACATATGCTTCTGAATATCTTGTCCCATGGTGAATAGACTGAAAGCAAGCAGCTCTTAAATGCTTACCCCATCCAATTCCATAATAATATAAGTGTTTGCTCTCTTCTGACCCAAATACTTTGATCACCATACTGTAGAGATGAAATCCTTCCACCAGCATCCATGCAAAAGCACTCAGGAAGAAAAAATGAAGGAGAATGGCCAAGATCTTGCAAGGCACCTAGATTAAGAACAGAAATCAATACGTTACTTCTTTGTGATGCAGTCATATTGGTTTTGCAATGTGTGCTTTTTTTTTTTTTTAGTTTCTTTTTACATTTACACTGAATGCTAAGTCACTGGTGTAAAACATTCTTAAAAACAAAGCACTAAGGACTTCATTTTTCTACAGCATTTTGAGATAGCTTCAGAGTAAAAAATTCTCTCACTTTACTACCAAAAAGAAAAAAAAAGAAATCCATTGCCAGACATGTTGTGGAAAGCAAAACTGATTATTTGTGCATAAGCAATACTCTTACTAAAGTCTGCAAAATATTTAAGAATTAGAAACTGCAGATTCAACATCCTATTGCTGAGTCTGTAGTAAACATAAGAGTCAGAGAAGTGGGAGTAGACACCATGCTGTACCCTGCTTCCTGTTCTGTGATATTCTTCATATTAAAAGTAGGATAACCCACAAATTAAATCACTTTGTTTTCCAGAGTCTGTCTGCCCAGGTTAGAAAAGTTTCTTATGTTCCTCCATTAGCAACACTAATATAGAGATTTCAAAAGACTACAGCAAGCTATAATTGGCTCTTGAGTCGTAATTGCTCTATGGTGGTCATCTAGTTTGCCTGGCTGTTTGAATTCTCAGTTTCCCAGAGTCTGAAATATGTACCTGCCGTACACAAAGACATACTTAACAAGAACAGACCTAGTCATTAAGGCAAAGAACTGAAATTCTTCTCCATAGCTTACAGACACCTTGAATCCTCTGTGGTAGTCTTTTGGAGCACTATGTACTATAAAGATTCCGGAAATAGGAGCTGACATGAAAGTTTAAGCAACAGAAAAATACCATCTAGAAAGTAAGCCTACCTGGTGTAAACTGGACTATCAGATTCAGTGTAAACTATTACATGTTTTGAAATGAAATACATGCTGCCCCGAAAGAGAATGTCATGCCAAAGGGAATGCAGCAAGAAATAAAAATGTCCTACACCTGCCTCAGTGCTTATGGCCCGCTGTGGGCGAGAGGAAATGCAACCTGGGCTAAAGGCCCGGCTTTTGCTTGAGAGCTGTCATAGCAGCTCTTCCCACTTAATCTTCAAACATCTTCCTTACATTTTTCTCTAAGTCTCCCGTCAGCCTACCTTACGAAAATAGTAAAACTTAACCCTTTCTTCCTCCCCACCCCTAAGTATTCACACAGCACGTTCTCCTTTCCCCACTAATTGCTTTTCGAGGACGTCTCACCACAAGTGGTTTCCCTCATCATACAGTAATTGAACTGATGTGACTACCACTGATCTTACCACACAATAACCTTGTTTGATTTGCTTTCTGTTAAGGTACATTTTAAACATGCTCTTGGAATAAGTCCCAGCTATATATGAGTTTTGCATCCTGTAGCAGACTCATGGTGGTCATTCCGCTTTGTAGTTGTAACATCCCTCCTATGACACCTCCAGAATTTTGGAGGGGTTGCTTGCATGTGGTCCATGGAAAGATTTTTTGTTTTCTTCAAGGTTTTCCTTCCTCACCTGCACAAGTCACAGTAAGGTATCCAGGCCAGTGGAGCCTTTGTGCTGTGGAAGCATTGCCAGTAGAAACCAGTTTGCTGCCACAGCGGTCTTCAAGATGTTAATCAGTAGCTCCCTTCGTTGTGTTAGTTTAGCTGGCATTTTATTTTTTTTTTTTTTTTTTTTTTGATAGTTTGGTACTTTGTAGGCTACTGAAAATTAAAATGTTGGACCTTGATAGTATAATGAAAATTAAAGCCTTCCAGTACATTCTCACTTGTACTCAGCTGGTTCTGTGCTGGTAGGGTGACATCCCAATGCAAATCCACTGTGATTACATGTATTAAAAAGTAATAACTTTGGTTTTAATTCATGTAAGTGAGATCTGTAAGTGTTTTAGTATTTCAAGGTGTTTGGTGACATAAAACTAAACCAGATTTGCTTATTGACAAAAACTGTAAAAACCTTTCCAGTTAATTTTATCATAAGGCTATGAAATCCATTGTAATACCTTTTGATTTCTACCAGAAGATTAGTCCACAAAAACATAAGTGCAACATAAAGCTGATTTACAAGCTACTCTTGTCAAATAGATACTTTCAATTTTTTTGAGTAGCCAAGTAATATGCATCACAAAACAGCAGAAAAATAAAACAAAGTGCAGTAGCAGGAGTCTGGTCTGTATATAATTTTGTGTAATGCTCATTCTGCATTTATGCATTACCTACTACTTCGAAAACATCCTTAAATGACAGAATTGCCTTCTTGAAACAGGCATTGCAAAGCTGAGATGTTATGAATTAAAAACAAGCATGTGTCCCTCTCCGTATCATATGATGCATACTACTTACAGTAGGTTACTTATAGAAAGACAGATCTTATTACTGTTGCTCTTACAATTGACTACTTGTGAGAATGTGGAAATAGAAAAATCAATCCTGCCAGTAGCAAAGCCTGTCTGCTATGGCTGTTGAGAAAGTAAAGCAGTCTTTCAGAGATGCTTCTAAGAAAATAATTTTCATTTGTTCATTGAGGACAAGTCTTAAAGCAGATAGGTAAGTTTGCATGTATTTTTTAAATCTAACTTATAATAGTGTTTTCAATTTGAGTGGCAATTTTATTGCATTTTAAAGAACACACTGAAAATGTCTTTCTCTGGAGTCTATATTCTACTCTGATACACAGTCTTGAAATTCTGTAGATACCTATAGCATAAACAAAAGTTGTCATTTTGTTTCTCCATTTGGGAGTGTTTTACGTTTCCCTTCCCACATCCATGGGGGTAGCATGCAGGAGATCCGAGTGAAAAACAACTCAGTACACTAGACGCAGAACTGCAAATAGTAGACACGTTAACTTTTCTAGGAAAACACAGAGCTGCCTAACACACTAAACCACTTCAATTTTCATTCTCCTGTGTTTTCACTTTCTCCCACAAACATGCTCAGGTCATTAGAAGCCTTCAGCAGCCTACAGAAATGTTGTTGGTTAATTTTTTTTTAATCGCACGCTGCTATTTGAGATTCTAGTAACTTAAACTGATGCTCTCTGGTCTATAGCAGAAAAGCTGAAACTAAGTAACTAAGACAGCAAGACTGTCTGAAAAAAAAAAAAAAAGCAAAAAACCAAATCCACCTATTGCTGAAAGTCTTAGGCATGTCATTAGACTGCCATTTGGATAGCAAAGATTTCTTACGGACTTGGTAGTATTGGAAGAAAATGCTGTATCTGCAGATATTTGCTTTCTCTAGAGGAACAATATCATGGTTTCAGTAACAGTTGTCTTACTAGCATATGCCATGATCATTTAAGACTACTGTTTTAGCACTACTGATGTTGGGTATCAAAGACCAGCTTCTTTAAAAAAAATAAGTAAGATGTTCCTACATGTATTAGAAAGATCAAAGTCCTTTTCATGGAAGTCGAGTCTCGTGGTTAGTAAGTTAAAAATTGCTCCTACTCTACAAAAGGAAAATTGCTGTAGTATAAATTGCAAATGATTAAATAATACATTTGAAATTACCAGGGAAATATTGCATGCTATATCTGGAATCAGAAACTAAATATCCCTAGAGACAGAGATGGGAAACGGATGGAGAGTCTAAAGGCAGTCATGCAAGAAAGTGATGCCAGCTCATGGCCTGTTTATACAATGCCATTCCTTACTGCACTGTATTTTCTCAAGTAAACTGGTACCACCCGTCCTCTCAAGTAGGGCACTTATAAACTGTTTAGCACTAAATATACCCATCTTTGGCAGAAGCAGAAGATTAAGTACACCTTCTAGTGTCCATACTGCCTCCCTCTTTTCGTAAACTACCATTTAGCAGTCCAATTACAGCAGCAATTAAAGGTATTAAAGCTGATGTCCAAGCTAGTGAGAACAAAGCATGCAGAAATAAGTACACAAGACTAATAAAAAGATGAATCACAATGCTCCTGATGCCTAGAGGTTATAAAAATAAAAATAAAAATGCGGCAGATATGTACTTCATGCTTTTCAGCTTCAAGATCTTTACAGTATTGTGTCCTGCAATTATTTCTGTTACAGAGGAGACAGGACTGAAATATCCAGGGATTCTGTGAAGTGTTTCACTTTGGAAAGCCTACTGCATAAAAAAAAGGTCTTGCTTTCTGTGAGCTATGGTTTTAAAAGTGAAAAAGAAGTCTCCATAGTTGTAAACATGGTGAGCATTTCACACTTAAATGTAATCACATACAGAAGATATCACTGGCTGGAGAACCAGCCCCTCTGGATGTAAATAAAGCCATGCTCAGAGGGCTTCCAACTATGATTTGCCCATAGGTAAGCAAATGAGAAATTAATAGAAGTTTTGATGTTACATGAGCTTACCTACACCACTTCCAAAAGTACTCCTGTCTGGTTTCATAAAAATTAATTCTGATGTAACTAAAGTCAGTTTTGAAGAGGTTTAAGAGAAACTAAAATATGCACCTGTTAAACTGCAACATAAGTCTATGTGGTGCTTCACAGGCTTAGCCACCTCTGCTCAACTAAACAAGCGAATGTCTGTGTGTTGGCAGGGTACATTAAATGTAGCTGGACACTGGGACAGGGCTCAAGAATATGGGCTCTGCCTATATCCAGCTAAAAGCAGGAAACTAGTCCTTCATAGTCTTTTAAAAGGCTGGAGGTGATGCAGGCTTGGTAAGGTGTAAAGAGGCTTTTACACCGTATCTGAAGTGGCTCAGCTGGATTGTTTGAAAATTGGGATTGGTTGAAAAAGGAGAAACCATGAGAATAAGATACCTCTTATGCTCTGTGAACATTTTGTTGCCCTCAAGCCTATATTCTTTCAGCAGACCTTTAGCTCTATATTGACTTAGGATTATTTTAATGCCTGGTTACCTTTGTCTTGAGGGTTAGGTTATATGCTTTGTTGCTCTCCACTGTCTCTATTTTATTTTCCATCTAACCATTCCCTATTATTTTCTCCTTTGCATATTATCTTAACTCAGGACCTACCTGGATGTTATGGTTGTTCATACCTGGAAGTGTATAAACTTATATTTACAAAAGTGTTTTTACATCCTCAGGTAGTAATAGCCTATGTAGAACCAGACATTGTTGTTATTTATAAACTTAACAGAAGCTCAAGGCATAATATTTGAGATGAATACAAATTTAAATAGCTTTTGTATTGACAAAATTAAAAGTGTGCAAACCTCATATTTAGTGGTATTGAGAATGAAAAGAATAAAGGATTAATAGAAACTGCTTGTGGCTTGTTGAAAATAGTATGCAGCAACAGCTGACTACAAAAGCAGCCAAGTTTTGCTCATTACAAAAACAGAGGACACTGGAAGATTATTTTAAAATCATGTTTTGTTTCTGCCTTTTTCAGGTGACATTACATCATCAGATCTTGTGTTACTTAAAATAGAATTTTTTAAAAACAACAGTGGAAACAAATTATTTTCACTGGTATGTAATATAGTTAACTTGACATATTCATCTTAATCGAGTCCAACTAATGTTTTAGATGCCAGTTTTGATGGTTTAGCTCCTGGTGCTTTGCATAAGGAATTCCTACCTACAGTAGCAGATCTATAAAATCAATCTGTAATTTCAAGTTCAGGCCTATATGATTGGCCAGAAAAAGCCTGTACTTGCGTAAAGCTTAAGTACCAGGTAAGCAATATGAACATGCATGTCATTTGCTTAAGTAGTTGCCTGAGATGCCTAGGAAGTGTATACGTGCTTTGCAATACTAAGGATCTTGGACTAAACTCTTAGCGATATCTAAAGGCAATGCTCTCTGCCACCTCTGGCTAAGTGAGCAATGCTTGCTGTACCTTTCTCATTGATTATGACTCAGGTCAAATAAATGTGAATGATATTTTAAAAACATCTGAATTTCCAAAGTAGAGATCATGAACAATAAATCTGTTGTTCAGAAAAACAGCATATTCTACCACACAAATAAAACTTCATGAACAAAAACCAAAGACTTTCTGTTTTGCTGCCCAAGAAAGCAGAAGAAATTGTGACAGTTCCACCAGGAATCTCATTACCTTCCAGTGAGAACAAGATGACATTTTAATGGGGGGGGGGGGGGGGAGCAAATTATACCATAGCAGAGAATAGAGAATGCATTACAAACAAACAAAAATCAACCACCTAACAGAAATACAAATACCCTACTACCCTACCTAAATGCAAAATTCATACAACGTTTTCTGATACAGAATTCATACAGTTTTCAAGGGAGGGAATAGATGAGAGAAAACATAAGCCATGTCAAGCAGAAGTCAGTTGTTCCATTTGAACATGCAACGGGAATGTACTCACCTACTGTAGTGATTCTGCCATTTGATGGGTTCATATCTCTTTCAGTTTTGCAAACAGTCAGACATGGACAGATACTATGATAATGCTATTGAACTCACAGAAAGCTTTATCCAGTGCAGTGGGATGGCATTATTGGCTAAGGCATGTTAAAAATGGGAGATCTCACATGCAACAGACACTTTCTTGCATGTGGCATTCATACCATGCAGGTGCCTTGCAAAAACACAGTCACTCCCTCTCTCGCACTTACTGTTCCAGGGCTGAACTGAAAACTGGTGAGAAGCAGGATCTGAGCTACCAAGACAGCAAAGGACAGATTGGCATGGATATGATAACGCTGGTTGCGGATGGTGCTCACAGACCTGGCAAAAGATAGAAGGACACGTGAATAAGACAGTATTTCAAGAAGCATGAACACATTTATGACTTATCAGAAAGCATTTTGACTGTCTTTGGTCACTTGCTCTGGTGGGGTTATCATGTTGTCTTTTGAGCACTTTTTCCACCAGGACTGAGTGGTACCTCACTGGTTTCTTGTATATTCTGCCGCCATTCTGAAGGCAGCAGAAATCTGATTTGCATGTTAACAAGATCTGCTAATGACTTGTGGTGGAATACTAACAAAGGGCTTGATTCTGAATGGTGCTGAGCTGTCAAGGACGTCAGATCTGCACCTCACAGACAGCGTTCAGTACCGTGTACCATGTAGCCCACACTGTGCCACAAAGTTTCCATCTGTATTTTGTTGATATTTGCCTGTATTAGAAATAAGTGAACTTGAAAAGACTCCACTTACAATTTTGACTTTACCAGCATCAGCTTTTTAGCACAGGAACTGTAGCTACTTACACATATGGGCAATGCCTGTCTTGACAGAGCACTGACCATGATTACAACATTCTCTCTCTTGTGTTTGCAAAAACTGGGTGGAAATCTGACAAGCTCATGTTTTCCTGGGAGTCTTCTGACCTTTTGCTTCTGTATGCATCCAGAAATAGAAGTATGGAAAAAAAAAGTTTATCTGAACATTTCAGGACTTTTGCGTAAATTTATTATTTTCTTTAAAATAAAGAACAGTATTAATGACAACAAATTTTCTCTTTCAGTCCATACTGCTTGCCAGCCCCTACTGTCAGCTTTAATTGTTTCAAGAGACCTGGACCATTTGGCTGCATGAATGGCAGGGCTTCCTCTGCACAACGATACACACTTCTGTCTTTTCGTTGCATCATGCTGCATTGTGATGACTTTTGCGACAGCTGGTGACACATCGTGCATGCCCCCTTCAGCAGGATGACACAGACTTGACGATGCAAATGATGGCTTGCTATCAGCCCTGCTCTTCCAGTGCTGTTTCAGCCAGTGCTCCATTAGAAGGGAGTAAAAAAGGGAGACAAAAAGAAGTATCGATATCCTAAAAGTAATTCAGAGAAACGGGTTGCACGGCTTGGTGCCAATGGCTTTCTAATAAGGAGCTTCATGTAGTCACAAACTGGAACGTCGTTGCCCAGAAGGCAATCAGGACTGCCCTCCTGGGAAGCAGCTGTCCTTGCCAGTGCGCAGAGTAGCAAAGAACTTGCCAGATTCCTCTCCACTTACCTCATGATCATCTAACACTATGTTGCAAAATTTCACTTCAGCTGTCTAATGAGGCCCTGCTCTCCAGTGAAAACCTAATCAAATTATTTTTAATTGGCTGTTTGAATGATTCTGTATGTAGGTGGGGTGCTTAACACTATGACAGTCAGCTGGGTCCAAGCTCTATTTCCAAGTATGCTGTTTGCCTCCGGTTTCTTGAGGAGTTTTCAGCCCAGCTGCAGCAGTACCAAGCTCCTTTTGCTCATTTTCCATCCTGAACAGTCTAACATCCAGTTTTGCACTCAGGCAAAAATGGAGCAGATCATTCCCCTTAGCCTAAATATGCCAATAGTGCAATGCCAGATAGGCAGACATTGGACTTGTTTAGAGTGTATTTTGCTACACACTACACACTCAATCCAAGTATGACCAACACAGATCTTGAGACTTGGAAATAATACATTTTTTGGAACAAAGTTTGCAATCAGTTTATTGGGTTTCAGCAAGCCCTTTTTCCTAGAAACTGGCCTATTAACAGGACATCCAAAAGACATGCTTAGGCACAGAAATCAAAACTCAAACTCCTGAGTAGGAAGAACATGCTTAAGTGCTTAACAAGAAAGGAGACAAGAATCACATTCCTTGCAATGATCCCAATCTGCTGTGCAACCTTGGACGAGTTACTTCACCCCCTGTCAGATTTTCTATTTTTTAAACAGAAAGCTCTATCTATAAATGCTGTTTTTTGTTGTTGTTGTTGTTGTTTTGTTTTGTTTTTGTTTTTTTTTTTTCAGAAATGTTTGTACCAAGCTTATCTGGGCCTCAAACTCGGTTGTCAGTACTGGAACATAAACAGGCAAAAAAGCCCTAAGTGCCCACGGCAAAAACCTTCCCAGTGCAGAAAGCACTCAAAAGGGCTGCCACGTTATAGGTATGAGGGTGCAGAGATCCAGAGGTATTAAACATGAGACACAGAGTGAATTTCATTCTCCCTATTGTGTCCTTCATCCTCCTAAAGCAACACTAGTAAACTAGCCTAACAGAGAACAGAAAGATACTAGAAAATAAATGTGGGTTATATGATGCAGTGGTACATAATCTTTATGAAACAGAAATGAGGCAGCTAATGCTGACTGAGCCTTCCTTTCCAGGCATACCTACATGGCATATAAATACACTGCCTTACAGACAAGATAGCTGGCAAACAGAAAGAAGTACTGCTCATTTCACTCCAAGCAATCCAAAGAAATATCTAGTGGAGAGAGAGGATGTGATTCTGCAGTCCTTACTAATACTGCGCTTGCCTTGAGCTCCTGACCAAGCACTCCTACAGCCTCCTTACAAGACTCCTGAACTATAACAAAACGTGGGGAGCTTTAAAAAAAAATCTAAAAATCCCCCATAGCATGGAAATAGCTTGCTATATAGAGACCACCCCATTTCAGGAAATTAAAGTAATTAAGAAATAACCAACCATTACAAATACATGTGCAGAATCTAATTAAGGAAGGTTGTAGGATTAATAGGTTTTGTTTTATCCTGAGCACCTAAGGGGATCCAAACCAGTGGCCTGAAAGGCACTGTTTGGCTTTCTGTACCATAGTTGCTCAGCAGGTATTAAGTTAAAATCACTCACGACAATACAGCAAATGTGACCAGCGTGATCGTCAAGCAGAAGATGGACAGAGCACAGCCAATGTAAGTGATGGAGGAGAGGGCCACCTGGTGTTCTCTTGTTAGCTGTACACAAACGAAAAAAAAAAAAAAAAGGAAATAAAAACTATTAGTTGATTTATTACACTACAGAACCACAGGTCAGCCCCCCTGCATGTAGTGTTTCCTCTTCCATCAACCCCCTATATGATGTGTTCATGATCATTCCCTGCTGTTTCTAACATGCAAGATGAGGAGCCATCTCTGAACCGGCAGTCGCACAGCCAGGGCATCCACACGCCTATGGCATTTTGGTTCCCTCTTGTATTTCATAAGTCAGTATTTCCTCAAAACAAGTTAGCTTCTCTGCTGCTGTGATAGCATCAAGCCTGAGATTAGAGCAGTTTATTGGGCTGCACAAACAATGTCAGCAATGGGATATTTCACAGCTCGCAGGGCGCTTTGCTGATGCTCTCATGCTGAAATAATTTACATCATTGTGCAAATACCAGAAGTGCTTCACAGCAGTGAGAACTGACAAACCAAGATAACCCATAAATCATGGACCATTTATAGCCCATTTGTTTTGTTTAATGTATCTTGTTTTCAGTGCCTGTTGAAGGAACTGGGCTAACATCTACAGAATGGAATATCAGAGAAAAAAAACTCTAGTTTCAGCCTCTATTTTTACCTACAGGCACCTTTTGTAGAAGTAATTCAATTTCCATGAATGTTTAATCGGTGACTCTACTGTACCCACCTCTAGGATATATGTTAAAACCTGGATAGATTCAAAGTGGGAGGGACATTTTGTTTTGTCCCTTCATTCTAAACTAATCCGAAAGTGTGCTTTAATTTTCTGTGCAAGTTCTCATACAAGAATGACAAAAAAGCCACACCTAACAAAGGGAGCCAGGCAGTATTAATATATAATAAGTAGAACAGAACTAGGCAGGAAAAAGCTTTCTCATCTCAGAAGAATTTTCAAACATTTCTCCTGGCTTGAATTTGGATAGAGTTGACATTTTCATAAACTGAACGTTTGAAAACAAATACATGGTCAATCAAAAAAAAAATTTTTTTTAATACTATGTTTTTGTTTCAATGTCTTCTCACTATAAATTAAATTCCTAACTAAAAAGTCATTCAAAATATTTATTAATTCTGAAAAATATTGAAAAAATAATATATTTTCCATTTTTTTTACAGTATATCTATCTAATAAAAATAACCCATTGTTACGGTTTGGGATTTTACTTTATTTCCACACACACAACATCATTTCCCCCCCACGCAAAGTATTTCATCAAAGATTATCAACCCCATCAGTTCTACTGATAAACTTCCCAGTAAAATACCATTTAAAGGAGAGAAATAAATGCCATGTGGTTATAATAAAAAAAAATCATTTTAGATACAGACAAAAATGATGTGTTGTATATGCACAATTTTCCTGTAATTATCTGCCAACGGTGTCAGCTCACGTGCAGCAAATTTCACAGCAGAATAGATTCTGGCTCTCTTAGTAATCTGAGAACTATTAAGTGATGCAGCAGCAGCACTGAAAGACAACTGTTGCTATGGTGTTACAGTTCCTAGGAAATATGATGCAGCTCTTTAGTATTTTTTCTCTCTTTCAGCCAAAGACACATTTCTTGCCCCTGACTTGGATAGCATCAATTACAGAGACAAAAGAGTTCTGTGTGCTGGACAAGCTTAAAAGGTCCACTTAATTTCTGCGAAAGAGCTTCTGTCTTCCATCATTGCTCAGAGAAGCCATGTATAGCCATTCTTCACAGATTGCTCCTGAAACAGGAATAACTTGCATGGTAAATTGGGCAGTTTCAAAATGATTTCCTCATCAGGGATATTCATGTCCAAAATGCATGGACCTTATTTCCTGATTGCTCTGATACACGTCCATTTCTCTTGCTAGGTTTGACTTGCAGTTCTCCAGAAGCAGAAAGGGAGCAGTGGAAGCTTTCACAGCTTCAGGTCACTCTGAAATCAGAATTTCTCAGCAATTCAAGGCTTTCTTTCACTCCTTTCACTCCCAACACCTGCAGCCAGAAAATGCTCCTTACAGAGGTCAACGCTGCTCAGGGCTCATTTAGATTTATACTGGTCTATCACAGTGTTTGCACTGGCGAAGGCGGAGAATGTCTGCCTAGGAAAGGTAAAGTCTTACGATCACATACAAGGACAGAAGATACAGGGGATCCATCTAGTGGAAATGGGCAAAAATCAAAACCTTTTCTTTTCCCATAATACATGAAAGAGAAGATTATGATCACACAAACATCCTTTTCTAACTAATTTCTATCATAACTAACATGCCTCTAAGAAAGTAGTTTCTCTGGGTTTTAGCCCAGTCTTCCCGCAGAAAACCCTGCAGGGCAAGACACAGCATGAATCAAGCACTCCCATAGTGGAGCCCGTATTAGCTGGAAACCATGAAGAAAAAAAAATCATTCCTCAACAAAACGTGAGCAAGTCATTCTAATCTAAAACAACTTACATAGGTCCCCACCTCTGTGAACTGGAAATTGCTCTTGCCTCTGATAAATATGACCAAAATCTGCCAATGCTCTGACATTCTTAAATCAACACTCACATCTGTCTGGTAACAACTATTTCAAAAGCAACAGCATTGAAGTTCACATTCTCACCTTGCCTAGTGTGAGGGACATAAAGCTTGTAGGTAGTTTTGAATATTTTTTTGTTTATTAAGGAAAAGGTAGAGCCCTGTGATAGCTGGTCTCAAACTGAACAGTCAGGTTGGAGTTGTGCAAGAAAGCAGTCCCTGCTCACATTGGCTCCAGCCACTGCAACCAACTCCTTTTTGTGGATGATATCAATTGTGGAAGAAGGATACAGCATGAAGAGGTCTGGAATGATTTCCAGGAAATTGTGCAGCCTCATTTCTAAAGGCAGATATATGGTATGGGACAGAAGAGAACCTGTGCTGAACACACCATATCTCTACTAACTTCTCACAACCCAGCGGCACAGCTATACAGTGTGTGTCTATGCTCACGTTGTAAGAGATAATATGTATGCAGTTTGTTAGAAATACCTGGACAGTCAAAGCATGGTGCATCATCAATTCAGAAACTATTTCCTATAAATCTCAGTGCTCTGATACAAGCTGATTTCATCTTACCTCAGCTTGTCTTTTTGCAGTTTTTCAAACTTAGTGCATTACATGGAATACAAGACAGTAATTTGGGATGATCTTGTAGTCAGCACAAAAATGCTAATAAGGCTGTAATGCTATTACTAAAGAAAATAGCATTAAAGAGTAGCAAATAAAACATTGAGCAATCTGTGAAGTAGTCCCACGAGCATGATTCTCACATTTTTCCCAATCTACATTAAATTATTCCTTGCTTCTGAAAGATTTTGCTTCTTTGAGTGTATAAGGTCATCTTCTGAAGTTTGCAGCAAGCTGAAACTCTAGGAAACAAGCTCATGCAGTTATGAGTGTTAGTAAACATGAACACTATAAAAGGCAGATGTTCCTAGTTTCAGCTTTGAGAAACAGTTAAATCAGAAGTTTGTATTCCATATAAAATTCTCGCCTTTTTAGTTTAGCCTGTGACAGCCTTTACCTTGCAAGTGTCGCTAGTAATGTGGACAAAGATCTGACAGTTTCGGCAGTTACACCCATCTGAAATATTATAGTCTATTGTCTTATCCTAATTCTAACTCATAAAAGAAGTTAGTACATTGTTCAACAATTTTTTATTTTGGAAACTCACAGGCAACTGGATGGTCTGAGAAACGATCCTGGAAAGACACCAGTTCAGAGTTCAAATGTATATTTTTCTTTTATGATGCTATTAATAACAAGAAAATGAGTGACTTCTAACTCCTCAGTTTAGAAATAACTGCACAGGAAAATGAAAATATATTATTATAATGGGATGGTACTTTTCATTTCTGGAGTATCTGGAAGAGGTCAGTTGAGGCTGAAAGACTTGTTCGGAAGATTATATTCTAAAAATTGTTTTATCTGTATCTAGATCAGAAAACCTATTTGTTTATATAATATTAACAAGCAACCGTATATACCACCCAGCACAACAATCTATCAAAAAGCTAAATGGGCTATAGAGAGATAAAATATCTGTGGGTCAGATCAGAGCACCTGTCCAGGCAGCACAGGGCTCTCTCTGCTCAGCATCCACTTCCAGGTCTTCCCTTCTTTTCTGTCAAATTCACACTCCTGTCCCTGTTTTTCATTATTCATCCCTCAGTCATTTGACCCCACAGTTTTTCCTTTGCAGAGGGCATACTTTTGGCTTTGTCCAGAGAAGTGACATTTTGGGGAAGTACTAAACTTTTCTTCTTTACGTACTGTAAAATATCTCTCCATGTCTGCTTTTAGAGGTGACACGTCAGACAAAGGGTTGAGTTGCTTAAAACAAGGTTTGTCATAGCTGAAAAGGTTTGTCTGAATGCCAAATTACAACTTCAAAATTTAGCCACAAGAAGAATAATTTCATTTTCTAAACTACTTTTGAATTCTCTGTTCTGAAAAGCAATTCATCTTCTTCCAAAAAACAGCAAGTTTTGAACCAAAAAGAAAGTTTTACAACCTTAAGAAATGAGGCCTGCAATCTAAGGACTATATCATACCTATCACTTGTATTTTAGGGTATTAGTTACTGGTAGAACACAGAATATGATATTTTGCATGTGTATATATAGCACAAACATTTTATAAAACCAAAGTTATTTGTTCACCAGTGGAAATGTAAGACATGACGACTGTGTTCTCTCCTAAGTCTTAGCATAAGAGCAAATGATATTTTCGTGTCCCTTTTGGTCAGCTTTCCTTCTGAAAGAAGTACTACTATCATGAAGTCACTTACAATGACGTATGAATTTTACCCTGTTTACCAAACTGACTGAGATCTGCCATGAGATGATCAGCTGCTAGCCTGGCCCAAAATCCACTCTCTAACCCTCCTGCAAAGGCTTGAAATGATTTCTTATGAGACATTGCTTGGGGGGAGGTGAGGGAGGAGAGGTAGGGTTGAAAAATTAAGGTTCAGCCAACCCTCTTGAAGCTGCACCTTTAAAATGCAATCTGAATCCAATTAAGAAAAGGATGAATAATTAACTTTGGCAGCCTGAGTGTTTCAGAGACATTAAAACGCTGGCCTTGGCTGATGAAGCTAATGGTTTTAATTGCCTCCAGAAAGGCTGCTGAAATTCAATTTCAGTCCAGTGAGGCCTTTATTTATATACTAAATAATAATAACAATACAAATCACTGTTTTCCTTCAGCTTGCCAAGCACTTTGTTATGTACATAACATTATGTTTTTTTCAAATTAACATCTGTGTTTCATTCAGGAGGCTCAGTCTACTCACTGAGACCACAAGCACGATTTTGGTGGGGCCACACCTAACAGGGCTAGACAACCAATACTCACAGAAAAAAAGTCTATATGGATTCAGAGGTTGCCTTTCTCAAGCCACAATGTATCAGATACCACACCTTCAGAGAAAAAAAAAAAAAGCCTCTGAGAGTCATGCTTTGCAGCACAATCATCTTTATCAGCCATTTCCAGCAGAACTGCTTTTGAATTCCCATTCTCTATTAACACCACATCTCCTTGTGATTAGCAGTGAAGTGCTACAAAGGGGACTTTTCAGGCATTAAAGGAACCTTTTCCTCCAGCCAGCCCAGCCCAGTGGCAGCTTATTTAAAACTTTTCACTATGACATGAAAAATTTAGAATTTTCCAAATATCTCTGCCAAGGTATTAATTAGTATTCTTAAAAGCCCACATCATCTTTTTTAAAGTAGTTCTGGGCAAGATGTCATCAAACAGTAGGTAATCTGCTCATCACAAACCTCACCCAGCAAGTTTTTAGTTCAAATGAAGCCTGAAGGAAGCATGGCAGGGAGGAAGGACTCAAGTTGTGAAGCACTACCAAATTATAACAAAGTTTGCGGATGAGAAAAATAGATATTTGCAAATCTTTCCTCACTTCTCTGTGTAACACAAAGTAGTGTGCTGTTCTGCCTTCACTTCAGGCCTAAGGCTTGCAATGTTCTCTGAAGAAATGTTAGATGTTGTATTACAACATTTACAGCAGATTATCTTCTGTGAAACTGAAGGAGCTACATTTGCCCATATTCCCCAGACTTATACATCTGTTCTCTGCTTTTTGTTCCAGCAAGATCAGACTCATCCTGTTCTCCAATTAACAGACACACCAAAGTCCATGAGAGGGGCCTACGAGGAGAAGAAAATGCAGTGTGGGTCTGGCAGGCTCTAGCAGGCAGAGAAACAATGGTGTCTTGCCAAACTGAGTCTGAGGTCTTTCAGAGCAGTTGAGGACAATTAAATACCCAGCTCCCAGTAAAATTCAATGAAAATGAGTATGTCTACCTCCCTTACCCCAGGACTGGGCTCTGATTCAGAAACGTCTGTTTTGATTCAGGACTGTGGCTAGCTGTGGCTTGCACCGCAGCCAGGAGTCCCCAGGTACCCAGTCCTCAATTTCGCCTACACCACAATTTGGGGAGAAAGGCTATGAAAAGGTCAGTGACAGAAGCAGACTGAACTCGAGAGTACAGAAGGACTAAGTTTAATGATATGCAACAGAGAATAGTGATAGGTAAAGGTGCAGTATCACATACTGCGTGGGGAAATCCTTTAGTCAGTAAGAAGATCTAGCTGCCAAATGGCTGTGTTTTCATTCTTATCATAGAAGGTATTCTGATTAAAAGAGTCCTATTTCATACTCTTTTGACCATCATAGCACTCTTAAATATTTATGTTTTCCAAAATAAAAAGTAATTTTTTGTTCTCTTCTGCTGAGTGAAATTCAGTAATTGCCAAACAATTCTCCAAGGGATGTCAGGGGTTTAGTATTCTGCAGCATTAGTCCAACTTTTTCCATGTAATTCTATGGGATTAAGGACATACCCAGAGAGTCTCTTATTTCCTCCTATCAAAATTAACAGAGCTGCACTGGCACGTGAATGGAAGAGCAAAAGAGTGAACAATGGCTCTGAGTTAAAAATCAAGATCACTGCTCAATTTTCAGGAGAGATGAGCATGGGTGTAGTACAGACAAAAGAAATACAATGCAAAATCACACTGTGAGCACGTCAGTGACGTCCTCCATGGGGACAGCATTCACTGCAATAAAATGGAGGGGGAAGTGGAGAGAGTGAGCAAGAGCAAAGAAAGTTTACAAAGCAACCTTAGCATAAACACATAGGCTGATTTATCTTTGTTCATCTGATGGGTAAGGGCTCTCTAAACTGTCTGCAGAGATCTCTTCAATTAAATAAACTGTCAATGGTAATAAACAAGGACCAAAAAAAATTGCAATGCCTATCCAATCCTTAAATATGCAACACAAAAGAAAAATTACTGGACTAAGGCACTATTCTTTTTATGTTCCCAGCAATGAAAAACATGCTGAGAAAAGTAATTCTATTACAATCACAAAACAGCAGAAACCAGAGAATGCCATGTTGCTTCCATTTCATTGTCCCATTAGAATATATAATCTGAACCTCAGCTGGCTGAAAAATTTAAGAACAAAAGTTATCATTGCAGACTGCTATTTTAATGTCCTCTGACCACAATATTTGATTAATAACTGCAATATTTGATTTAGGAAAATAACACACCAAACTTATAAATTATACACCTATGCCCCATATTTTTTTTAAAGTATTTGACAATATTAGGCAATTTTCAAAACAGCCTTTATAAACACGAATAGATGCATTTTGTTCTTTCTCAGTCAGCCATATGTTGTCAAAAATTGCTGTCAAACTCAGCTGTAACAGTGAAAAATAAAATAAAAACACATATATTACCCCCCCCAAAATAATGTCTTTCCTTTTGTAAATAGAAGCCCACAGCCAAATCCCTAAGCCTCTTCAAAATCCTGGGCTCCCTAAGGATTCTATGGGTTGTCTCTATAGATCCAGCTGCAAGATCAAGAAGTTTTTAAATATTTTGGCCTTCATAAACTGTTCTCTGCTTTCAAGCCTATTGGTGGGCAGCTTAAACTGTATTGATCCTCTCATCTGAATTATGGAACAAGAGTTCCAAATGGGATGAAAATCAGTCCTTTCTGGTTTTAGAAATGTAGAAAATATGTTTAAAAACCTGAACAATTTCTACCACAGATTGTATGACACCATAACTTTGCTGGAAATGTTCATCCACATGTGAACTTTACAGTAGTCATTTTTATACCCTCACAGTTGGAAAAGACAGAAAGAGCAAAGACCCTCAGGAAGGAAAAAAAAAATAAAAAATAAGAGAATGGTCTATGAGCCATAAATATTACTGCTGTGTCCTGCATTGGTCACTTGCTGAAGGGGGACCAAAACTTCAAACTCTATTTTGCTGTGGGAGACAATGATTTCCCCTTTAAAAGGATTTGGAACTCTAGGTCCCCAGGTGTCCACCATCCTTTTGCTGAAATGACATTTATGTGGCAGATGGTACAAATAGCCTGGCACGCTTTGTAGTTGTTGGATCACTATAAAAATAAAAACTGCCAGATGGCTGGCATGTTTGCTGGCAGTAGCACAGGACCCCACTGACTGATGAGAGGAAGTAAAGCTGCCCAAAATGAAATAATAGCGCCTGAATTTTCTTTGGAGTGCTTTTGAAATGTGGCTTGCTCCATGTTGGATTTGACTCCTGCTGGCTAGGAAGCACCTTGTGACGTCCCTCTGTGTGACTGTGCCAGAGGAACATTGCCCACATCTCTCCTCCTAATTTCATCTGTCCTTCCCAGCCCAGGCACGGGCCCAGGCACCAACCATTTCCCCTCCAGCGGGAGGTACCACTGGGTGCTGGGTGCAGGAGGTTGCATTGCAGGTTGAGATCTCCCCAGGTCCTGAGCAAGCGGAGGATATGGAGGATACTTACTTGAGGGAATATCTGATCTCCCATCCTCTGCTGTTCCCATCCAGGTTAAAATCTGCTGCACAGTGAGGACTGTGGTACTTCAAGAAAACCACCGAAGTATCACCCTGGGTGCCCTCTACTTGGACTCTTTCCAGAAGAAGCAAACATAAACCAGTTTAAACACGTCAAACTAAATGGATTATTTATTTTTCCTACCGCAGCTGTATTAATGCACCATTGTCTCCCTAACTATAACATTGCAGGGCAGCTGGCAGCACAGGTTTGTTCTGGCTGCAGTGAGCACTGGCTGAGGTGAAAGCCAGAACACAGTTCTGTGGAACAAGAAAGGAGAAAGACAGGAATGAACTCCCATAGCAAGGATTTGCTATTTTTTACTTTATCTCAGTTTCCCCCATCAGAAAGAGGAGCTTGATCAGAGCAATGAGTTTCCCAGACGAGGGTACACTAATTGGTTAATATCTGCACAACTGCTCTGAACAACCCACTGACACATTTTGTTGGGGCAGTGCATTTGTAAAATTCTCAGTCTTACTAACTTGACCAGAGTTGTGAAAAGGCTTCTCAACTGAGTTTCCAAATTCTGATGGTGTCCTGACCCTAATTACATCCATGCAACCTCATGAAGGCAATCAAGGGCTGAACGTGTCCCTTCAGGAACATTCTTTTCATCTTTGGTCATGTTTTACCTTGGATTTGCTTATTTATTTATTTAAACAAGTTGATTGCCAATAATCTCCAAAACTCTGAGCAAATGTTATTATTTCCCAGGTTGAAACCTACATGATAAACAGGTCTCAGCAAGCAAGCCTGAATCCTGGCCAGCCATGATACAGACATAACAGCAGAGTGATAAAGACACAGATTATTTCAGTATTCCACGTGGCCAGTTCATCAGCAGGCTAACAGGTCAGTGCCAGCCTCACATCTGAGTGCCACATGGTTGTAAGTTTTTCCAAGATTGTTTTTTCATTCCTGAAATAAACTTGTTACAACAGCAAATCCCCTGCATTACTGAAAGCAGCTAAGCTGTATACATGGACCTCTAGCTCATCAGTAGTATTGTTAGTTCCATTCTTGCACAATCACTGTGGCTTTAGTGCATTCAAGCTGTTGCTGAAACTAATATAAAATCTGGAGTAGTGTTCAACTACGCTTGTAATCCAAGCTTGGTTTTAGCCAATTCACAGCATTCAAAGAAGTTCTTCTCCATGCACACTTGCATAGTGCACAGATATCAAAGTGGAGGTTCATTTCCTCACATTTAAGTTACCATTCCAGAATTTAAAACTTTTCTTCATGACTTCTCTCCAATTTCTTTCTCTGAAATATTGGGATAAAAATGTTCTTGCATCTCACAGCTTCTTCCTAACAACTTTCTTGCATTTCTATGCTCGCTGGAAATCAGTCCTGCCTGACAGTCTGCCCCATGAACATCTAATAGTTTGTCAGCATTCCTTGTTCACAATATTTCCAGTTTTCAAGAAAAAGCAGTGTCAGATGCCTGATATCCTACAATTCTGTTCATATAAATATCTCTCTGAAACAAAATAAGATCTATATGACACATTGTGATTCCTCTCCAAGCCAGATGCATGAAGTATTAACACAAATCTGTACCGTATAACAAAATTGCAATGATAAGGATTCTTAAGAATATAGAAAGTCGTTTGTGCTCACAAGAAATGCACAAACTATGTAAATATACAGAGAGATCTGCTGGATATCAAGGAAGGTGTGAAAATGAGCTGGACCAGTGTTAGCAGGAAGGGAGGCACTAGGGCAGGTTCAAAGTGCATCAAAGATGACAGGGTCTGGATCATGCTATTGTTGTACAAGTGGAAAAAGCCAGACATGACCATGGGAAAGGACAAAGACAAAGAATTAATCAAGGAGATTCTTGCTCAAATTTAACACAGAAGAAAAAGTCACCATCCTTGGCAAACAATTATCACACAAGCTCAGCTCTCTAGTCATTAAAAATGATCACCACAAGTACTGATGTGGCAGGTTTCTTCTGAGGAAACTCACTTATTTTCAGTCTTCCTTGCTTAGAGACACCTTGGCTTTGTCTGAACTCAGAGTGTATTTCATGCTGTCCGGTTGCCAACAGCAAACTCTCTTTAAATACCTGCGATGTCTCGATTGAAAGTTTATGCCTTTTTCTTAAGCAAAAATAAAATCAATCTCATGAAGAAGGGCTGAGAGTGTCAGAACACGTCACACTGAACTGGTCTGAAGCGTTCATGGATTTCCACATCAATGTTGTTCGCTGCCGATCAGTGGATTATGTCAAAGGCTGTCCTGGTGCCCTTGGAGAGGATGTCTGCCTGTTTGTATTATCCTAACAGCTGCATTTATCAGTATGATGGAGAGAAAGGGAAAAGATACCTTCCATAGGAGAATGGAAATATAAGGCACCCAAAATAGAATTCCGATTAAGAATGAAGTCACTTTTTTCAATCAAAATACATCTTTCCGTTAAAACCTCTACAGTTTTTGGGCACTCCATTTCCAATAATTTATTTACATTTTCCATTAAAAGAAGACCCCTTTCATAAGAAACAGAATCTAAACAAAAAGAAAAGAAAAAAAAAGAAAAGAAAAGAAAAGAAAAGAAAAGAAAAGAAAAGAAAAGAAAAGAAAAGAAAAGAAAAGAAAAGAAAAGAAAAGAAAAGAAAAGAAAAGAAAAGAAATTGTTCAGGTGGAAAAATTTCATCCAGTTGTATTTATATGGCCATAAGTACCATAAGTACATAACAGCTGTAAAAATAGAACTGTTCAGATGTGGGCAGATGCTTACTCCCACTCTCTCTTTTTCTTGTGAATCTCCACTTATAAAAAGAAAAATAAAATATACAAAATTGCAATATCTAATATAACATCATTGTAACAATTTTTTAGAGCATTGACCATCCGGTATTCAAACTGGTGATTTATTTGAGCCCTTTGAACCTTGGTTCATGAATTTCAGAACATGGTGAATAAACATGTATATGTGTTTAAAATCCAGAGCGTTTTAACATTTACTTAACAGGCTTCCAGGGATGCCCAGAAGAATTTTCCAATTGTCTCGTTGATTCAGTAGGTTTTATTGCTTAGATATGTGAAGCAAATAATAAGAAAATGTTTTAGGAATTTGCAACTGAGCATAGTCTGTTTGCATAGCTCAAAAGCCAGGGGCTTCTCTTTCCCCAAATCTTAACTTCATACCAACTACACAATGAAGATACAGTCTTTTTTCACGGGATAAAAATAATACCACAAAATAATCCTAAACTGTCAAGTTAAAGGGTGTATCTTAGTCAAAGATTTGGGATGAGATTTTCTGATGAACTCTGAGAGAGGCACTACATAAAAGCCAAACAAGAGAAACTGGAATTTAAGCAAATTGAAGGGATGACATCCTTGTTTTTTTAGTGGCAGCATTACCCCAGACTCCACACGGGCCCACTCGCAGCGTCACCTCCTTCTAACAGGGAGGGCAGGGCAAGGCAGCCGTGCCAGGATGCAGTTCAGGCTCACTGCTGTGCTGACCAGTGAACAAGAATTTCTCCAAGCCAGAATGCATTTACAGATTCTACCAATTGAGGAGCATGTAAAAAAATTTTTATCTGAGCTTTGAAAAGTCATAAATGAATGCATATTGTCTTCCTAGCCTGCACAATATTCCGTGGAAATCTGCAGCAAGCTTTTCAAATTCTCATGGATTTGTACAAGGAACTTATGGACTCTATATCGGAAATACAACTGCAAGGCAATTCCTCCCACCTTCCACCATTTCACTTTTCCTGCCAAAATTTATAAATTACCTTCTTCTTCAGAAATGAAATTTTAGTGGGAAGGGTTAAAATTATGACAGAAAATTATGGAAAATAAGCTTCATTAATATATATATATATGTTTAGGACAAACTTTTCCAGTACTGTGTCACATACAGAAGGATTTTATGCATCACAGTGTGTGCATCTCACACATCCATGTAACATCTTAGCAGCACTTTCATTTTGTTTTCTAAATTATCATAAAGAAATAAAAAAGCAGTGCAAAAACATTCCGCAAAACTTTGGCAGATGCAAATCAGAACAGACGGTTAAGAAGGGAGAAAATACTGAAAATAGAACCGTTAAATGACTGTGAGAAACTGGACAGCGCATTCATGTTTCCTAGTTATGCATTTCAGTTCTCTTTAAGAAAGTTTGACTCCAAAGACTTTGATACAAAATGCCTTTGATCTCCAATTACTAATATTGCATAATATTAAAACATACTCCAGCATCTCATTAATCATAACAATCTCAAATCTCTTTGTTGGAAAGTAAGATCTTTCAGAACAATTCCCCAGAGGAAAATCGAATAATCTTTCACCAGCATTTAATTGGTAAATGTCCTGTTTAATCCTGGTTAAATCATTTAATTTCCGTGTGCTGCTTTTTAAAACAGTTTTAATAATAACATATTTCTGCCATTCTATTTTTATCTTACAAGTGGGAAGCTCTGTAGGCAAAGCTGCATTTTATTATGAGTACAAAGAGTTCCTCGGAAAATGATACTTGGAAACCAGCTGGGGTCATTAGGTGCTTTACAAGTAATAAAGACAATAATGAGTAGATAAAAACTGGATGACCTAAACAAGCTACCCTCCATCTTTAAATGGCTAGACAAGTACAAAGGGCTCTGGGAATTAATTAAGTTCTTTGGATAGCAGACCATGCTGTTCTACACTGTGATCCTGACTTCGACGGCGTTACACCACGTAACTGGGATTACCGTGTGAGTGGTTGGGCTAACGGTGTTACTGAATCAGTAACTCCTAATGGCAGTTTTGGATCATTCATTCCTTGAAAAGCCTTTGCTGCAGCTCAGTGGGATAACCCTGATCACAGTTCCTTTATGCTGCAAGATGACTTGTGTTTCTGTCTGCAGGAACCTCTGTGCTGCTGTCGCGAGCACATAACAATCCATCCTGCAGAAGTACCTATCTCAGAGCTAAGCTACTTTCTAAAACTAGTGCAAACCCATCACTCAAACCAATTAACAGGAGTCTGAGACACAGCCTCGTACTGCATGCATCCAGGCCAACAGAGCTGACCCTCTATCTGCACCACAGAGTACACCAGGCTTGTAGCACACAGTGATAAATGTGACAGTAAGACTCCTACTGTTCTACTGAAGCTCTTCTTCAGTCTGCTAATTTATATTGTTAAGATGGTGTCTGTAGAAAGCTGAGAATGTGCCTGAGAGTATAAATCTGACAGACAAACAGTATGCATTACTTTAAATGTGCGGTCTGTAAATTATTTATATTATATATTCATTATTTATCAGCTGAGGGTTGTCCAGAGCAGGGCTTTATCACTGTCTCCATTGGATCCTCCCTGACAGTAGCACACCCAAATAAAGCAATAAGAACATGCTTCTCGTGCTCATGGCTGTGCTGCCTGTTTGCCTGCTAAGATCCAGTAGGGGGTCGGCCTTGCCTGGTGCTGAGTTTTGGAGAGGGTGTCCTTCAGCAGGCACAAACCAGCACTTCACCTGCAAGGAGTAGACACCCTGCTCCTTCTCTGAGGAAATCTCAAGGCATCCCAAGGTATTGTGAAGACAAGAACATGTTTGGTGAGAAGAGTGCCATGTTTGTCATCAAGCTTCATCTGAAACCAGAAATGAGTATGAGCCGCAAGCAGAAGGTCCTGGTCACACATTCCACCTGAAAAGAGGCTTACTTGACAGCTCTTTGGACAAAGGAACTGAGCACAGAGAAACTGTAAATAGGGAGTTCACTCTCAACTCTAAAACTTCCATTTCTTTCTCCTGCTTCTTCTACACAAGCCTCTGCCTGGCATTTAGGTGAAGAAAGAGTAGCAGGGAGGCACTTGCAAGCTGGCAGAGCAAATGATAGGGACCAGCTTGCAGCAGAGCTTTCTTCACATGGAGTTCAAGCTCGGCTGTTCATATTCCACAAGTCTAGTTACTAAAAGCCTTAAACTGCCACATCTCAGCTGCCTCGGTCTTGAAAATGAATCATGAAAACCAGGCTGGTCTGTACTTTCATGCCCAGTATTTTATGAAAGGGTGAAAATAAAGTACAGTATATCAGGATTCCCACCTACCACAGAGGTGTTTCACTCCATACTGCTTTTCACTTCCCAAAAGTTTTAGAAAATGGATATAGTCAAGAAATATTAATACAACACCCCAGAAAGCAAGCAGTGGAATAAATCTGAGTTGGGCAAAAATGAGCCCAGTTCCAATCACTTACTGACGTGGTGTGAAGTTGCAACTGATGTATTTATGCTTCGTTTTTAACAGACAGAGTTACTCCTTTGCTTAGTCTCACCTTCAGAGGCACCACTTGCATCAGAATGGCGAAGTTAGTGAGGTGGTTACAAAGACACACTGAGTAGTTGAGGTCCCCACTCTCGCGCACACAACCTTCATCAGACCAAACACCAGTTCCATTGCTGCAAAGCACACAAAAATAGAACATAATCTCTATCAAAATGCATCTTATTCAGGTTAATTTGACATGCATTGTACTGTACAGGAGATATAAAGGTTTGAAAGCCATCTCAGGCTGGTCCAGTCACCAACACTCAGTGTCTTCTCAATTCCATCATGAAAATAGTTAAGAAAAATATTGACCAGAAGAGGGCACAAATCAGACCCCTATATGAATGTCACTAGAGATTTCTTCCCAGTTTTATAACTAATGAATAATTACATTTTTTCATAGCATTGTGCAATCCATTTATAGCATTTCACCTAGACCCAAATTTCTATATATTGAGAACTATTATGTCAGACATTTCAATAATCTTGCAAAAGTCAAAGCATATCATATCTGTTGCCTTTCTCTTATTTACTGTCCCACTCATCCTGTCAAAGAAAGTAATTTAGACTGACTGAGCATGATTTCTAGAGACTCATCCATGTCAATTGCTTTTTGTCACTTCATCCTCAGGGATAGCAAGAGCAGTTCCTGCCTCACTGAGGATATGGCTGGTCTGGCCACATGGCTTCGTCCCAGGGCTGCGCAGGGATGTGATCCTCATAGGCTTGCTTCTTCTTGGAGCCAGGGAAACCTGGAAATCCCTGTGCTGACACAGCCCTGCCAGAGTCCTGCAACAGAGTGGGACACAGAAGCCACACGCATACGTCTTGGTGGAGCTCCAGGTACCATAGGTCTGCCTGTTTCTTAAATATTTTTTTTTATATATATTATTTTGAGTCCTGAAACTAGACTGAGTGATGAGTATTTCTCTTGGTGCTTATTTTACTTCACCTTTCTTCTGTCCTTTGGAACCTCATTGAGTTCTCAAGAGAGTCTTCTGTAGGTCAGAAACCAACTGCTTATTCTTTAACTACCATGCATTAGGGAACACTATCTTGACACAAATAAAACTCATTTGGAAGGAGAGATTTCATATTTCAGTTTCTATCCCAAAGCAAAGCCTTAAGGGCCCAAACCTCAGTGGAAAACAGAAACGCATACAGGAACAATTCCCCAACCATATTAATTCGCTTCAGTAAAATCTGTTTCTAATTTATCGTAATTTGTGAGTAACCATAACGATGAGTAACTGCTAACAGCTGGGACAGTTCAACATCCTTGAAACAAAACTTCAATAAAACAATTACAATGACCTGCCCATGTGCATGGTGGATAGGAGGGATCACAGCATTACAGGCCATTGCCACATCAATTAAACTTATATGATTACAGCTCGAAAACTGGTAATCCCCATGAAATTCAAAATTCACTATTTGTATTCTTTCTCAATTTCTTTCTCAATTAACTCAGCAAGAGCAGCATGCTTGGAAAACAAAAGCAGGTTAAATATACTCAGATCTAAAAAAAAAAAAAAAAAAACCTGATACTTTTCCATAGTTCCTATTTTCTGAGTGAAATTTAAGGTGACATTTATTTACCTTTTACTCTAATTTGCATTCAGGGGCATAATATTTCTTCATTGTATGCATTGGCCAAAACTCACAGCACTTAAATACTGATCTCACATGGTATTGTGAAACAGGTACAGATCCAGTGAAAACAATGGCTCTGCTGGAGGCTTGCCATCTTAAAACATCCAAGCATCTGCCCAAATGGATATGTTCATAAAACGTCATAAGCATGATCAGTATCAGTCTGCATTTTAGTTTTGATTCCAAAACTTTTCAGTCTCTCAATCACTTACTTAACACAGGGTCAGTGGAAAAAAAAAAAAAAAAAAGAGAAAAAATGGTAAAAAGTCACTATGAAATTGCATTTGTTGTAAACCAGTGGCTTCATTACTTTAACTACTTCCATAAATAAAAGAGAACAAGAAGAACATAGGTAATGTGTAGCATCACAAACTATGCGCAATTTGATTAAACCAAGTTAAAGAACTTGAAATTATGTAACGTACCTGTAGTCCAGAAATGCACAGTAAAGATGAACTCTGTTACTTTTATTTAGTGCTAGGCTGTATTGTCTGGGAGTCTGCAAGAAAGAAAATAAAAGCCCTGAACGAATGTTTGAAAAGAACCAAATTCCACCATTCAACTAGTTCAATTTCCTATTATTCTAATAACTTCACTAGCCATTCTAGATTAATCCACCTCAATGAAAACAATTTTTTTTCAGTCCTCATGGCTTTAACACAAACACCAAACATGCAAGGGTTGCTGTTGTCTGCAGTTTACACACTGGGATTACATTCATGTCACTTGGAGTGAGAAATTGGTATGCTATTTAAGTAATAGCAAAACAGAATTCCTTATTGTACATGAGCACAAATACATGTGTTAACTTTTTCCAGCATGTATTTCACTTCATTGGGTTTTGTTGTCATTAAGTAATAAAAATCTCGTATTTTATGATTTATAACACTGAAATATGTGCATTACAATGACCAACTCATAGACACTTTCTTTCCACAATAGTGATTATATTTAAATATACAATCAAACTGAAAGAGCAATGCTATAATCCAAGATTTTATTTTAACAGACTTTGGCATTGTTATGACATAATTTTTATCTTTCACAAACAGATTTGGGCACATTAAATCTTCTCCATTCAGAAATGATTGAGACCTCATTCTCCACTATGTTACATCAGCTTCATGACAAAATGATTAAAACAATATTGGAGTGAATTAGTAGTTCGTTATAGCCAAAATATGCAAACCAGAGGTTTCCAGGATCTGTTCTACCATTTTTAATACAAAAAATCCCCCAGACCTACTCTGTGTTAGATCCTACCTTAGGGTTGTTTTTTTAATTACAAGAGTCTTCAACATAAATCACTGGTAAATTAACAGCCCTCTGATTATTACAATACAAGGTCAATAATACTGTCAAACCAGAAGATAACCCAGTATTGTTCTCCTTGTTTTAAAGAAGAAAAAGGAAAAACAACAACAACAAAAAAGGACAAAAACAACAATAAAAAAAAAAAAAAGAGCATGCTGAAACTAAAGCAAGTACAAGAAGTCTTGGATGCAATTTTCCTTCTCCCACATGTCCAATGAGTGTCAGGCACAAGGTAGCACAGTTCCCTCCTTAGTAATGGTAATAAAGTATTTCTGCCTAATCCGGGGTATTCATGCTGGATTTCCACACACTTCAAGTAGCTGTGACATAGATAAGGCCATTTATTTCTTCTTAACTTACACCTCTGGATAACATAAATAGAATTTTCTTATCTGCTTGAGCAACATCCCTGGATAAAACTCCTAGTTCACTGACTGACCCTGTTTTCCTAAGACTTCATCATAACAACAGCTGAGGTCACAGGTCAGGTACTCCCAGAAGTGGAGCTTTGAGAAGACAAACTGTCACTTATCTGCTGAGGGTTTCTCTTTTCCCTTTTGGCTCTAGTCACATCCTGTAGACTTCTTCCATAAGGGGGCCAAATCAAATGGTAAAACTTAACGTGTATGACACCGAAATTGAGTGCAACCAGATAGAGAAAGAAGAGCTGGCTGTTGTCTCTCTCCCCAGTGCTCATAAAACAAGCTGGCCCCACTGCATTTTAGGCATTTACTACATTGTACCTATTTGTAATTCCAGCAGCGTGGTCAAAGTGCCCTGAACAAGAAATCAGTATCCCTGCTAGTTTTAATTTTAGCTATTCCGTCCACTAGTTGTATCAATCTTGGACACGTCTTTACAGTGAGAGGTCTGGTTCTGCACTCTAAGTGGAAGTTAAGCATACAGGGTCCCAATACATAGAATACAATTTATACCCTGGGGATTATTATTAGTGGAAATGATATAAAATGAGAAAAAAAGTTCATTATAACCCCCAGCTACATGCAGTCCTCATGCTGATGGGGTAAAGAGAGCTGCTGACCTTCCACTCTCACAAGAGTGTGGCACCTGGGAAGTGATAATGGCATATGATTCAAGCTCCCCACCACCAGGAAATAGCTCACTGATATCCCTGGTTCACTCATACCACTTTCTTTCTCGATGTTGTTACAGAGATGCAGTAAACCCAGTTATATGATGTTAATTAACAGAGGAGTCCTTCCTCATCTTTGAAAGCCCTTCACTATTTCTAGTTGTCCTCTAAAGGTCCTGCGCAAGGGCCCCAGAGCTCACTGGTATGTTCCCTGCTAGGTCCATCAATTGTGAACTTCCCATTCCTTTCAGAAAGTGCCCTGCCACAAGCCTCACCTTTAACTGCAGTAGGCGTCCTGCACACCGTCCAAACCACCCATGAAATATGGAGTGCCTTTCAGAAACTGCTTCCTTCTTTTAATCCCACCTTTTGCTGTTCAGAGTATTTCTGAAGACCACTAGTTCAGAAATTGCTAATGAGCCATAACCCATGGCTGGAAAAATGCCTTCTGCAACTTTACTGTCTTTTACCAGCAGCAAGGACATGTAGCATAATGTTTGCCCATTATGCTATATAATGTTATGTCCATCATGACACAGCTTTCCTGAAGTAAGCAATTGAAAGAATTCATAGTTTGTATTATGAATTACTTCACTTCTTCACTTTTATGACAGAGAGACAAGCAGTGGCTTTAAAAAAAAAAAAAAACAGTGAGAAAGATCTGCTGTAATTGCACGATAACTGTCACTTCTGACCTGTAAAATATCTGTAGATAAATCTTGATTCTTAATATACTGAATGGAAAGGGCACTGCTGGGTCAGGTTGGAATAAAACACAGTGCTTCGGTTGTGTATCTTTTCACACATATAAATCCCAGATGTATGTTTTACCCTCAATTAAAAATCTCTGGCAAGGGACAAATTACTGTGTTTCTCCATCTTGACTCTAAACACAGATGTCACTTATTAGACAAAGAAGCAAAGAAGTACACCAAGTGAGGCTATGCAGTCTCTGGACTATGAGCAGTCCAGAATTGTATGTGAACCCATATAGAAAAAACTATGTATATAAACACGTATACAAGAAGAATCCATACCACTTTGACTATTTAATTCTCTTAAAGAATATGTTCAGTGTTTTAACACACACAACGCAGGCCTCGCAAGGCTTTTCAGTGCTATTCATGATAACTGCATAACACTCATCTTCTTGAAAGTCACTGAAGTTCTGTACCAAAACCATCCACGGAACAGGAACCCACCCGACATAAAAGAAACTGGCCACAGTGAGGAATAAACCCTCACTGATCTTCAACATCTTTACTTTAAAGTACTCTATGACCTATGGAAAAAGACTGCCTGTGTCTCAATACTGCATCTCTTAAGTTAAACTCTGTGTGACAGCTTATATGTGACTTGGATCCTGTAGCACTAAGGATATTGACTTAATGTCATTGATAATGGAGAACTTAATATACAAGTAGGCTTTTACACTAAAGGATTAAGTCACTTGAATGTTTATAAAAGCCTATGAAAGGACAGTTTATGCAGCTTTTAGTAACATGGAGAGGGAAAGTACCAGTATGCTGAGTAATCTAGGGTCTGTGTATCAGTTCTTCTCCCTAATCTCAGTTCTTTACATCAGTTCTTCTGCATGGAGAAGGGTACATGCTGGAGCTTCAAAAAGAATTACATTAAATGAAACAATGGCCAGGATACTGGCAAGCAATAGCCAGGAACACAACCCATGCCACTGAAAAACACTGTGCAAACTCTATGTCAGTCTGATGCACCAGGTAGCCTGGGGAAGGACTGACTTTATTTACACCCCCAGCGGAGATACAGGTGTTCAGCATCCCTTATACTAACCACTGATTCTTGGTAAATTAGTAAGACTTACATGCAAGCCACAGATACTCGTATGTGTTGAGGGTATATAGAGCATACGCGTGGATGTGTGATGGGGATACGGTACTTAAACTGCTGGGAACTAGGCACAAGGCCATGGTGAGTGGGGGAAGAGGCCAAAAAAGGGGGGCAAGGGGCTGAAAGGACTGCTGGAAACCTTCAAAAAAACCTAGTTGCAGGAAATGTCATGAACAGAATTGCAGAAGAAAAACAGCCAGCCAGCTGCTGCTGAGGTGCTTTGCCAAGGAAGAAAAGCCAAGCAGAGGGTGGGGTGAACACTTTGTGAGATTAGTTTGTTTCTCCTCTCCTCCCCTGAATTTAAAAAGCAAACAAACACTTAGTGGCCACCAAAGGAGAGCACTTTCTAATTCAATATGTATTTTTCTCAAATGTGTAGAAGGAGAATTTATTGGTCCAGATCTCCCATTGATCTAAACTCAGTAGCTCCAAGCCCAAAGGCTAGGTGTTGGACTTCCTCTTATTCAAAGCAGTTGATAATTCACCATATTAAGTTAAATTTGGAGTTCACTTGACTCTGCTTACAAAACAGAGAATTTTGTCTAAATCAGAGGTTTTGAAGCCTTAGGCTCTCAACATCCAAGCTCTGTGTATTATTTTGAAAGTGTTGAGAAGAGGTTCTAATACAAACAAGCCTCTTGTCAGTACTCTCATGTATTTTTGCAATTCACAGCCCCACTGAAATATTCTTATAGATCTGCGAATCAAAACTTTGATTCTAGTTTATGGAATAAATTAGAGACTAATATTATGCTACTAATTTAAGGATTTCATGTCCTCACAGTAACATCCTAACTGTTTGTGTGACGTATCCAGAACCACATGATCTACTGACTTTCCTTTCCCTCTTATACAATCTACTTCTCCTAATTACCTAGAAAATCAAAACTTTAAGGCACATTCCTCTACTCAGTTCCCTGGAAAAAGACAGACAGAAAGAAAGAGAAACAAAGAATAACTGCCTGTTTCTATACTGGCTGTACTCTTCCAAGCTGTGAGAAAACACAGCAATAGACCTTGGACTTAGATCACCCAACTATTTTAATTCAGAGTTTGTTTGACTGATTCACACTAAGATGTAACTACTGTATGTAATGAAATAAAATGTTACAAATTGTACAAAAATGAATTTATCTTATTGACAGGGAATTATAAAGTGTTGTGCATAAAAGCCAGACAGGTAGCTGATGCAAATCAACAAAGTTCCATTGTGGTCAACTGAGCTATGCCAGCATACACTTACTGAAGTGATGCAGCAAAATGCTGTAGGCTTCCAGGGTCAACGTGAAAGCTATCAGAACATATTTCTTAATGGTACAGATATAGAGTTTAAAATAAAAATAATAATAATAATAATAAAAGCATGGTAGCACAAAGAGTGGAAGACTGTGACAGACAATATAAAGGAAATAAACAGTGAAATATCAGATCCTACAGAGGCATATGAAATTTGAACAGGTTGCCATATATAATTGAATATGGATGATTTTGAATCTTCCTTTGCCTGAGGTTAAAAAGAGTCAACATATCAATTTCCTGCAAAAATATTGTTAATCAAATAGTACTCCAATAGCTATCCCCAGAACTCAGAGTTCTCTATTCAACAGCTGCTTTATCAGGCAAGCAGTGTGATAACAACAAAAAAATAATTAAAAAAAACTATGAGCAACAGACTGAAAAATATCTTGGCTGTTCTATTAGATAGTATTTTTATAAAGAGGGAAAGAAAATGAGGAGGGATGAGGAAATTGTCCTGGTACTTTTTTTCTCAATTACTGTGCATAGCAAAAAAAAAAAAAAAAAAGATTACTTCTGAATGTGTACAGCATCAAAAGATCTTGCTATTTTTCTTAGAGTAGCAACTCTGTATCCCTTTATATAAAAATGTCATTCTCTTAACAGCATCCCATCTTTCTTATGGCACTGAACAAGGGGCTTCATGGAGCAGCTGCCAAGACAACATCTGACCACTTGCGGATGTAAGTGTGGCTCTCAGGCACTGTGCATCTGCAAAACAGTTGTTTATGGTCTACAGGAACTGAAACTACTGCTTGGTGCTCATCTCCCTTCAGCCTGTCTCTGATCTACTTCAGGTTAGCTGCTTATAGCACAGATAGTCATTACAGCACCTACAAAAGCTGGGGCAGTGATAGCTAAATGTACGCTATGTGCAATGTCTTAACAATGTTAAAAAAGTAATAGCTCTCCTCTCTGGTTTTGGGTGCTAAATAGCATAAAAGTCAGTTTTTCCCAAGAATGCTCAAGGAAAGCTGCTGAGCTGTTGAGCAATTTTGGCAATGGAAACTGACTGCAACCCTTGAGTTAAAATTACAGTCTCCCTAAACACACATACACAGATCCCAAATGGCTTTTCTACAATTTTACAGCTAAAAAAATCCCAGCCTAACACAGAATATATGTTTATGCAGATCCCTCGGGTAGTTTACAGCACCAGTGGGTCAGTACTGTGGTCTGGACTCAGAAGTTTCTGAGCAAAAAAATACCTTGCTCATTTCACTAAGCCACATATCCTCTATGGATGATGCTTTCATACAATCCTCAATTTCAAAGATCTCAAATATGTAACAATATCTTTTTTTCCTTTTCCTTTCTCTTTGGCCTGGCTGTATCTGGGCATGGTGAGTGCTTTGTATGTATCTGTTAACACTGGGCAGTGACAAGCAGTTGCATGCCAAACTCTCTCAGTTTGGAAGCCAAAACTATTTAAGACACAGCACTGCAGTGTAAAACCATGCCAAACTCCCGTTGACTGCAATCTGGATTAATAATACTCACAATATTGTTGTAAATCATGGTAATAAACGGAAAGCACAGAAAGGCTGAAAAATAGGCATGGAAAGATGGTTCATTTTCGTTAGAGATGCATAGAGTTGCACAAAGAGAAACTGCAGGATAAGGACCTTTGAATTACAATTTGGGCAGCAATCAAGTCACATCAGTAAATATTTGATGTTTAAAATTTTAAAATGCCAGTCAGTGAGAAATGGGGCCTAGCAGGGCAGCCTTTCCTTACATGAGTACCAGTAAACACAGGATTGAACTGATGATCTGTATCAAAAGCTGCTTTAATGCTTAAGTGAAAAACTGACTTCTCACATCCCTTACAGCATTATGTTCCAAAGAATGGCAAAATGAAAATATTGATATTCTTGTTCTAGAAATAGTCTCATTTAATTAATTAGTAATATAGCAGTCAGATGGTTTTGATATGTCCTTACTGTTGAGCAGTGATATCCGTATGTGAGTACAAAATTTATACATACATAGCCCTCTAAACCAGCATGTTGTTTAGGTATCTAAGGATGGACGGGACTAAGGACTGCAAAATTAAATCACTGACACCGAAACACCTGGGACATGTTTTTCTCACTTCTTTGAGTTTTAGCAAGTCAATTCAAATGAGAGCAAGAGAGAACTAGTTTCTTTCCCTTGTGTTATTGATGGAATTGTTTATGCAGAGCCACTGCCACCAAACTCATCGGGACATTCCACATAGCCTCCAACTGACTCAGGGCATAACCTCCAACCAGATATTACCTCTCCAAAATTAATGAATGCAATCTGGCTACAAACAGTTCTAATTTAAATCTGGTAATTTAAAATGCAAGTTATTTCATTGAAGGTGCCCGTGTTGAAGCAGTTGCTCATTGCTCAAAAGACCTTATTTTGTTTTCATGTGATGTTTCTAGGGCACTCTCGCAGCAGCAGCAGCAGCAGAAGGATGTGTGGGCACAGTCTTGCAGATCAAATTTCTGCTCTTCCCTTCTCCTCTCCCTTCCCCTCCGCTCCAGCACACACTCAAAGCTACCAGAACTTCACACCACAGAGAAGAAACCCATCTTGACTGTCAGGGCCCAAGAACAGTTTATCAGACTGCCAAATAAATAAATAAAAAGAAATATATTTCTTTTCATTTTTAGACCTACCTGAAGTAGAATTCACTGAGAGGTCGTGAACACAGAATTCTACAGGGCTATTATCCCCTAACGTAGGTCCCGTCTATATCTTTTATGCTCTGAACTGTGCTAACATGTCCAAGTTACATGGGCCAGGATGAAAACAATCTTTCAGCACAGATAAAAGAATGCTAAAAATACAAAACTACCCCAAACCTGGGCATTTGGCCTGGTTCTTCCAAGAAGTCGTTTTGTGGAACGCTGCTTGCCAAGGTTGGCTATTAATGCAACTTTTTGTCATGTTCATTCCTCTGGTCCAAGATTATGTTGCTTTTTGCTGCTTCTGCATACTTAGGCTCCTTGAAAAAAGTATTTTTAATGTGAATAAATGAAAATACTTACAAAGTTGTCTGTGCAACCCATCCACCAGCCTTGCAAAATTCAAGTGACATAAGCTGCTAGAAGCTTACTGGCCTTTTTGGAGAGATAAATGAAATATCATTTCAGTTTTTCCCCATCCACTGTACAATCAACATAATAAAGTAGAGTTTGCAGTCATGCTGATACAAATTCATGATAACTTTCCAAAACTGCTTAGCCAGTGTCTTTTGTTAAGGTTTTTTTTTTTGTTTTGTTTTGTTTTGTTTTTTTGCTATGCCTTTTTCTGTTACTCTGCATTATTATATTAAAAATTCATTACTTTTATAAAATGAGAAGCAGATGTTCCTTCCATACACCCTTTTTTAGTTCCCTCTAATTTTCTTAACTCGTGTGAAAGTGCTGCTAAAGGAAAGCAACTGGTCTGATTCATATTGAAAAGGCTATTAAAAAAATTGACATCTTTTCTAATCCAACAGAACCATAATGAAAGAGGTAAACAAGTGATTTTTTCCCCCCATTCACCTATAGTATTTTGACATAGGTTGAAATATTTCCCTTTGCCATACAACTATCCAGGCCCCTTGTAGAGCTCTGTAACAGGAAGCAATGTCTAGGCAATGACAGGAGCTGTGACAGGGACCAGAAGGCAGGCACAAAGCATAATCCTTTAAATGCACAGAGTAGAACCAGTTTTAAGAATACTTTTCCTATTAGGTAGTATTTCCACAATTCTTATTTTCCAAACTGTGCTTAGACCTTTCCTCCTTATGTTGTTTTTTTTTTTTTAAGAGAAACATTTCCATCTGATGAGAACCACTCAAGACACCCAATTTAACATTTAAACTGCAGTTGTGCTTTGCAGTCCCTAAGTGACTTGGGCAGAGAGAATTTAAGCTAGAAACAAGAAACTGGGAGAACTCAGCACTAGCTGGAGAGCAGTTGGGCACTTTGCCCGTTGTGCTGCAGCGCCTATGGGAGGGTAACGGGACGGACAGGCAGGCAGTGCCTGCCAGTGTTTGCTCCAATGTCCGCAGTACAGTCACTTGTATCCTAAAACAGACATGCCTGGATTTTTGACAACAAGATTTCACAAAGCTCATCTGAAACCGAAAACGCTTGAAACAAAGGTTCAGTCCCTACAACTAATATGCACCAGCAACAGCGAGAGGTTGTACTGAATTCAGAAACAACACAAAGCTACAAAACCCAACAGCAAGTCTCACTGGCTCTTTTTGGTTCCAGTTTTGCATACTTTGCCAAGATACAAATGAAGGTTGGATTAACGAACATCTGTTTCCCACAAGACTGAAAATAATAATTACTAGCCGAGTCAATCAATGTTTACTCATATTTATTATAGAAGAGGCTTTACACACTATTAAGGCAATTTTTCACACGATGAGACATAGCAGTTAGCCCAAGACAGATTTCCAAGTGAAGAATCAATAGGTATTGCCTTTTCTAAGTACACGGAAAGAAAAAGCACAGAAATGTCCTAATTTTCCTGCACAAAGACCAAAGTCTGTGTCCTTATTTGGAAGAGCATGGGGACTTTGACAGCCTAGAGCAGTGAAACATTAAAATTTCATGTACTCTGAACAGTAATAACAGGAACAATGGAGTGTTTATGGAGTTATTGGGAATAATGCATTCATCTTTCTTTGTAGAGACTTCAGTGCCCTGCACATCACCCGCAAGGACAAAATTCGCTAGCTTTGGGAGTCTGGGTCTGCAAGAGGTCTGATGTGGCCAAGTACTGCACACGAAGCAGGACTTGGTAGTATCAGGTGATGGTTGGACTTGATCTTATGGGTCTTTTCCAACCTAAATAATTCTATGATTCTTTGGCAAGGGGGCCAGGGCTGCTGGTCCTAGGGAAGGTTCCCTGAGCCTTTGTTGGGACCCCAGCTAAGACAGCGAGGTTTTGCTCCAGCTGAAGCACAGTCCCATCTCCCATGTACACACCTGCATAAGCAAGGGCTTTGCAACCCATGGTGAGGAGGAACAGAAATGACAGCAATGCAGTAAGAGTTAAGGAAATGCCAAAGGAGCAAGGTCTTCGAGGCACAGGCACAAAAGTTTTGGTTTTCTGTATGTGTAGCACATAACTTAATAGTACTCTGGTTTATGACAAAGATACCCTAATATGAAAAAAACTGTACTCCTGAAGGAAAATGTCAGCTTCTTCATATGTCAGGAGGAGCCCCTTCATCAGTTTCAGTGAGAGTTTGATCAGGATTGCATTGCGTGCTTTGAAAAAACCATGATTTTGTAAGATATTCAATTGGTTCATCATTATGCATTTGTACTGTCAACTTTGCTAACATTTCTGTGCAAACAAAGGCCTGTGCTCTAAAGGGCATTTTGAAGACATGATTTAATGAAAGCTTTAGGAGGAGTTTTAACAGTTCACGTCAGAAACAGAGTACTAGGCTTAATGGTAAAAATATTTACCACTAAGTACACCCGTTGCTAATTTTTTTTTATAGGATTGGATTTATATGTCAGCGTTTTCCATTCTCATTAAATGGCTATGCGAATGTTGCCTCTGAACAGCAATGCCTCACATTCTTTGTGAATTATATGTGGCAGGCTTTGTTTTATATTGACCCTTTCAGTTCTTATATCCCTTGACTAGCTACTAATCATCATTTATCCTTTCCCTGACTCTGCTAATCTCTGGGGAGCGGGTGGGACAGGCAGTCAATGGAGGCGATGGAGTATAAATAATGACAGAGTACAATAAACATTCCAGTTGCAATGCCACATCTCATGACAAAGACTTTCAGAAAGATACAGTGCGCAGTCCTTCTATGATAAGGCTGTTGTAACCAAACTGGAAAATATTACAAAAGCCTTATGCTTGCTTAAGCCCCAAGATATTCAGGCCCACTAGGTGAGATAAGGGAATGTTTATTCCGTGTAATCAAAAAATCACTTGGATTAAGGATACTTGGTTTTATTCCCAAATTCTCTTTCCCCACGTGACTTCTCACTGTTTCTTTCCTGGCTCTGCATGTTTCACTTCACATCCATTATCCTACTTATTTAGTCGGTAATGCCTCAGAATAAAATACATCTCCTGAATCCTGTTATGCTTTGCACAGTGCAAATCCAGTCTGCAGAGTCTGCAGAGACCAGTGCAAAAGCCTGTGTTAGCATACAGCCTAATACTGTGGCATTTTCTGATAAGCTGCCTTGGATCATCTGAATACCTCTATAAGTACCCAGTGAATGCAGGGGCTTTCTTCCCCTGACTCTCTCCCCAGACTCCAGGTGGGAGACATAAGTGCACTGCTTCACTTGTTTCATTTCTAGCAAACACACAGCCACAGAGTAAAACTGATCTGAAAAATAAAAACAAAACAAAAAAAAAACACAAAAAATGCAAGTTTTCTATCACATTAATAAGCTAAAGCTGCTGTCTTAAGCAGCATGATCAATAAACAAGACAAGGAAGCCATGGCCAGCAGTGCAGACACAGGAGCAGAACTGCTCTGCTAGATACAGCCTGGACCCAC
>VXAL01019423.1:92531-114936 GCA_013399475.1 Chauna torquata | reverse complement strand
TTTTACATGACTAATATTCATCAGGGAACTGAGGCAGGAAACGTTATCACAGTCCGGAGTATGACAACATAACTGCTTAACATCTTTCTGGATAGCATACAAGCTAAAAATCCTGAAGATGTGTTTATCATTTACGTTTCCAAGGACATATATGTCATTTTTCTTTTTGCATTTTCCCTATTGTTATCTTACTGCTTTTCCCAAGCTGCTTTTCTTCCAGTATTGGGAGTTCTTTCACCGATTTTGGTGGCAAAATGATCAGACCCACCAAATTCATGTAAACCTACAAAATCTGTCCCACTGGGGTAATGACTTCAAGAGATATTCATTAAAATAACAAGAAACTAGCTTTGGGGGGCTGTTTGTTAGTTGGAGGGTTTTTTTTTTCTTTTTTTTTTTTTTTTTTTTTTTTGTCCTTGTTGTTGTTATCTAAGACTGTGTGTTGCAAATAGCTTGTTTTCATTTTACGGGAAAAGGGAAGAGGAAGGGAACAACAACTTTGCTTTGAGTTTGCTTCTTGTGTTTCAAGTTCTAACTCTGAGAACAACTTCAAGGCCAAACTGTAGACACCTAAAATACAGGGTTTCTAAAGAAAATGCTGACAGCCTCTGAACTATAAAAGTTATGGAGAACCCTGTAATAGTAATAATAATATCTTTCATTTATATATAGTGCTTTTTCTCCCAAAACATCTCATAAACTGTAAGTCAAACAATCTCATCTATGGCAGTAAAAAAGAGTAAAATAAGAAGTATTATAAACTTCTGAATTGGAGAAAGCTTCCACTCCTGGTTCAGTTGCTGGCTATGGCTTTATTTCCAGTAAAATTAAGTTAAACTAAACAAAGAAATCTGGGCAGCTAACCTGGTCACTAGTGCCTTCTCTCTGAAATATACTTTGTGGCAAGAATGAGAATGGACACACAGTAAGAGCAGATGTCCAGAGACTCATCTGATGAAGAAAAAAGATTTCCCGTAGGGCTCTGAGTTCTGAGCAACCAGACTCACAGACCACGGTTCACGGGCTGATAACTCTGAAACTCCAGCTCTTGAGATTTCCCTCCAGAGTGCTCAGGAAGAAACAAGTCACCACTACAAAAATATACAGGCTCCTTATCTGGGTAAATAATCATTGGGAAAGAGAAAAGAAGATACATTTTTCCAGCAGAAAGTAGTGAGGGTGCAATGGCTTTTCCAGTTTCAGTTAAATCTTTCTGTTGAAATGGTGACTTCAACAGAAGAATAAATTTTCTCCTGAAGTTCCTCCAAGAGACCAAAGTTACAACAAATAATAATAATGAAGAAAAACATATGTGAATCCTATATGAACCATAGACACTAAGCACATAGCCACTAGGGGAAATCTGAGGCAGTTTCTGTGATGTATACTATTTCCTATCACAGTACAAGGCATACTAGAGGTCTAGCTAAAAACATGAAATGATTAAGAAAATAACTTTAGACAGAACTAAGTGATATTTTTTGCATAACAGTGTCTTCTCCAAGGATCCTACTAGCAAGTTGAAAAATGAACATCTGATTCAAATTTATGATGAGAAATGGATACAAACCAAATAGTAAAATATTTGTGGCATATGGGAGCCAGCAACTATGTGAACTGCCCAAATTGTTTTCAGTTAGTTTGGCTTGCTTTTATTGAAAAAAATAATACATATACATAAGCAGCCAACTCCTGGTCTCTTTGAAGTCAGAGGAAACTTCACCATTGACTTTAGTGGGACCAGAACATGGCTTTCTTGGATATTATTTGGAAAGTGGTGGTGGGAAGTTGTTGGGTTTTTTTGTTTGTTTGTTTTTTTGCTTGCTTGCTTGCTTTTTAAATGTGTATAGGAACAGGAAGACTTCTAAAAAAAATCATACATTATCTTCCAATTAATTTCTATCAATGATGCAGCTGTAATATACACTAAAATCTGTTCCAAGTCTGTATTTGTGTTAAGTCCCAATATGCCAAGCACTATGCGCACACAGTTTCAACTCTGAAGAGCCAAATATCTAAACAGAAAAGAATGTTTAAGAACAAAAAAGTTGAAAGATGATCGTATCCATTTCACAGATGGGGAAACTGAGGCTCTGGATAACTATAGAATCTCTCTCTTTTTGAGATAATTCATCATACTACTCCTTATCTCATCTGAGTGGAGCAACTATGTTTAAATACTTCATTCAAAGTTACAGTATGTAATGCCAGATCCAAAAATTGTTTTTAGATGTCAAATGCTTGGTCAGTGTAAAACTATCCTTTTACTCTCCTTTTGTAATTACAATTAGCCATTTCACACAACTGTACTTCTCTAGTGTAATGATCAGGGGTAGCACAGCAGCCCCAATCCAGGGGCCACATATATAGATTTTATCAGCAGTATAAGGATGGAGTAAATATATGAAAATAAGATTCTTATGCAAATAGATTCATCTTCATATTTATCCTTATACAAAACAGATTTCAGTATTGCAATTATGAATGAAAGCAATTCATACTTTTAATTCTGGAAAACTGTGTGTAAAACAAAAATAAGTGAATACTCAATAACTTTGACAGATCATCCATGCTTTTTTTTTTCCAAGAGTTAGAACAAACCAAAGAGACTATGTAAAGTGTTACACTTCGTCAGAAAGATACCAAGCATCTGGTTTTCTCCCACAGAACCAGAACTTGCAGGTGTCAGGTTTTGTATCACAGGCAGGCCCCAAGTGCCTGCTTAGGATAAACTAACTCATATTTTCTGATGGTTCAGCTTGATCGAACTTTATCACAAGGCCCATTTCAAATTGGAGTGGGCAGATCACAAGAAAGGGATAATAATGAACAGCGGTCCACTGGCAGAAAGATGAACTCTACCAAAACCAGATCATTTCCAGTCCTCTTTTTTCTTATTTTAAATTTAGAAAGCTCAGAAATCTGGGACACTGCTCCAGAATGCATGGTTTACTTACAGCGTGTCTGAAACTTGGCCCACTAACTGCATCTTCTTCGATTTCATGGGAATAACATTTGCATGAGATTCCCCATAGTGCCTGGTTAGCCATGAACCAGAAACGCCACATGAAAAGCTTTTATCGTAGTATTTATATTCAGTTCAAACACGAATCAAGAAGTGCAAAGTCTTACACTGCATTTTTAAGCTAATATCTTTTTGGATCTCATTAAAACTTAGGTGCTGTTTGGTTCAGAGTTTAAGTAAAAGTTTACATTGTTTCTCAATTATATTAACTGTATTCAAGTTTCTCGTGTTTTGTTCTTGCAGTCATTCCTTTAGGACTGAAGAACTTGCCTTATTCCACAAAACCTTCAAGGTTTTCTTGAACAGCTGTGTTTAAACTTTATCCTTATAATTTAACTTGCTGGCCAAAACTTTTGTTTGTTTTAGGTTTTTCTATCCAAATCTTTTTTTGTACCTTTCCTAGTTTATTATAAGACAGTCATTTCTACGTCAGCTTTTGTCTGGCTCTCATTGTTTCAGATCAGTAGAATATGAAAATTTTCTCAAATAAAATACTTCAGTGTAAGCAGATATATATTGAAGAGAGGTCTTGTATATCACAGGATTAAACAGAAATTTAAAGGACAAGTTAAATTAAAAAAAAAATAAAAAAAGGATATTTACAGCATTGAAAATGAACCAAGTCTTGCAAAGGTAGGTAGAAATATCCAGAGCCTCATCTCTCTCATTTTTGCATGTGCAAAGCCAGTCTCGAATGCTACTGAATAAGAACAGAATTGCATCAGTGCCCACTGTGCACAGCTATAGAGAATGACCCAAAGTGCAAGGTAATAGAAAATAAGATCCATGTTCTCAACTCAGTCTGTGAAAGCCGAGTTCTTCTGAATTCGGCAGATTTTATAGCAGTTTACACTCACTGAGCACCTTGACCCCAGGGCAATACATCTGGTAAAATATTGCAGACGGTTCCCATTGGGGGATTTTCCCCAGATGCTTCTATCAATTACCAGTCACTAGGGTAGAAATTTGGATAAGGGAATTTATCACTATCAGAAAATAAAAAAGGCAGCCTGGTGTGGGTACTTTGAGCAATTTACCTTGTGCCTAGATATTTGGATGCAATAATTCGATATGGTTTGAAACTATAGTCAAAACTATAGTTATAGTGAAAAACAATACAAAATCTCACTGTAAATAAGACCAGGGAGACTATGATTAACGTACACGTATGCACTTCTAACACCCATGAGTATAGGCTTAGTGCTATGTGCAAATTCATTTTCTTTTTGTCAGAAGCTATCTTAGATTAGCTAAACGTCATTTCATGATTAACTATTTAAAAAATGTGGTATGTGAAAAGAACATATATTCTTCTCTAAAATAAAAGAGCTCAATTTTTTGTATCAATCTAGATAATTCAATCTACTTGAAAGGGCAAATTACAGCTTGATTGTAGGCCAATTATTCTGGTGGAGATCACTTGAATGACTATAAATATATTCTTTTATTGGCAGTATTTTTCATATTAAGGCTGATATTTAATTAAAGGATAACAAAATATTTCAGGTCAAAAAGTCATTGAAATCACTATAGTTCTACATATACAGTGTTGCAGTTTTCTGGACTAGGTCTTTCAGACTTTGAGGCCTGAGTCTCACCTCATTTACCCGATCAAGAATAGTTCTGATAATATTCGTGGATATACACAGTGAAAAGCACAGACCTAAGCCCGTGGCTGATTTTCTTTCACTGATGTCAGGATGCCAGTGCAGCAGCTTGTAACAGCATGCCTACAGTTACACAGAAAGGTGACATCCTTTGGAAAAAAAACAAGCCTGGGGGCCTCTGGATAAAGCAATTCAGTAGAACTCAAGTCCTTGATGCACCCATCTACATGGGCTGTATTTCACCCACACTAAATGGCTCCCAGAAATGACTTAGTTGCAAACTTTCTGAGCAGGTTCCCGTGTTTGAGTGCATCAATCACTCAGCTGTTATAGCCTAGATTGCAGTGAAAATGAAATACGAGTGTAGAGTTTAAATTCTGAACAATAAGCTTTCTCTCAAAAAATGTTATACTTCAGGAACAGTAATGCAGACCTCATTATCAAGAGCTGATTAAGACTGTGAACCATGCCCTGGGTTATTATAACCCGATTAGTATAATAACCTACTTTATCCAGCTCCGTAACAGTTCAGTATGTATTATCTTGAATACTTCAGCTGGTTGTGCTAACCCACTGAGAAGACTTTCCAATTGCACTGGCTTGCACTCATTTAAAATGAAAATGTTTACTGTGTTAAAAATAACCCTTTCAGCATTTAGAAGAAAAATCCCTTTATTTGTATTTATCTTTTCATTCTTCACATTTTGAGTCATGTCTCAAGAACAACTAAAGAAGGCCTTATTGTGGTTCCAATGATATAAATCCTCAGAGTTTATGCCAATACTTTTATTTGTCATATTTATTGGAGCTGACATTCTTCTGGACTCTGTTCACACTCTGACTTATGAGCTTAATTGGGTTTCATTTGTTTTGCTGTTTAAAATAAATTAAGACCAGGGTGTGGGGGTTTCATTCCCCTCTCATGATCTTTATTTTCTAATATTGTGCAATGTGAATTCAACATATTAGTAATTACTGAATTATGCCATCTTATTAGAAAAGACCTCACCTAGGCATTTAAAAGATCCTCTTCACTTCAGAGCCACTATTTAATTCAATCCCTATAACAAAATAAGGAACTCATCTTGTTATATTCATGTTAGGGATGAGGAACTGAAGTAAGGCTAAGAGTAATTTAGAATCTTTGCCTGAGATGAAATGGATATGCAAGGGACTAAAGTACAGTCTCCAAAATCCAGTCTTAGGATGGGCCATGTGTGTTCATAAAACAAGTAATAGCAGAGGAACAACTGGGCAAGCTAAGGTTTAGAGGCTCTTGGAAGGTCTTAAAGAAAGGAAAAAACACAGTAACAATATGATAAATTATGCACACAAACAGCTTTAAGTCACAAAATATCACAACTCAAGAAAAAGTTATTTTCCTCTGATACTGCTGGTGCTGGAAACAGCTGCCATATTATCTAGACAGCAGAAATCCTGACCTTTCCTGATGGTCCTCTGCAGGCCAGCAGAGGCCACGGAAGGAATAGGGTTATGGAGATGGTTACTGCCTTCCAAAAAGCAGGTACTGAGAAGCCATAGAAACCTCCTGCATGACCATATTCTGCTCACTTTCTTTGGAATCAAGATTCATCCATTTCTACCACACTCTAACACTGAAGCCAAATCCAGTCTATATCATAAGGTATTATTTTAAATAAAAAAAAGAATAAGACAAAATCTTTATGCTTTTACACTGTTTACATTACTCTTTTAGGTCAGAACATTTCAGAATCATTTTATGTAGGATTTTTGAAACACTCTAATAAGGGCCAGTTCTCGTCAAACTTGCTCAGTGAAGTCAGGAGCTAGCATAAAAGCAAAACACAAAGTTCAATTCTCTTGCAGTAAAGTACAGATCCAAGAACCTCTTGCACCTAGCAGGGCATGCAACACTCTCCTCTGAGAAAACTTGACGACAAAACTATAAAAGACCCTCAAAACCTGAATGTTGTAGGATAGGTTAAATGCTTTTGTTGTGTTTAGGTCTGCAAATTGTTCATTGATCAGCCAGACACTTGGGATTTTAGGAGATGGGGCTCACTGAAGGAGCCCTGATAACTCTTGGGAAACTCAAGGCTTGAAAAACAAAAAGGCAGAAAACCCTCTTGGCAACTACAGGTGCCTTGTAATTATACAACTGTCCATTCACCATTTGTGCTAATGTATTGGACAAGTTGGAGAGGAGTGAAAGAAGATGATAATTAAAAAGGTTAGTTCAGTCATCTCCTTCATGCAGATAAATAAGGCTGATGATCCTCCAGACAGAGAGAATACCATCTAGATTAAATGAACAAATACTAACAAAAAAATTGTTAGTGGATAGCGATAATGACTGCATCTTGTGTTAACAACACCACAGGCCAGACGCTCATTCCTCCTAGATATGAATTTAAGTCTCAAAGAGGAAACTGAATCAAAGCTGAAAATTTATGATGATTGCCTGTAAAATAAGAGTTGAGATGACTAATTTTTGGTGAGACAGTGTTGATGAAAAGACAATTCTGTTTAAAAGTAATACTATCCTATGCCATTGAAGAAAAGTTGGCTATTAACTGAAGCGTTCATAAGAGGAAACACAAAGCAATCCTGCTGGAGGAATAGTGGGGTGCTTCAGGGATAGATGATGCAGACAGAAAAGGAAAAGGTTGACAGACCCCAGAATATTCTCAGTAAATATTCTTTGCTCTTCTTTTAAATTGTGTTTCACAAAGGTTTATGAATCCATTTCCATTAAGCCACAGAGGATCAGACAAAACCAATGCCAGGATAATATTTTAAAAGAAACTGGATTTATCCATAGGAAGAAACAGGACAACTATATCTTTTACACAAGATTTCTCACCAGCTATTCATTTCTAAACTAGCTTGCTGAGGGTATGCTCCACACACCTTTACCTGATCAAGTAGATCACCTTCTACAAAAGCCTTTAGTTTAAGGTTTAGTACACCTTATATAGTAACTAGTTTCTCCCCAGTTTTCACCCTGTCTGGTTTTCCCCATCCACCAGCTCTGTTACAGTCAGTTCTTTATGTAAAATCCTGAATTATTTCGCTCCTCCATTCAAATACCCACCCAATCTTCATCCTTTTCTTTATGCGTTTGGTAAACAGCAAATTTAAGCCTTCATTTTGGTGCCTTAAAACACCTTAGACATGCTTGTCAGTTCTGGGATGACATATTAAGTATCCCCTTTACCTGTAGAGGAAGGCATACGTACAAGTTTCAGACTGTTTAAGAGGGTACAGGAAGGTGAATACATTTGAAGCTGCTGACACCTGCAAACCCCAGACAGAAATATGAGCACTGATCAGTGGAAATGTATTCAAGTGCTGACCTCCACATACATTTCTCTTTATTATGCATCTTTTCACAAAGTTTTGGCCTTGTACAGTTGCTGTACCTTACTAGGTTATTTTCTATTCTATTATTCCTTCAGTCCTATCCATCTCATAATTTTATACAGATGGCATTGAATAGGTTGATCCATCTGGTAGTTAATCAACCTAGTCCTGTCTTGACAGCATGGATTGATTACAACATCCCCTGTTTCTCCTGAACTATCTTGCCTGCTTAAATGTTCCTGAAGAATTCTCCCACAATGGAATTTCTTCGTTATCCCTCTGACTGCATAATGTTCTGCAATGCCCAATGAAGACTATAAGACAAGCTCAATTCATTTAATTTTTATTCCAAGTATGGAATATCATCTTGTTAGCATGAAATCAGGTGTCAAATTTACATTGGACAAAAAAGAGGCTTTGTATTTTTCTGGGCAAACATTCTAGTAAAATAAACAACTCAAACTGTAAATTTGGTGTATTTCCTACATAGAGTTATGAACAGACTTTCAATATTTATCTGCTCATCCTTTACCTGTATGGGTAGGACACTGTTTCTACGTTTTGCCTTCTAATTCAAGAGTCAAGTTATGTTATAAATTTACCAGTCTTGATACAGAGACTATTCTGGTATGCAGTACTGAAATTGGAAGTTTGATTTTCCTAGACTGATTAAGAAAATCAAAAATCACTACAAGCATACATAGCAGCAACAGAAAGAATACATGTACAGTAATTTTGTCTATTCAAACATAGATATCAAACCATGCACATGCTGCCTCATGGTTCACAAGAAGAACTGGAGGTGAGTAAAAATGCTACAGAACACTCTCCTAAAATGTTTGTTTCATATAACTATCAGTTAAATCCATCATAATTCCCAGAAAAAAGGAACAAAAAACAGATCTAAAATGTCAGAGGCCTACAAAGATTACTCAAAGATAATCTAAAAAGACATCTACTAAATTTCATCTTTATAAAATAGGGTATGACAATACAAAATGTGTCCTGAAAACTTCACCCTTCAGGGATATTTGTCTATAATAAGTTTCTAACGGCAGTAGGCACTACCTGGTTTCTACTCATGGAACTAGAACTAGAAAAGTAGCAGAAACTCCAGAAGGTATCTTGGGCAATGAGCAGAGCATTGCAAGGAGCCGAGGAGTCTGGCTACAGTGCCTCTGTGCTCCTTTGCCAACCCTGGTCCTGCCACTCTGACTCGGGCAGAGAGCACTTCCCTCCCCTCCTGCACAGGTAGCGCAGGACAACGCAGCACCATCTGGCTCCAGAATTCTCCCTGTCAGCTCATGAATGCCATTTCTGTCAGTAAAGAAGGGGACAGTAACAAAGATTTTTGGAGCCTGTTATAGCAGCACAGCTGCAAGTCTACTATTCTTCTTTTCTAAAATAAAAATAAAATTTATAAATAAAAACGCGCCTTTTAAAATAATCTTTCTTTTAAGCTGGGCAACCTAATCTCAGTTCAGCCTCAACATGGAGAAATATCACTCTGGGAGATTTCTTAAATTGTTCTGTGAAGTACTTCACCTTCAGGGCATGGAGAACATGCACCAAACACAAATTTTGGGATGACGACTTCAAGCTGAAAAGGTTTTTCTGGTGTCAGTGTGTTGGCAAAACTTCCATAGTAGATAGGGATGTTATTTATAACAGGAAAAAAACATTCTTCCATCAGTCAAGCAAACCCAGGTCCCTGAATGACATAGACTGTTGTTGCATTGACACAGGCAGGCTTGCCTGCCACGCATTATTGTTTGAGGTGAAGAGCAAAACACAGCAGTATAATTCTGGCCCAAACATTTCTGGGAATCAAGTACCTCTTTTTTTGTGATCTGGAATTTATTGGAAATGGTGATTCAGCTAATTCCATGCTTCAGTCACAGCTGGACTTTGACCAGGATCACTAACAGTTTTGGATAATTGTTAAGGAAGTATTAAAGCACAATCCAATCTCATAAAAAAAATCAGTCCATGTGAACTAGTGCCACACATTTATTTTGCTGACTTGCTATACAGTTTGTACTGTAATTTGTGGTCTCAAAAACAAGTAAGTATGAAGACAACACACCTCTCTACCATCTTATAGCCTTCCCTTCTAAGTTAGCTTTCCTGGCAGTAAGGCAGTGCAGTGACAGAACTAGTTACCTGGACCATGCCATTCCCAGCTAACCAGTCTCAGACATTTCCCCGGCTCACTCTTTCCAAAGGAAGGAATGGAAACAGAAACCTTATGTTATCTGGGGCAGAGACATGGTCCCAATTCTCTACCTTCCACCAAAGTTTTGCTGTATTTGTTAGCATAGGCCAAATTCTCAGCAGAGTCAGGCCAATATAGATGGCCTATATATTCTGAAAATCTTACTCTACATGCTATCATTTAGACCTGAACAAAGCAGATGGAGCATCTATGCACATCGGGGTAATATATTTTAAATCTCTCATAGATGTAGATGACTCCTACAGACAGCAGACTAGTAAATTGTGTATAGCGGATTTTTTGTCCTTGTTTATCACTATGTCCTCATCTGGCAACATGGAAAATAGAAGTAACAAACAGCTAAGTTGTTAGCACACTGAGGAAAAACTCATGAAAGACAAAATATATCATTAATCTCCTCAAAATAGTGATGCAAAGGTTTTTATGGAAACACTCTCAATAGCTTATATGCATTTCCAACATAGCAAATTACTTCGGCATGAGCAAACAACCCATTTGTCTATAGAAGTATTCCAAAGAAATACCCTTAAATTCTTTAGAATTTATAATGACAGTAACCATCCAAAACAACAAAAACAACAACAACAACAAACAAAAAACAACAACAAACAACAACAAACAACAACCAGCGTTTTAGTGCAAGGAGAGATGTAAAGAAGCAAATACACTTTGTACATGACAGGTTACTGCTTTTCTGAGTAATTTCTTGTCTTTTCATTTGATGTGTATTTGCTGTTGTGTTTTAAACAGCAGGTGCACATGTAATTGAAAGCGGCTGCTTGTGTCAAACAAGAGAAGCATTTCATGAAAAGCCTTAAAGGGCTAACCTATACCCTACTTGGGAGAGCTGAATTCACTGATCTGCAAGAGAAAAGTCCCAGGCTGACTGCAAAACAAGAGCGCCCATTTGGCCTTTCTCCACCACTCTTGATGAAATCATGCTATCCAGGGGCCAGTATAGTTCCACAGATGTGCTCTGTCTTATAAACAAATGAATGAGGTGCCTTGGGAACAGGCACTTTAATGTACAAAACAGATTGCATTCTGTTCTGCCACAAGCAAATAGATGACTGACTGAACAACTGACATCTTTATTTGCAAATATTTCCAATTCTTTCCTTGCACCAGGCCCCTGACACCTTCATCACAAAACTAGTTTCTGCATTTCGTGGAGCTTAGTCCCATAGCGTCCGTCACAGCACATTTTGGGAGATGCGGATGGGCCTTTCTCACTTAAATACTTCTTCTTACTTAAGTGGAAACCAGGAGTGGTATTTTGTGAATTTTTGCCACAGCTAGTTAGATTTACGGGTTTTGGTCTGAAGCAAGAGGAAAGATGATGGATGTCCTCCCATCTGTAGGTGAACCAGACTGGTGTGGATAGATCTGTATGCTACATAAAACTGCCAATTCTTTGGCACATGGATTAAAAATAAAAAACAAAAATAAAAATTAAAAAAAAAAACAAGCAATAAGATAAAAGATTGATTGGAGCAGAGCCAGTGACAATTTTACAAAAAGGGTGAAGTGCAAGACATCAAAGTTACTGCCAGGCAGAGTGTGTTTTTGCAAAATCCTGCTGAAGTTGTACTTCTTAGGGTTTCTTTCTCAAAGAAAGTTGAGAAGTCTCTCTGATTGTAAGGGCTGGGAAAAGGCAGAACTTGGCCAGACTGAAAACAGGCTAAGAGTTGCCCTTACTGTTTGTCCTTCAGATCTGAAGAAGGAACAATGCAGATGACAAACAAGGAGGTAATAGATGTTCTAGCATCCATTTGGAAAGTTAAAGGATTCATACACCCTAAGAGACTAAATAAGAATGGCAGTACTTATGACTAATACTTCCAAGCCATAATCCAGGCTGCATGTTCCCTTTTATTTTCCCAGCTTTGTATTTAAGTACTCCCCTTCCCTGTCCTTCCTAAACTAATTTAAAAAACTCACAATTTTTGTTGCCATGTCCCACATTCAACCAAGATCCTCCTGAGACCTAGCATCCTGGAAACATCCTGCAATATCTGAACCACTGGAAGTCTTAAAATCCTTTGTACATTTGACATGACCTCTTATTATGGTTCAAATGGGTGGGAAAACAAAGAACAATAAGGAATGGGTGATTATTTAAAATTCAGTAATTATCCCTGGACATTTTCTTCTTTTTTTTTTTCCAGATGTTTTAGCCCAATCTGACTGCAGTTCCAATACACCATCTAAGAATCTAACTCTCTAGCCACAGTGGGTGGTCCAAGAAACCTATAAAAGGGCAGGATTTTATTACAGTGAAAAGTGTTTTGTTTTATAGACTCATCCCAAGCAACCTAGGTCTCTGACAAACTAATTGGAGACCTAATACTCATGCAAGCCCTTCACTGCCAAAATCCATATCAGCTCATGCCAACAGGAGACAAAGAAAAGCCTTTACCAACCTGCTTCAGGTCATAATAAATCTGGGGAAATGCATATTCACATTAAAATGGTAGTATGTCTATGTGAGGTAGGGCACTATCATTAACTGGTATCCCTTCAGGAAACAGTGATAATCTCTCTAAACTAGGTAAATATTCCCATTTTTACAGTAGCTAAAAGAATAAAAGTGTTGGAAGTTGTAGCAAGCAAGGTGTTCACAGGTTTCAACAAAACCTCATATAACCATGTATTTTGGAATAGAGCCTAACAAAACATCAGACCTGATCCTCAGCTGATGTAAACCAGCATAGGCTTATGGCAGAGGCTTCGCAACATAAACACGTGGAGGACCTTTCCTCAGTCTTCTACTATACTATAGCAAAGGCGGCAGATACCAAACAATAGCTGTGAGATTTCATAACTGGCACCAGAGCATGGCCCTCTGCTTCCATCTCTAGCTGCAGGGAGTACAGATTTAGTTTGTCCGATTCAGGGCTGACTCACTAGTCCCTGTTTACACCTCGTGCTCCAAGAATGTATTTTAGCAGCATGCAGCGTATGCTACCACCCGCCACAAAGACAGAACATTCTTGGAAGGGAGTTTCTCCGTTTCTTTTGCAACTGATACAACTTAAAAGGTATTTGTCTGTTTTAGCATCTGCATTTCATTTTTTTCGAAGACAGACTTTACAAGACTCCTGCTTCTTCACAAGCAACAGCTGTCAGGTTTGATGAGAAGAGACTCTGCTTTTCTTTTTTTTTTTAAACAAAACATGGCTACAGAACGAAGATCGAAGGCCAGTGTTTCAGCCACACACAACCAAAGAAAATCTTGCTCTACCTTATACAGGAATAGATAGGATAAAGATCCATTGGGTGTCTCATACTTAGAACATGGTTCACAGTGAAACTACGCCTTTACATGGTTGTTCTAAAGTTGGACTGAGAATACTGCCCCATCCAAATTTTCAATCCAATTTCCACCTCAGCTATATTTTCCATCCAGAAATATTAAATACAATACCCCCAACTTCAGAATTTTGACATGCTTAAGTATATTCCAATGTTACTCCTTTCAGGATATCATTGCTTTAAAAAAAAAAAAAAAAATCTTGTTTCTGTTCTTGCTGTATTTTAGGCAGGGCACTTCTTTCAGAAGATCTGGTTTTAATTTCCATTTGAGTGACTGCCACTGCACAACGGCCATTCATGATGAACACTTCCAATATACTTAGCAGCCTTATGATGTGTTGTTTCCTGAGATTAGTTTCATTCTATAGCATCTGCAGAAAAAATACATTAATTTTTTAAAATTTGTTTTTTTGTTACCTAGAAGAAATTTAATGCTGGCAGTACTGGAATATGAAGACATATTCACAAACCGAGTTTTTGTCTACTTTGTCAAGCTTTTCATTGCTCAGAGATTCCACCATAATGGCTTGCTAAGAATATTACATCTATGAATGAAAATTTAGGCCAGTCCAGAGCTGTACTCCTCAATCTATTGCAGCCCTTAACTTGAATTCAGTAAACATGCTAACGGGTGTTAGCTTTGTTATGTAGATATTTTGTATGGAAAAAAAAAAATCCAACAAGATACAAACTGGCTTGATCCATAAAGAATTATGTACATGGAGCTTTAAACAGATATGTCAAAATGATGTCATTTCTATTTCAAATTAAGCACCATACATGTATTACCCATTCATGATTTTTACAAGATAAAGGTTACTCCAAAAATTACTTACAACCAAAGCACACTGTATTACAAGATTTTTCACAAAGGCCATAAACTCAGAGGAGCTATTCTATTAATAAGGAGAATATCTATGTAATCTGTAATTACACTAACTGGGAGGAATTTAACAGATGTAGTAACAAAAAGGAAATACTAACTGCATTATCTGAGTATTGGTTTACTCAAACGACACTGCAAAAGCCTTTTCTTAATTCCATAATTTTTAACACATTTTATACAGAGAGGGCAATTCTCTTTCATGGATCTCATTTCCATTATTTTCAGACACTGTTGTGCATCAATAGCAGTTTAAACCAAATCCTCTGAAGTCAATCACAGCTCACCGATCATCTTTGATCAAACCCAGTAGAAGGAATGAAGTTATTGTTTGGATCTTGGAATCAAGGCCATACCACTTCAAGGTACCGGTTATGTAGGAGAACTTACATGTAGGTAGTTGTAAGCTTTCAGTCTAAAATTGCTTCTTATTTTGCAATTTTTAATTGCAGGAATAAGCACACCTGTTATTGTAATAGAGTTTCTGGCATTGTTTGCTTTTCAGGTGTAAAAGACATTAAGTCATTGAGCAGAATGTTAGAAAAAAGCTTACAAGCACCTTAGAAATATCATAAAAATGGGGGCTTAAAAGCAAATTTCAGAGAAGTGATCAACCATAGAATCTTAAGAGTAGGCAGACTCCTACGCCTTATAAACTCCTATGTCCTATTAGGAAAGCTAACAGGTTTCACAGATAGGTTTTACTCTATTACACTATGAAATCAAAAGGATTTCTAAAGAGACTTGCTATTTATAAAGAAAACAAACAAAAAAAAAATCCAATGTACTAAAGAGTTAGCTGTGCCAGTATCTTTTCCTGAAGGTGATCATTACTGATCTGATCCACCCAGAACTGGAAAAGTTAAGCAGATGTAATATTTGAGCTGTGTTTGGTTTATTCATCTCACATCTCCAGTGATAACATTTTCAGGAGAAAAATCATCTCCATTGCCTGGTGCTCTCCAGCAAGCGCATTCCTTCCCCAGCCTGGCCTGGCACCACCAGGCACAGCGGTGTTGGAAGGTGCTGCCTCATTGCTAATGTTTTCTTCAAGTCTGGAGTTTTTGTAGCTGGCATGAGCAGGACAGAATGAACCCTGGAAAATACTTACACAGATTATACTGAAGGAATGTAGGGCAAGGATTAAATTATAAACCAAAGTGACTTTAAATAAAATATCATAACATGTTCTGATGACCATTTGATATGGACATGTAGAAACTGACGTTCAAGGTCCAACATATGAGTAGGTGGTAGATATGAGAAAGAGGAGGGGACTCCTGGCTGGCCCGGAAGTGTACATGATATCCCAGGTGGGGTCTACATTCCTCCTCTTTCCATCTCTCCAAACTACTTCTCCTTGACTTGGTGCCTAGAAAATCTGGTCACCTTAATATACGGTTGGCAACATATCAATGTAAAAGTCCACACTGACATCTGAAAGTGATCATTTTACTGCCCACACTGGAGGAATGTTTCCCCACAGGAATAAGGAATTTTATGAGCGTTATAAAAAGTTACTGGCACTACAACATATTATCACTGCAGTATAAATTACTGATCTGCATGTCAGCTACAGGCCAGCTGGGGTGGTAACCAGCACCATTTCTCTGCTCTGAAGGCTGCATGAGCAACTACCTCCATTTGTGGCCTTCACCCTCAGTGTCATCCAGTGTATTCCTCCTCAAGAGGGACAGATCCAAACCAGAAGGCAGAGAGGGGCAGAGCAGAAAACTCTTGCATCACATATTAATTGTAGTACAACCGCAGCAGCATGCAATGTTTTGATAACATTTGCCTTGCTACCAATAAATAAAAGTAAATGTAACACAGTTTTCATCAAAAAATACCAAAGTTGTAGTAATAATTTTGTCTTACTCTCAAGCTTGGAGTAAATTAAGTAGAATATACTTGAATATAGTTAAGTACACTTAGCTCTTTAAATACAAGACACTTACATTCTCATCAGGCCTTATATTCCATCTGCCCAATTGTTTTTTTTTCCAAATTCTCTGAAATTTGTATTTATTTTTAGCCTATATTTTCCTGGCATCAGTAGATGTTCCATGACAGGAGGAGGAGATATAGGACACAAAATGCAAAATATTGATATCTGACCTGTCCCTCACATTTCTATGCCAATCATGCTAGAGTTGCCCCATGCAAGCTGTTACATACCAGCATTAGCAGTGTGAGGAGATGGCACTTTGCACAGGGCAGCTCCATCCACCTTTGCAGGAAGCTATGAGTTGCAGGCATGCATACACGGTGTGCAGTTGACACAGATGCAATCTATGCCAGTGCACGCTCGCACAGTGAAAAGGGGAAGCCAACAGAGAGCGATGGACCAATCTGGTTCCCACTCAGTCCCTTACTTTGGGGGAAAAAAAGCAACATCCAAACTTCGCATCCTGTAACTTAGTACAAACTACAGCTGGTTGATACATCTTTATCACCTTATCATGAGGCAATGGCATATAAAGAATGCTGTCAGACAAACTGCACCTCAGACTGAAACAATTAATCTGAATGCAGGGAGTGTCATCATTAGTTTGGAAGCTCCAGCCCTGTCAGTGATCCATCAGTGGTTTCAAGACACATTTTTAATTTCAGGGCTCTATAGCTCTGGGCTGAAAAGTCACATTTGTGGTGTCAACAAAACTTAAAATGTGGTTCAGTCATGCTAGAAAATATGGGGAAAAATAAAGGACTTTAATAGACTAAAGTACCTTTCTCTTTTGAACTGTTTTTCTCTATCTTTCCAAATGCATTCATTAGGATTAAATATTGCACACGACAGAAAATCCACAATGTGGCAAGTTTTTCTCAGCACGTACTCCAAACTCAAATCATTAAAAATACAGATCTTCACGTCTCACCTACAGAAAAGCAAGGGTCAAAAACTCTGTATACAGTCTTTACTAAATACAAATAGAACACATTTAGGAGGTACGTCTAACTCCTTAATGCATCTCTATTGCCCCCATCACCATATTGCCCACAGCAGGGAACTTCCCAGTGAGTACTGATCTGCATAACTTTGCAGATCAGTGAGGTAAGACATGTAGGGTGGATTTTAGTTGAGCAAACCTAGATATTTTTCAGCCCAGATTCCCTTCATATCAGTGGAGAGAAATAGGAGTGATTCAGCCAGTACATTTTAAACAAATACTTTAGCATGAGATGGATCATATCCTAGAAGAACTAAATTCTCTTCTTGACTGCACAGATACTCTAGGCGGGCAAGCTCATATGGAGATGTTGATGATGTAGACAGTTAAATTACAAAACTCTTGCTCAAACACAACCTGACACAACTCTTCAAATGCAAACAAGGTACAAGCTTCACTCAAATAGAGGATAACTGGATGTCCAAATACTTTTATGGATCTGGACCTAAGCACTTTCTGAAGTACTATAGCAAACCACTGACATAGCAGTCATTGAAATTTCATGTCCCAGTTATTGGACTGTTCTTCCTACCTTTCAACCCTTGGAATATCCACAAAAAGTTTTGTCTGCTCTTTATCTAGGGCAAAGGGCAGCAAATACACCTCTAACATTTTGGGTCAATGTTCTGCAATTCAGAAGCTGACTCTTTGCAGGCATTAAGACACACTACATTCCCAAATGTATTGGCAGGAAAGTAAAATTCCCTGCTTATCTGAAAGAAAATATGATGAGAAAGACACAGAAGCTTAGATATCAAGTAACCAATTTGTGTTCTGCAAGTCTTGCACACCAGCAAGGGAAGAAATGTGTTCAGCAAGAAAAGCGAGAAGCGGCTCCCTTAGAAGTAGCACTGTCATAGATAAGAGTCATTGTATTCATCAATTGCCTTTGCACAACTGATCACTATATTTAAACCAGTAAACCTCCAGGGCTTTATACCTGTCATTAGTGAAGACAGAGTCATGCAAGTATGTATAAAACATCAAGAAATAGTAGATAATTGAAAAAAGACCATACTTCTTGCAAGGAATGCAAAATTCAGTATTTCTGCTTACTCTGGTGCTTCGAGATGTCTCATCAAGTCTAGATAAATATGGCTACCAAAAAGTTGCCTTGTATATCTGCTTTAAAAAAACATTTATGCATTCACTAAGATCATTGTTATATAAATAATACCTCTCTCACATCAAAGGAGAAAGTCGTATTAGATCTTCTCAGATAGGATAAAGAGTCTCTGGGACTCTGCTCCCTCTAAGGTAGGAGATGGCAGGCTGACAGTATGAGAGGTCCAAACAGGAGAAGAGAATCAACGTGGTCAGCCACCACCTTTGATCTTGATGTAAAAGTACGAAAAGAGAACCAGTTCAGGATGTTTTATGGACTTTCAAAGAATCGAGTTACCCAGTAACTCTTTTCTCTTTATATTCAGAATTTGGCTGAGTTTTCTGCTTTTTAATTGTATGGATATTCAGAACATACATCTGTTCCAAGCATTTCAACAACATGCAAAATTCAAGACACCATTAGCTTTGACAATCCCTGAAGTCATGGTTTATTCTTTCTCAACTAAAGGAGCATAATTTTAAGTCAAATTCACAGTTAAAAATCTGGTTTTTTGAAGTCTGCCTTCCAGGAACAGACTTCAGTAACAACTTAAAATTTGCTGTTCTGTTAAATATTCTTGCCAGTACATGTATTTCTGCTGGCTAGCTGATAGTTGCAGGAAGCAAACTTTGAATTATTTTTTTTTTCTGAAGTGGAGGAATATTTATAGCCACTCTTTATTATTTTTATTGTATTTACTGAGCTTTAACTTTCCTCAAGAGAAAGCCAAAAATGAGTTAAAATATGTAAAACCAGTTCTAGAATACACAAGATATTCAAGTGAAGTTGAGGGAAGTAAAAACCTAATCAACAGTCTGCAGACTATGCCAGAAAAATGGAAATATACAGTAAAGAAATATACTATATACTGAAGTTGTTCTTTTGTTCCCTTGGGTACAACCTCTACCACAAGAATAAAGCACTAAGCCTCTGCAATTGTTTTTATAAAATTTACTGGAAAGATTTCCATTATTGCATCAGGTTTGATGTTTACAGGGTATACTTGGGTTTGATGTTTGTGTGGTTAGCTGGGAACTACATGAATTGAAGTGACATCACTTATGACAAGGAGATTAGGGAAGTGTGAGGTTACGCATTTCTTAAATAAAAAATCAGGCTTAATATCATGTTTATAAAGAGTTTGTTCCTTCCACAATGCCTTCAAGGGAGTGTGTGTGACTTTTGCACCAAATAGTTTGCACACAGCATCTCATTTCACCCCTCCCAGCTCGTCATTCGCATGCTACTTTTCATTCCTGTATATTTTAATGCTAATAAAGAGAAAACTGCAAAAGAAAATGCTAGACAAATTGTGTACCTCTAGTTAGGATTTAAGGGTGGGAATTTCACTGTCAGACACAGACCTGTGTTTGGTGCTGTGGCTGTGCACACTTGCTTTGATGACTCCAAGCAGATACATGCACATACCAAGTGAGTGGCTGCCTAGAGAAGCACCCACTTGCTGTTGTGTACAAATGCAGCCTGTATGGGTAAGCATCTTCAATGTTCCTGCCAGTTTGGTTACAAATTCAATAATATACGGGCCTTGAGCACCCAGCTGAACCTCACTTAGTGAAAGCTTTGACCCAAAAGATTAAAAGTTAACCTAACCTTATCAGATGTCTAGCTCTGAAAAGAATAGGAGTTGACAGCACTTGGCCTTTTTGCAAGAGAACTCAGTCCTGCAGAGGATGCTGAATTTATGCCTATTTGTATCTCACTGGTAAATGTTCCCAAGAGCAAAATAATGCTTCTCTGAAACAGAAAGGGTGTTTGTGCTATATTTTCTTCTGCTCCATTAAATTGTTCCCTGGATGATAGTCTTCCTTCGCCCACACCTCTTTTATGCCCACTAACACTTTATCTAATTCTTGGCATATTTTCGATGCAAATATTTCAGAAGAAATATTTCCTTGATGGAATTTACATAAAGCCCAACTGCTTTGCAAATGAGGAATGTGTGAAGCTGTCAGAACTCCTTGGTGACAATTTAGGAGGACTTGACATTGCATTCATAGGACCAAGAAAGGGAACATTTTGACCCCCTCTCTAAGTGTGCTCTGCCAGTCACCAAACTACTTCAGTTTAAGATTTAGTTTTAAGTTTAGTATACGCCAGTCTGAAATAATGGTTGGAAATTTTTACTGGTGATGCTCAACAGGTTCACAGTCATCACACTTTCGTGAATTTTAGTGGTTTTTGGAAGTGCAATGGCTTTACAATAATACTCTGGGGGGCACTGTGACCAAGCCTGAGAATGTCTTTCCTCACGGAGATTCCCGCAATTAGTACAAACCGACATCGTTTTATTAGACATCTGAGCTCCTGCTGATTGAATCTATGTGAGGATCTGATCTTGCTAAATACTTAGCCTGTTTCTATAACCATGTTTTCTCCCCAGTTTGAGCAAGAAAATACGAAACCATCAGGCTATAAAATAGATCATTACAACACAAAAACAGTTTTGATTGATTTCATTACTTTAACATTGTCATAAATCTAGGGGAAATTTTTGTATGAATCACGACATAGCCATTATCATTTATCTGTCTTATGCAAAATTATTTTTAGTCTTGTGGAGAATGAAAAAAGATCCCTTCCAAATCTGAAATTCCACAACTTGTTGAGGGTAGAATTGTCATCCTTAGTAACAAGTGGGAACCAGAAAGATTTCATCAGTGTTGCTGAACAGTTACAAACATTGCTCAGGAAAACCAAATTCCCTGGTGTGTCTGGTGCTTTCTCTAAATTTATTCTTTTGCTGGCTATTCAAACAGTAACTATTTGATACTAATTATCACAACAGAAAGAAACAAGGAATGAAAAACACAGGCAGCGGTTCTCCTGAAATTGTAGCTATTGAAATTATTTAAAACATCTTTAGACTAATAAAAAGTCTATTGTAAAAACTGTTGCCAAAGAGCAGCATAATTCACACACAGTGTAACATGGACTAATCCATTTCTTAAGTGCTATAGGATATTTTTTCACTTGTTACTTTATTAACTAGAAATCTTCTTGAGCATTCAGTTCACACATTCATCAATTTATGGCCACAGAAAATTAAAGGAACATGTCCCCTCATGCATGACTGTCTTGCAAAAATATTAGATCTTATGGATGCTTCTTGCACCAACCTGTAGTGCATGGGATAACAATCTCTCGAATTCATGGAGAAGAGACACTCTGACACTTTACACAACCTCTCCCCTTCCTCACATTTATACAGAGTGGGAGTCCTAAGTAGCTCACAGAACCATCTCCAAACTTCTGGAAAAGTTTTGTTATTTCATTAATACACTGAATGAACAGACTTAGTCATACTCTTCAGGATTAAATAATTCACTGCACTTCGTTTAGCATGAATGCAAAATAATGGAGTTAGTGGCTTATACTGAACTAACAGCTAGTAACTAAACATTTTGCACTAGATAATAAACAACTGTGCTTCTAGGGATTAATTCTGCTCTAAATCCTTACATGATCTGCCAAAGTACATTTCATCAGTCCAGCCCAGTAAGTTCTTCCTACAGTGCACCATATAATACAAGTACAAGCAGTTGCTTAATTCTAGGATGACAGCATTATGCCTTCCTTCTACAAAGGTATCTGTGCTTACTTAAAGCCCCACATTATCTGGCACAGCACTCCAGCTCTTGCCTATTTTTTTCAGCAATATGGAATTTAATACCAACATTAAGCATATGTGTATATATATAAATAGCAGGCTACAAGATGACTAAAAAAGGAGAGCTATAGGTATATAGATATAAATATGGCAGGCTAAGAGGGAAAAAAAATCACCAGCTGACCATAAGACTTGCTCTAAGTAAACCTGAGAATTTATTTTAATCAATATTGGAAATACTTAGCTATTACTTTTTAGAATTAGAATAGATCAGTTGGAAGGGACCTACAAAGACCATTGATTCTAACTG
>VXAL01019423.1:77247-90340 GCA_013399475.1 Chauna torquata | reverse complement strand
AATGTTAATGCAAACTATTTCCTCCCTTTAGAAAAAAAAAATTAAAATACTCTATGATTTAATGGCCTTTCCACAACAATGTTCTAACACAGCTTATGTATAGAAGAGTTTTTTTTTCCTGCAAAACATGTTCCATCGTTATAACAGTTTACCTTTCATTACTTCATCATTTTCAGTACATTTTTGTATATATTTCCAAGGCAGTGGAATATAAATCAGGAAGACAAAAATAGTTTTAGTATATTTACCATTTTCTGAGTGAAGCATCATTTGCTTATAATCATTTAAGTACTGGTCATTCATGCCATATAAATCATTCTTAAAAGCTTAAGAGGTTTCACAGAGACTTGGGCAGACATGCCAGAAGTCTAGGTATATGAGCATGTGATAATGTCTTGGATTGGCAAATGAAAAATATAAAACAACAATCTAATAAGTAAAAGATCGTAAGCAGATTTCAAAGTATGCACAATTAATAGAGGTAGGCTAGCTTCCTCAATACTTGGTGCTAATGTTCTGAAGTCACCACTGTTGCAAAGAAAGTAGCAACCATTACGCCAAGGTATTTCAAGGAGAACATACAACAGGTTACTCAGATCCCATACTACTAAAAGCAATAAAAAATAGATTAAATGAATACAGAGTTGCAGATGGTACCTCTGCTGAACTAACTAGTAAGAAATTTCATAATGAAAAATTCCTAATGCAGAAAAGATCTGATTCCCTTGTACTGGAGTCATTGAGACATAAGAATTTAAATGAGTAACTGATCAGACAATTTAATCAATTATCCAAGGAATTTATAGCTTCTCCACTAGTACCACTGATTGCTGTATTTGTGCTCTATGCCACATGATGTCTTGAAGCAATATAGCCACACAGATCATTCACCCACTAGTCCTCTTCCAGATTTGACAAAGATCAGTATCTTGTTCCATTTTTAAATATTAGAATGAATCTAGAGTAACTAAAAGTTTGGAGTCAGGACTAAACAGTACCCAATCCACTCCATTAAGCCTGAAGGTCAGCTGGAAATAGGTATTTTTCAGATAGCATTGCTGGTGTAGCAATAATTCAGCATAGTGTAATGAATTTGGAAATTGCACCTACATATCTAAGTTCTGACCATGAAAAATGATAGACCAGTTACCATTTCAACAACTCCTGCCAGTAACCAAGACAACAACAGATAGAACAGCCTGTGCTGAGATCTTGGATATCAGGCAGAAATGTTCTTTTGTGTCTTCTGAGGTTTGCTGCAGTTTTGCAACAGTGAAGACACAGAGAACATGAAATTACAGAATCACCGAACCGTTTAGGTTGGCAGGGACCTCTTGAGATCACCTAGTCTGACCACCCTGCCAAAGTAGGGTCAGCTAGATTAGGGTGCACTGGACCACTTAGAGTCAGGTTTTGAATATCTTCAAGGATGGGGACTGCACAATTCCTCTGGATAACCTGTTCCAGTGTTTGACTGGAATTACAGGTGAAAAGATTAAAATACCATGAAATACGTTGTTGGGAACAGCGCAGTATCACTTTTCTCACTCACTCAGTTATTCCTGTGCTGTTAACAAAATGCACGACTGGTGGCGCGCAGCGTAATTTAGAGGGCCTACCACAAGGGAAGCGAAGTGGGGCTGGACAAAACTCCTTCTGATACAAAGATTCAAGTAACATTGGTCTGTCAACAGTATGTACTGAAGAATGTAAAACGTGTTACCTTTCTCTTCCCCTGAACTATGTTGCTCCTTTTCATCCCTGTCCCGAGGAAATGAAAGCAGAGGCTAAGTCCATATATAATTTCCAACCAGGCTGTTTTCATCATAAACTTTCTGCTTCTCATTTAATTAATATGTGCTGACAGAGCTTTGCATTTCCAAAAATTACTTGTACATTTATGTTTTCCTCCCAAATACAGGCCCAAGCACATTTAACCGCTTGCACTCATCCTGTGCAACTAGCAGTATCATGGTAATTATACCTCTCACAAGTACATGTAAGGGATAAGGTCAGAGACAGAAAACTGACTTAAGAGCAATTCACAGCGCTTAGGTACATAGTCTACTCTGTGATTTAATTCCTGCCATATGTGAGACCATAGTTAAAAAAACAACAACAACAACAATGAAAAACCATTTATCCTAATATNAAAACCCAAAAAAAAAAACAGATGGCTTCTTCATAAAAATCTAGATCCTAAAAGCTTGCCAGTATTCGTAAGACTTCCAGTACAAACTCAGACAATGCACAATGTGATGCAGCCAAAATGTGAAGGATCAAACTGTAACAAAACAAGAAAAATAAACAAGAACTCTTTCTTAAACTTCCCTCCAGAAGACCCTCCATAGTAACTCATCTGGAACCTAATCACATTGAGCTGGAAGACAGATTGAGTTGAACCTGCCTAGAGTTAAGTCAATGGGTCTAGAAGATCCAAAAAGTCCTTTCACTGTTTGCTTTTATATGGATTATTCAAAATGTAACTAGTGGACAAATTGCAATATATTAGGAATAGATTTCTATTCACTGACACTTGCTGGCTGCCAGTACTATCACCAGACAAACTATCTGAAATTAGTCTTTATTTTTAGTCATCAGACTTGATTCTGTTTTCTCTTCAAATTATTATGAATAATGAAAAATGGAATTGTATCATTCTGAAAGCAACAGATCACCACTAGAGTGAGGACTGACAGCTTGGCCCCATGAGAGTCAGCAGAAGTTCTACTAGGCATTGTAATTAAAGCAAAATTTTATCCTTTATATTTAATATGCATATTTAAAAAAAAGTTTTGAAAATGTAGTTGCTCAAAATGGCTGACTCCAGTGAAATTGAAATTCTCAATCAGCTAGTCAAAATATTTCTGANGGGATTAGGGGATCGTGGTATGTACTTTTTTGTTTATAATTTTAAACGGCAAAGTTATTAACATCTGAATGTTGACTACTTCACAGTTGCAGTAACTTTTTTTTCCATAACATTTTAAGTATGTATATTTGTGTTAACACTGTACAGGGAAATGCAATGCTTTATAGCAGAAATCCTGACAGTTCATTAAATGTAGCACAACTAGCTGGAACTCCTGCAGTAAGCCATCACCACACACAAGGCTGCTCTGAGGATGTAGTCACTGATGAGGAACTTAAACAAGGGGAACTAAATTGAATTTTAAAATTGTGACAGCAGCGGGGAGAGAACTCTGCATCACTGGACCAGATTTGATCATGTCAAATACAAACCCTGTAATTTTCTCTTTTCCTCCACTGACAAATGTTCAATCAAAGGCAGAGTGTAAAGTAGCACAATATGCCACAGCTCTGTAAAATAGAATGACTGTGGAATTCAGTCCTGACTTTATAAGTCAGCAATATTTTTCAAAGTTTATTGCTTGGAATTGACTGACCTCTGACTGCTGATGCACTGTCACTCGCAAGCAGAAATTTGAAAGAGAAAAAGCAAAAGCTTTTTGCTGTAATTTGCAACACTTGGTTCCAGTCACCAGTGATTATTTTCCTTAGGTGAGAGGTAATTTTATAGATACTAATTCTAAGTAGAAACTGGTATGTAAAATTATCCATAAACTGAAAGAATGAAAGTCAGCAACTAAACTTAAAATTGAAAGCAAACTTCAGTTGTACACTTCCAAAAACATTCAGCTACTTAATGAGGCCCTAACTGCTGTCACAATATCCACTTCAAAGGGAAAGGACTCATTTACAAATATTGAGGGCATTTCATGACAAATGAGTGATAACACCAGCAAAGTGTTGTACCTCCAAAGGCTTAAGTCAGTTCTGACGTGGAAATGAAGCCTTCTGTGAATTCCAACTTACTACAATGTAACCCTCACTCTTATGACAGGCAATCTTAAATGTGCTTAATGAAAATCTGTATTTTTTGCTACTGCACCATTCTAGGCTTTTAGAATGGATTCCTATGAGAAAATGTGTCCTAGGATGTTTCCGTTAATAACATTAGGGATAGAGAACTATTGCTGTATTGTTTAGAGATGGTGTATATCATAATGACTACTGCTATTTTAAGGTTACTCAGGAGCAAGAAAATTAGCTGGAGCTATGTTCATTTCTCATTGAATTCAATGGATTTTCTTTACTCTTTGTAGCAAAGATTTAACTCATGTAAGAAAGTGCTGAACTTTGTATTGATTTTTAAATCACAAGCTTTTATTATTTTTTCTTTTTGCTTAATTGTGGCATACTCTTTAGGAGTCACAGTTTCAATTATATTTTATTCAATTTTTTCTGGCAAAGTCTATCTGGGTAAAAACTATACCTTCGTTCTGCAGATGTGGGCAAAAGCCATTGGTTTTCCTCGATCGATATATAAATTAGTCAACACTTAACTTACCATAAAAATAAATTGGCTCCATATTGATTTGTCTCTCTCATGGTAGCACTAATATTTGTGTACAGATTGGAACTGGTTCTTCTCTCATTTTATTTTCCTGTCAGTAATAATGTTAAACAAACCTTAGAATATGGCATGCCACTGGCCGGGCAAAAGACAACAGAGAAGGATCACTTTAGGGTACATTTAGAGATAACTCAGCTGCATTGCCTAATTAAAAGCTCAGTGAAAATATTCCTTAACCCTCTCTCTATCTCCCTGAGCTGCAAGAGGACTTCCAGCATGATTTTATAATGCAAGCAGTCAAGCAAAGAAGTCCATCTTTTCCCTACACTTTACCATCTCCAAAAGAGTGCCCCAAGAGAGCAACTCCCAGACACATAGGCTACACTCACAATAATAATGCTGACGTTCTTGTATGAGTCCTGGTTCTGGAGATTTGAGAAAGTCAGAATATGAGGCAGGATTTACAGGAAAAGCTGATAAGGTTTCATTGATGAACTCTAGTGAGGGGCACCAATGAAGCAGGTCTCTGTGGGCTTCTGATGGAAAAAATTCATTGTAGAAAGTAAAGAGCAGAAGCATGATTGAGGGAGGATTTGGTCAAAAAAAAAAAAAAAGAAGAAGAAGAAGAAGAGAAGAGAAGCAGCTGTTTGAATGATTCAGTATAATGAAATGGTAGGAAAGATTAACACTTCATGGTGAGGCAGACAGCACTACTTTTGTTAAAATGAACCACATGGCACAAAGGAATGAGATGGAACAAAGCTAACTTAGTATTAACTTGGTAGTATCTCAGTACTTTTTTTTCCCCCCCAGAATTAAACAAATCTTTAAAATAGCATTTGCATTAAATATATTTTGGAGAAGAACTGCTACATTAAGAATTCCTGATTTGCATCTAACCTTCATCTGAGTCCTCTCGCACAGGGTGTAAAAGTCAAGCATTTATAATTCTCCAAAACTGCAGCTGCACAAGTTCCCCTTCTGCAGAAAGCTACAGAAGCCACAAAGTGGTTGAAACTTAGTGTGCAAGAAGTTTTCTTCTAGCCATAAGGTGATTTTCTCTGTGGTGCCAGACAGCAATATGGGATTAACAGAGTGACGAGCAGTGTGCTGTGGTGCCTCATCCACTGTATGGATGTTCCCCTTTTGTCTCACCACCTTAGTCAGGCCTTTACCCTCTCTGCATCTAATGTGGCCAGATTTACACCACGCTGATATTTTCACGTGCTGAAATGTGGTCAGCTGCCTTGTCAGGAAAGACAAGAGTTTATATATATTTTGTCTCACAGACAGTGTCAAAAAGCAACTTCAGTGTGATCAAAGATCAAGGTCTATGCTACATCATCATACGGATTTCACAAAATACTGGTGTTGTTTTATACTATTTCTTTCCTGTTTTCACTTCTGACACTTGCCAGAGCTCGTTGTATACGTTTTTCAGTCTTGACATTCATCTCTTCTGAATTTCTACAATGTGCTGTAATTTCTTGGATTATACAAGTGAAATATTAGTTCTCTAGTTCCTCCTGCTATGAAAAACTTCTTGCCAGAAACTTTTTTTTTTTTTTGAGGATAATCATTTTACCAAATGTTCTGTTGCTTCATAACAAAATGTCTGGACAGGTCAAGATTAATCCCTCTTCAACTTCGAACTACCATCAGTCTTCACATCATCCCACACACACTGAAGGAGTCAGTTGATTTCTTTTATCCATTTTGCTGGAGATAATAATTCATGCAATTTGCTGAAGAGCGGGAACATCAGCATTTTTAAAATCATAGTGAAAGAATGTCTGTTTTTCACTGAAATGTTCCTGAATAAGAACATACTATAGCAACTTACATCATATCAACTTTTGCCTTAGTTTAGACATGATTTTGCTGATATAGATGAATATTTATATTAAAACAAATACTGCAGCCTACTGTAAAGAAATAACTCGAAAATGCATCTTCAATATAAACTTGACATCTTTAGAGTTATGAAGACCATCTGTCTGAAGACGTTGTATGTCCAATAACTGAAGTTTTGTCAACATTCTTTGACCAAGATGTGAATCTAATCTAAAGCTTTTCTGAAGAAATCCTAGAAATTTTGTGAAGTTTAACACAGTAGTACAAGACCATATTCAAATTATTTATGTCCATTCAATACTAAAGCCAAAAAGTTATGTCTCAGTGTAGTTCCATTAAGGAGCATGGATCTGGTTTGACTGTACCTTTACTGTTTTGATCTTTGGACTTGCTAGTAAAACTACCAATCCATGCACCAAGCTGTAACTGAGTTTGATGCAACTATCCAGTAGAAACTTAGACAATTCTTCCAGTTTAAGTTCATCAAGGGCGCTCCCATAAGATTCTACCATGCAGTCACCTTGCAGCCATAATGTACAGTGGCTAGATATGAGAAATGGTTATAGCTGTTGAACCTGTTACCATTTCCCTTATTCTCACATCTATCATCCTTGATGGGCTGAAGATGTTCCAGTGTGTAGAAGAACAACACTACAATTTGACTCAGTCAGCAGGTATATCAAGGGAGCTGGTAAGTTTAGAGAAAAACCTCCGTTCACACTGAATATGCTTCAATTACAGGCAATATTAACTATAAATGAACATTTTCTTGCATTATAGCCTCTTCACATGCTCTATAGAAAGAAAAGTGTATACAGAGTGCAAGCTCCTTTCTTTCTTTGAGCAGGTATATGTTGACTAGCAAGGCTCTGTATTATGGCAAACACTGATTCAAAAATGTAAAATTAAATGTTTAATGAGATTTAACACCCCACTACAATAAAACATCACAATAGAATAATAATATATTTGGGTCTACAGAGTCACAAAGCGCTACTGCTTCTCTCTCATCTCTATATTGTACCCTAAGCAGTGGCAAGGAAGTGACACTTACAATAAGACCCATAAATGTAATGCTCTAATATGCATAAAGTCCCAAGCAAAAAAGAACCTCATAATGATCCCTAGATATTACAGGGAAGGCTACATATATCTACAGCGAAGGAAAATGAGAATTACTTTTCACTCCTAGCTATTTTCTTATAAAAGTGGACGTTGTGGATAAAAAGAATGGATAAGAAATTCCTCAGAATGGCAGAAAGAATAAAAATCTTAATCACTTTATGTTCTTATGCAAAGAAGTTAATTTTAAATCCTTGAAGAAGCCTCCCTGCAAAAATTTTTCTAAAGCTGTTAATGTTATTTCCATAAGATAAAAGAAAAAGTAGCAGAAAAACTAGCTGCAGAGATTGTGCAAGAAAAGAAACAGCTCTTTGAATAGAGACAATTTTAAAAAATAACACTAAGAAGTGCAATATATATGTCCATCCCGTCCACAGGGAGTCTTTATCTCATAAGAAAAATAATACAATATTTTTATGAATTATTCATCCTGATTCATGAGAATTTCTATTTTAGTTCAGAAAACCATTTTCCACTAAAAGAAGCTTGACCAGAATTTTTCTAGCAGCTCTATTGGTAGAAAGAATTTCTACCAGATTTATCAGTCCTGTGGGAATCCAGCTGCAAGCCTGAACACCCACGCCTAATGTCAGTAAGTACTGATGTCCTCCTTTTCTGTCCTCTCTAAAGAAGAGAAGTCTGTAGGCTAGTCTCCCTAGTCTTTGTATGCATGACACCAACAGTGTGTATATTAACAGTGAGGTGACTTAACCTTTGTGCTCCGCAGCACCAGTTTAGCCTCAGCACTAGTGTTGGACCTCCAGCCTGTCTCCTAGGCTGGCCACGCATCTCTTCTGTACACTCAGTGCCCACTGCCCCATGTTGCTGTCTAGAAAAGGAGGAATTACCATGTCATTTATAAATATTCAAAAGATGATACTCAGTTCATGGACATTTTCTTTATAACTATTTCCTAAAATAAACATATTTTAGTTCACTCCCTTCTGTTTTCTGTTGCCTTGATTGGCTTTTTTCCTAAACACACTAGAGGTCAAAGAATAAAAACCTTGTTAAGCTGTGCCAAGCACCACTAATCAGTGCAAGAAATTATATTATCCTTTCATTTCTCTCATTTTTCTACTTATGCAGTCCAGTAAACTCCATTGGAGTAGCAATATCTAAATCAGTTCAACTGAAAAATATCTGCCTCAAACTTAAATTTTCATAGGGAGAAACTGTTTGTTTAGACTTATTTTTTCGCTTTGTTCTTCTATTATTCCACTTTCCTCTCTGTTAAACTGAGAACATTATGTGGAACAAACACAGCCATAAGAATGTCACTGGTATCCATTTCACATGTTCCTCCCATTATTATATGAAAAATAAGAACTCTTAATGGACGAAACATGTTTCTAAGCTAGATTTTGTTCTTGGTTTAACAGTTATATTCAATCATAAAGTTATATAAATGGCTTGACTGTTAAAAGAAAGTATGTACTCTAACACAGTGATCTTGCAGACGGAATTTCTTTTGAATTTAAATTCTGCTTTTATTTCAGAGACCATACTGAAATGGATGAGACCACTTCAGAGTGGAATAATATGTAGCATGATAGAAAGGATTTGTGCTGCTAGAGTATGAAAGGTTTCAGAGACATGCAGTCATTTCCCAATGTACTTAAGTTAAGCAAATTTAAGTAAATTTAAGTGAAGTAATTTACCTAGGTAAATTCACAAGTTGTCTAAACTTAAATTGTTTAGAAGTACTCCATGGACTTCATTGGAGCTATCTAAAATCCACATCAGTGTAAAAGAACAGATTTGGTGCACTGTCACCTTATGCACAACTAGAAGATATAATTTATTCATCCATTCCTAAATTTTAAACATATCTGCTAACTAAAACCTAGAGATAGAGATTAGTTACATACCCAAAACCATAGGTGTCACAGTCAAGCAGTCTTCCTATCAAGTCCAATGTATATATCACTTCAGAAGAGCTGCTCACGTTTTACATTTAATTCTCTACGTTTTACATTTAATTAATTCTTTACTATGCATCTTCCCTACAGACAAGCATTCATTGCAATTCTATCTACACTATTTCTTTGTTTCCAAAGGTTATTCACAGAATTTGGAATCTATATATATAACATATCCAGAGACATTTGAGTTGGTTCTGTTGTTCATTGATTAATAGCTTTTTTTTTTTTTTTTTTTTGGCAAATTCATGCCAACAGCAAAAAAGTACAACACCAGAAAAAAATGGCAGACTAGACAGTTCCACTGCCCATTGCCCAGATCTCAAACTATAACTTTATTAATTCTGTTTACAAACTTTTACATCTCTTTCTGCTTTTACACTCCTATTCTGACTAGATTATATTCTTCCACTGGGAAAAAGATATAAATGGAATATGGCATACAGCAGTTTAAATACAATATTTTATGATGTCAAAACAAAATTTCTGTTTCAACACATTTGGAAATTTCAGAGTGTCTTGGATTTTGAACATTTTTAGATTTGGATTTTTTATTTTATTTTTATTTTTATTTCTGATTTGGAATTTTAAAAGGAATTTTAGAAACCAAGCTAGAATATATACAAAATGCTTCACCTTCAGATAACACCAACCTTATATTCTGGAACAAGCATAGAAAAGATCTAACATATTTGCATTTAGTTTTGATCTAAAAATGTAGGAGAAATGGACATTTAGTCCTGTATGAGACCAGTTTCTAATGCAAGTCCACAAATGGTTTGGAGGAAAAAAAAAAAACACAGATCATTAATTTTTGTCTTAATTTATGGAACAAAACTTCACTGTACCTCTTAAATTTCTTGTCAAAGTAAGAGGATGGTACCAGCTCATTAGATGCAAAAACCAGCAGCAGATTATTACTAGAGGGAATAAGTGAGCGAAAACTTCTCTGTCTTTCAAAGAAGTGCACCTTCTGTGTTTTACCCATCTTCTTTCAAGGCTGTATACCAAAGAGCAAAATCTAGCAGTTATCATACCAGTAAAGTTTATTGAACAGTTTAAGATAATGCTCACTACCCGTTTAGAATAGTTCAGTCAGAATGGATCTTCAAAGATCATCTAGTCCAACTGCCTGACCTCTTCAGGGCTGACCAAAAGTTAAAGCATATTAATGAGGACATTGTCGAACTGAACACCAACAGGCATGGGGTGTCAACCACCTCTCTAGGAAACCTGTTCCAGTGTTTGACTACCTTCATTGTAGTCACTTAGAAATACTTCCCTCTTATAATTAAAATTCTCAAAACTTTAAATACAAATGTATTGTCTCTATAAACAGATTTCAGACAGCACTGATAACACTTCAGGACTGCGAAAATTCCCCTAAATAATTGATAGTATGTAGACTGATTTTAGAGATGAATAGAAGATAAAAAAAATCATTTTTCTGCATCCTAAAAAAAGAAATGGAAATACAATATTGGACCAAAACCTCAAAAATCACAAAAACATTTGCAAAATAGGGAAACATTCAAGAAAATAATGTTTAGTTCTAAATTGAAATTTGACCAAAGATATTGTGAATAACAATAAATTATATAATTTAACACTAAATAGACTGTTAGTAACAATATGTTATCTTTTATTATCAAATTAAATGCTCTATGATAATAGAAATAAAAAGTAAGAGCAATTGCAGCCAAAGCAGCCTATACTGCAGAATGCGTAACAAGTTCAGTCCGAGGCCAAAGATTTTAATCTATTCCTGTTATATTGCAGGATTTTGGAGCATAAAATGCCAGGTATGATGATGGAGTAATGACATGACAGTCTTCCCCACCCCACCTCCAGCTTGTGCTATACTTAGTGTTCAAATTTACTCTAAATTGAACCCCACCCAAACCAAATGATCATGTGTTCTTCATCTCTGTTTGCTCTCAACCTATAATAAGGGATTATCTGTGAAAGCCAAGGCAAAAAATCTATGGAGGCAATTGGACTGCTTTTTTCTTTTTCCTTTTTCAAAAAGCAAAGGAATAGATGAGTTTAAAAATATTATGAAGTGTGCTGTGATAAGAAATGTGACATTTCTATGTGTATACCAGGATCCCAGTGATCTTCATAGTGAAATTCAACAGGCATAAAGAAAAAACAAGTTTTTTTAATAGCCTGCTAGTAAATCACCATACTAAAAGCATAAGAAGGTACCTGAATAAATAAAGCAAAGTTCATTTTATAAATGATCTACAAATAATACAACCAGAGTCTTCACTTACAAGCTCCCACCTCTAAGAGACCACTAGGTACATTCAGGAGAGTACTTAGCCTGAAAAACTGTCAGGAAACAACACTTTTCTTTTCTATGCCTTAGGATTTTTTCCTCATAAATTTGTTCTCCACTGTCTCCTCCTTCTTTACCTTAAGCCCAACAGGATGAAGAAAAACTGGCTTGAATACAGTGATTGAAAGAAAATATGATAAAGTCTGTGGTAGAATAACTAAAAGATGTTTTCTAAGAAACATCTAAGAATTGAAATCTCCATTTTCCATTTCCATTCAACACCATATTGAGCAAGTCATAGATGCTGCATTCCTCATGCCACCGCCTCAGAGTTTGAGCTACTCTCCACTGCTACTGACAAGACAAAAAGAGCTGTCTTCTTCTCAGAGAAGAAACAAGATCAGCTATTTCTCTAGTTTCTTGCTGGAATATATTAATTTAGTGAAATTTGAATGGCTTACTGAAATCAATCAATTTGATTAAAATTTGTCTCCAGCTTTATCACATTCAGAATAGAGTTCTGCTCTGTTCTCTAGAAAGGACAGGTCATACCAGAGCAGAGCTGAACCTGCTCCCTTCCTATCCCAGGAGATGTTCCGTCCATCATACTTGTGTCTGTCCTTGGAGGACTTTCATCTCTCGGTTTATTCATGAGAACATTCAAAACACGTGTTTTATCTCGGTATGGAGAAAGACCAACAGCAGAAACTGTAAATAAAGTCTTGTTTTCTTAGCAGCTGTAATGAGAAAGCAGTAATTCATACCATCCTATTGTAAATCACACAAACACATCCACAGAACAATGTATACAGAAAGGCCTAGAACTATATTTGTCACCTTGTTTTTCAGCACACGAACTAATTAGCCTTCTGCTGTGATGGAAACAGAAGTCAATGAAGTGTAATGGCTGGAAAAATATAATATTTCAGTCACAAATGCTATCTGAATTGCTACTAAAAATGCCCACTAAAGTTACAAGAAAAATACAAAGAATTCATTACAGATACTGAAGTTTTGAAGAGCCCTGAGGATAGTCTAAACTATATGAGAGTTTCCATTTTACTTACCAATTTGTGAGTGAGCTGGATGGTAATAAGAGGAGATCCTGAGAGATTGTGGGACAACTTGGGTGGAGGATCTACTTTGATGGAGATGAGATAACTAGTTGCTGAGATCATATAGCCTTTGTAGGCAGTAGCTTCAGCAATCCTTGGAAAGAAAAATACATTAAGTAGAAAACACACTCAAAAGAAAATTAAATAGAATAAAAACTCCTTAATATGCCTGTTTACACTACATACACAATACGATCTGACCACTGGAACAACACTTTCAACAACAATTGGATACTTCAACATACACGTGCCTGTTTATCTTCTCACATGATTGACACTGAGAAATCACCCTACAAACCAAGCTGCTAGTTGCGTAACAATTTTTTAGCCTTCCTCAGGGCCAACATTGTATCCTATCAGCGTGGAAAACCTCTCCAGGCAGAGCCACAGACCACCACTTTCCCCTTTTCATAAAAATCCA
>VXAL01019423.1:63040-77224 GCA_013399475.1 Chauna torquata | reverse complement strand
AATGCTTTAAAAAAAAAAAAAAAAAGTGGTTTACAGTGAGGTAAAAATTTAGCCTAGTAGTAGTAGTAGCATTAGTACTAGTATTAAATACATTATAGCTGTACGAAGTATTTCCTGTCTCCCCACTACAGTCCCCTCTGTATTTTTATTATGATTTTCTGTTACTTTGACACTATTTAATGCTTTAAACACCCATAAGTTTTGGGCAGTAAAAGTTATTCCACTGTGGTATGCTCTTAATTTTCAACAGTCAGTAATAATCAGATACCACAACTGGAGAAGAGAAGAGAGAAAAGAAAAAAAACCTACATATCATTTCTTCACAGAATTTGTTTTGTGTCTCTTTGAAGTGTTCTACCTTTAGGACAAATTTTGTTAAACCATGTTCAATTTTAAATATTCACTTCAAAATTGAATACCTGCCTAATTTCTTTGTTTTCCTATGCACGCTGAGGCCTTTGGCTGAATAATGAAAATAACTACCATTTTCTTTACTAAGTAATATATACCTTGGCTCTTTCAATTCCATTTAACAAATTTGTTTATGATTCTATTAGCATATTTATTTAATTTTGCTTAAACTTACATCTGTACTGCAGTTTCTAAAATAAATATTAAAAACTGAATTATAATGAAGAGATGTGAAAGAAAACTCATGTCTTCTGAGAGAAATTGCTCTTTAAAAAACACGTAACTGCCTTTTAGCTGACTTTGGAAAAAAAAGCTTCTATACATCTTCAACTAATAGAAGCTATAAAAAACCCTTTGTAATATTGGAACCAGTTGAGAAACCACAAGTATTCAAATGCAGGAAATCATGATTTTATAACATTTTAATGTGATCTACTCTTGGGAAACAAAGTTAACCAAGCCCTATTTCTGTACAGGAAATATTCCACTGTACAGTTGTAATACATTGTGGTGAGGGGTACAGCTGCAAATTTTTCACCTGTAATGCCCCACTGGTATTGTGGCTTACTGAATTGCATCAAGATTGCCTTCCTGTCCGGAAAGCCCTCTAAGTACAAACAAGACTCTAAGCCCAGGTTTTATTTTCCCTTGGTATCAGAATATGGTAATTTAAGAGCCCTGAGAAATGCTTTTTAACCTTTTAGAAGAAATATGTAGCATTCTTTTATTAGGAACTCTGTTATTTGCCTTTTAAAAACAACATGTGACTAAGTTATCTTATCAATTTATCAGGCTAGCAGGTTCAGAACAGATGCAGGTGTGTATAGTAATGTAATCTGTCACTGATACTAACTTTTTTCATTACAGAAAAATTACTCTAAACACACTAACAGCTTTTGTTAAGAGAGCGGAGAGTAGTGCTATGCTATAATTGAGAAGATTTCTGCAGGATTTTTTTAAACTCGAAAATGTATGTACTATTAAGTGTCAAACCCATTTTTTCTACCAAGTGTCATTCATCTTGACACTGAATTTATGTGAAGATCACTTGCTTTTCCAATAGCAAAAGCAACAATATCTCATTTAATTTACTAAGATCTTGGTTATTTTCGTAATTTATTGTTAAGTAATGATAAACAAATTTATGTAGATAGGGCATCTTAAATTAGAGACTTAGCTACTTGCACTATTTTTTATTCTCTTTTTCTGATATAGGAGCAATCGTCCACGTCTTACTTAAGGCTTTCATTTTCTAGTTTCCACATTTGTTAACAATGTAAGCACTACACTGTTGAAATGCAGTCACCTCTGGGACTGAGAGTAGCAGTCTATTAATACACGAAATACTGCACAATTTTCAGTATATGGGATATTTTGACCACATATTCTCACCACAGTAAGCTTGACTCCTACAAAAAGTTGCACAGTGTACGGCAGAAAGAACTTTGGTTTGCAAACTTTCATAAATCAGAGTTACAAAATCTTAAAAGTACAGAACACAATGAGAGTGTAAATCTGTCATTAAGATAATCTGATGGTTTCGTCAGTCTTCTGGCACCCGGTAGAATTTTCACTAGCTCAGTAACCCCAAAGGGTAAATTTCAGCGAGATGCACAGGCAAATTATGCACAACTTCCATTAACATTCCCAACAAGTTACGCTTAACTCCCTGCAGACTGCACGGAAACCGTAGTCCAAACGATACAGTCTCATCTTGATGAAGTGAACACTAAGATCACACAGCAAAATAATTAAGATTATACACACAAAATACGGTAACAAAATAGTAAATTCTGAGATAATCCTACTCTCAGGCAAGGAAGTTCACAAATAATGTTTAAAGCTGGAATTCCTAAAGAGAACGGGCTCTGTCTCAACATCTGCTCACTGTATAACACTGCAATTTCTTTAGCCCCTACTTCCTTCCTTGAAAGAAAATGAAGACAATACTTACCATTAATAGTCTGAGACTTAAAGTTCAAAAACGTGCAAAATTTTGCCCAGCATCACAATACTTACATCCAGATCATCTGACGTGTAATTGCTTCAGGCTAAAAGCAAGTCTTCAGCCCTCTTAAACATAGCGGTTGTTTACATAATGACCTGCATTCTTTTTTTGTACACACGCATGTACGTAAACATCGGTTTAAGCGACTGGAAAGACATTTCCTACATTACAATACGTGGCATTTGTTAAATTTCTAGTTTATGGTCAGACATGCTCAATAATTATAATGTATTGCTTTGTTTCAAGCTTGTTGCAACTCTTCACATAGTAGAGATCAAAAAAACACTGTATACTAGTACAGTCATTTCAAATAACATCAAAAGGCAGGACTAACAAGGTATTTTTTAAAAAGAAGAATCCCAGATGAAGCACTGAATTGCCTTCTGAGCAGTTCACAACAATTAGACGAATTATTTCACCATTCATTTAAAAAGTCTGATTATTTAAAGATAATACAACTACATGACAGTAAATTCAAAAATTTGCAAACCATCAAGTATATTGATAAGCATGGCTGAACTTTACAACTTATCTGCTAACACTATGAACTTCAATCACTAACCTGTTACACACAAATTATCTGGATTTCCAAAATAGTTGTTGCTTGGAAATGTTAGAAATGAATCAAAGATGAATAAAAGTTGTGGTTTCCCAAAAATCTCTTTTCCCAGACTCTCAAATGCCCAGCTGAATATTGCAGCCCCAACAGGGAATGAAAAGTAAAAAGGAAGTAGAGCCAGCCAAAAATGAGGTATTCTCTGTCAAAAGGGAAAATGAATGTCTTTGACATTGATCATAATTCTTTTCCTGTTGACTGTCATGTCAAATCTTTCCTGGAATAATGACTTACAGTAGGTCTAATGTCAGTCATTCTTAAGCTCATGCTTCCTTAAGCCACTGTTTAAACAACCACAAGGTGTTAGAAAATGACTGTTTATTGGCTGACAGTGTTGAAAAAATCAGATACTAGACTGCAGAGTTTGCAAACGTTTTACTTAAGCACTGTAAGCATGTAATGCAGTGCAATAGACAATTTTTTGAATCCTCACCTTTTGAAGTCGGAAATATATTATGTCCTCTTCAAGGATATTTCACCATCTCAGCAATTTTACCAGAGTGGGATTATTTACCTAGTCTTTCCTTATTAAATCTCAGTTAAGCCCTTGCAACCCCAGAACTATACTCACTTCCCTAATTTCCTCCCCTAGACCTTGAGATCTGGTTAATTTAATCATCACTTTTCTAAACCAGAAATAAGTGCTCTGTTTATTAGGAGACTATGTAGAGAAGAAAGGCCAAAAAAGGAGACTTCAGCACACATTCATCTTTTCATCAGCTCTTACAATGCTGACTATACTTGCATGCAATAGCAATCCTGGCAGGTACACAAGGGAAACATCATCCAATACAAAAAACCTGTCAGGGGTATAGCTCAGTAGATATTTTAACTTCATATGGAGAAATGAACAAATGCCACAGATTATCTTCCTTTTGTCTTGTAAGCATTAACAGCTTGTATCTCTCACTGGCTAACAATCCAGGAGAAAGAATTTTAAGTCAGTGTTGGTGATGCAGCTTAAATACATCACAGAGCTCAGAATTCAGAGTATTACACATGATATGATCACTTTGATTAGACAAATCTGTTCTTCTCCACCATTTAAACCCATGGCCACTTGTGTAAACACTATCATGACAATACAGAGCTTTTTGTTTGAGGTATGGGGCAGTGCCAGCAATATTCTTTATTGGAAAGATAACTGTACAATGGAATGGAAAACACTGAGCATCTCTGTAAAAATTTCACTAGCTAAAATAGGCCTCCGTATGTACAGGAAATCATTTGTATGTTTTGTTCAAGTGCTGGCACAGAAAAGCCAAATAGTTCCTTGACAGCACACAAATTGCTTTCCTATCTTGGTAAGCCCAACCAACCCCAGTCTTTGCTCCCTTCCCTGCCAACCCAAACCTGTCAAACTTGTTCCTGGTAAACATAAACAATATACAAATGTGGCCCAGATCAAATCAGAAAAGTAGATTCTTCTTAATAGTATTGTACATCAAGAACTCCTCTACATCACTCTGAACATAGGCTACTTGGAGGCACAGACAAAAGTAAATCTGAGATTCTCAAGACTGCACGAAGACATGGGAAGACTTTTGAAAACCAGAAGTATAGTGGAAGTACAGCTTTAAGGCCCACAGAACAAATATTCACCACCACTTTCTTTGAGCTTAAATCCCTAAATGTAGCTAACTCGATATTCTATCTGTAAAATCTGAAAATCACTACTGAATCACTAGGAGATTTTTTTTCCTATGGCTTCCTCCTTCAAATTGTAAAAATAACAAAGAAATGAAAAACATTTATATTTCCTCAGCTGTTGCAACCTGACATTCAAGGAACTGTGCAAGTGTGGTTGAATTTAGTAGTAGTACACCACGCCTCTGAAATGCACATTAGAGTTCCTTGTTATGGTGTGGAGTATATTCCTCCTGCATTATCCTTTACATTCTGGGACTGTGGCATTACCTATATAACCATAAACTATTATCTGGAACTAGAAATCGTTGCTCTTAATCCTTTTTTGGTTGCTTGCCAGAACAATGCCACATTTCCAAAGCAGGCAGTACAATCAGGACTGAGGAAAAAGCCACAAATTCTCCTTCAGCTGTCCTTGCAACCAGCTCAAGCCGATGATCTCATTATTTTGGGGGATGAGGAGAGAGACTGTAAAGCCCTTTCTCTGCAGTTTAGACTGTCTGGTACACTTGTGTTCCTGAGGTTCTTGCATGTCTTCTGCAACTCTGAGATTTCCTGAGGAGATATTTCTATACAATTTACAAAATGTATTCTGCTTGATGGCTGTTATTGTGCTTCAGAGTCCTCAGTGGAAGACATTTTATGGACAGAATCACAAGACTGAGAATAATCCCCACCAGCAGATTCCAACTGTAACTGCTACATCAGAAGAACGTCATACAGCAAAGAAAAGACCTGTTGCCCTATAACAAAGAGCTGGTTGTCTAACAGAATATAGTTTACAGTTAAAGTGGGAAACTGAAGTATACCTTAATTAAGTCTTCATGTGTGAATACTTGCTGAGCCAAATCTATAAACATCTGCACAATTCCACAGTATTTTTACTATAGAACTGATCTGCACAAGCTAATGTCCTAAATGTAACTAGGCTCTTACAGTAACTCATCCATTTATCTTCAACCATTAGACTTCCTCTTACCATCAATCTACTTGAGTAATTTAAGAGTTTCATCTGTTGCAACTGAGACAGTCTTAGAGCATATCCCTTTTGACATACCAGTAACAATCTTCAATATTTTCCAGTAATGGTATTGCTATTTCTTTCCTTCATCTTGCTTATTGTCTTTTGAATTCATTCAGTGAAAGTTTTCCAAATTAGACTTTTCTCTGCTTCTGAGCTGTGAATAGGATTCTCACATCAACACTGTTCTACCTCTTGCCCTTGCTGATTTGCGCAGTAATGGATTACCCTGGCTTAAATAACATTAGATGGAGTCGGCACTGAGATTAACTTCACTCCTACGAAATGTGTGCTGTTCTAAGTGAAGTTAGCAGTGTAATATGCTTTTTCTTCTCCATGCCTTTTAAAAATAATCTTAGTAATAGTCAAGACCAAAAGGGTATGCCTTTACCAATATTTGAGTCTCCTGCTGCCTGAAGGTCTTTTCTTTAGTCTCCCTTATACAAAAGGTACATTAGTGGTGGCTTAGAGGCAGTATTTATCACATTACTTGGAAAAGACACAGCCTATTTGCTTTCTCCTCTTATGAGAACATTAAACTGTTGTGCATACTCCTTCGTCCCACACTGACCTTTACTAAGATATTGAGCTGCATCTACAGCCTTCTAAACATCAATAAAAAAAATTCTCACAACGTAGATAACAGGCAACCATTAGTGAAATTAAAACAGAAGCTGATGTAACAGTCCAGAGTTAACAGTTTTGATCAAGGAATGAGACAGACATTCAGAATAAATGACTAAGGAATACTCTGTGTCCATAGCACATCTCTTTCTTGATACAGAACCCAATATTACTTTTTCTCAGTTAGCTATATATACAAGGTTGCACCCAAACACTTGGAAGTACAGCAGCAAATTGATTTTTGCTTTTGTGTTCCTAAAATAATACTATTGCATGTACTTTCTTCATTAATAAGAACTTACAAATACATGCGTTGTTTAATATGAAACTTAATTGCCATATAAATTTTAAAGCAGTCTAGAGAAGGTATATTCAGAAAGTATTTTGGCAGTGATGTAGACATAAGGAGAGTAGTAAGAAGTACAACAAAGATACTCCAAACCAAACCTGTGCTCCTTTCACAATTACAAAAGTCATTTTAGAAGAAACAAGTTTCCCCTAAAAACAGTGTGTGACTTTTTTTTATATTAATTTAGATATTTCTACATTTATTCATTTATTTTTAATTACTAGCCATCCTACAATATTTTTAGTCATAATGTTTTACAAGGTACAGAATCACAAAACTACCATGGTTCCTGGATATCTTCTCTGGCATAGACTACATCTTCAACCTGAAATCATCACTGTTACCACTGTATTTATATATCTCTCTTGTAGAATGCTTAAGGAGTTTCTTCTGTTCTCAGTGTGGACTAAGAACAGTAAGTTTTGGAATTGTGCTGATAGGTTAGGACCCACCCTAATAAAGAACAACCATGTACAAGGGAAAGCAGGTCTCCTGCTTGCCACACCAAAAAGGGTTAGAAGTGATGCCACATAATGGTTTTAGTACCTTAGAATTAGAAATACCTCTGAAATATCACTGAACAGGAACTCCTTAAAAAATTAAGAAGAGGTAGTAGGGAAATCTAAAGATGTTTAATAAAATACTAGTTATCTGAAAGAACGGTATGTCACATAGAGCCAAAGAACATTTGTAGCATGTGTATTGGGTTTACGTGGTAAAGGTTTGGTAACAGGGGGGCCACAGGGGTGGCCTCTGTGAGAAGATTCCAGAAGCTGCCCCATGTCAGAGAAGAGCCAGCTCCAGCCGGCTCCAGAATGGACCCACTGCTGGCCAGAGCTGAGCCAGTGAGTGATGCTGGTTGTGCCTCTGTGAGAGCAGATTTAAGAAAGGGAAAAAAGCAGCTGGTGGGAGAGAGAAGAGTGAGAAACAGCCCTGCAGACACCAAGGTCAGTGAAGAAGGATGGCAGGAGGTGCTCCAGGCACAGGAGCAGAAGTTCCCCTGTAGCCCGTGGTGAGGACCATGGTGGAGCAGGCTGTCCCCCTGCAGCCCATGGGGTACCACAGGGAGCAGATCTCCACGCTGCAGCCCGTGGAGGAGCCCACGGAGGAGCAGGTGGATGTGGCCTGAAGGAGGCTGCAGCCCATGGAGAGCCCCCGCAGGAGCAGACTCCGGGCTGGACCTGTAGCCCGTGGAGAGGAGCCCACGCAGGAGCAGGTGATCCGGTGGGAGCTGCCACCCGTGGGGGACCCATGCTGGAGCAGTTTGCTCCTGAAGGATGGACCCCGTGGTACGGACCCATGTTGGAGCAGCTCTTGAAAAGCTGCAGCCTGTGGGAAGCCCACGCAGTACCCGTTCGGGAAGGATGGCATCCCGTGGGAGGGACCCCACGCTGGAGCAGGGGCAGAGAGTGACCATGAAGGAGCGGCGGAGATGAAGCGATATGGGCTGACCGCAGCCCCCATTCCCCGTTCCCCTGCGCCGTTCGGGGGGAGGAGGTAGAAGAGGGTGGATGGGGGGAAGGTGTTTTTTAGTTTGCTTTTAGTTCTCACTGCTCTAGTTTGCTAGTGATAGTAATAAATTATATTAATCTCCCTATGTTGAGTCTGTTTTGCCCGTGACGATAATTAGTGAGTAGCCTGCTTGTCCTTATCTCAACCCTTAAGCCCTTGTCCATTGTATTTTCTCCCCCTGTTCCTTTGAGGAGGGGGAGTGAGTGAGCGGTTGTGGTGGAGGTCGGCTGTTCAGCTGGGTAAAACCACCACAGCACGTGAAAACGGGACAGTGAGGGATTAATAATTAAATAGAAAGAGGCTGCAATGTCCAGTAAACTGGAAGAAGAACAAGTTCAAATCCTCTTAATCTCCCCAAGGAAATACAATCCCCAAAAAAGAAATACAATCCAGTTTGCAGTTTCTTGCAAGTGCAACTGGGATTCTCTCTCACTGCCTTCAAATGAAAAGATCAAACTTCTATTTGAAATTACTAAAGAAAATGCAACATGCTACACCACGGCAGAAACATCCGTTCTTCCTATGCCATCCGCAAATAAAAGCAACAATGTTGGGATTGTAAACAAGTAAAATATTAGAAATTTGATGACTGAAACTGCTTACCCTTGCAACAGCACAAGTAAAAGCACAAGAAAATAAGCTCTTGGGACAATCTAGAAATAGCAGTAAGGTAAGGTTTTACAGAAACACTGTTGCTCATTTCAACTCTTATAAACCCTAGCTGTTAGCTTATCCTTTGGCCACAGCAGATGACGTGCAGCTCCGGTATCTAAAAAAAATCTCTTTATGGTGAAGCTTTTGCAAGTTCCAAGAATTTGAAGAATAGTTATAGAAACAAAGAGACTTCAAAAATCTATTCATGATTAAAAAGATATGCCAAAAGAAGTTTAGCAAAGATAGAAAGCTAGATGAAATGTCACAGCAAGTTACTTCGAAAGAAAGATCATGCAACTGGCAAACTTTTAAATCTGTTGAACACAAGAGAACTTACAGAAGCGCACCTTTGCCTGGATTTATGTGAAGTAAAGGATTAAGGGAGACTGGTAACACACCTGGTGACATTATGCTTCCTAGCATTTGAACGTATGCACAATCTTGGGAAAGTTTTATATTTTAAATATACTTTGATATCATTATTATCTTTAAATGTAGTTCCGTTTTCAAAAAAGCTGAAGTCTTTGGCTTGCAGATGTTCCTCTACTGTTTCATGTCAAGAAGTGAATGAAAGCATTGTTTTATCTTTTTCCTCCTTATATTTTGTGAATTTTCCATACATAGTAAATATGCTGTATATTAAGAAACAGAGATATATCCATACAGGGAAAAAGTAGAGCTGATGAAAGGCCTCCTGATTCATTTAAATCAGCACCTAAAGTTTGAGATGTGTATTCAGTAACTGTAGTTTATCTAAAGAATTTGAAAATTGACTCTACTAATTCTTCCACCCACCTATCTGTTAGATTAATTATAAAAATGCATACTGTACATGTTTAAAATGGCTGTTTATCAACTTTGTGCACAGCTGTTCTGTCTATGTGTATTTGCCATTTCTGGAAAATGTAATAAATCACCACCTATAGCCAGGCAACAGTTACTGCCATAATTAATGGCCCACTACCAAAACGTGGATACTTTTGCAGGCATTTCTGCACTCCATCTGCCCAAGAACAGAGTTTTTGAGTAGATGTGTTAGTCAAGATCACAGATGTGACACTGTGCTGTGATTTGGATGATATCTTTAATCTTTTTACCTGTAACTGAAAGCTCAAGGTATTAATATAAGACTCGCCAAGAATTAATTAATAACAAAATTGACAGATCTTAAGAAGAGAGTCTGTCACAGTAAAAAGCATCATGGAGGGAAGTTATACAGGGATGCTTGATTACAAACTTAAAACTAGAGTGATGGAAACAGTTCATTGTGGTCAATGTATAAAATCAAATGCAAGGCTGAAGAATTACGTGAAGACCAGTAGAAGTTTACGGAACCTAAGAATTGGCAGAAGAGCACTTGCTGGTTTCTATCTTACCATGTGAGGCAATCCCAGAGGAAATGACAGAAGATTGCAACTACCTTTTTTCCTCTTCATTGTAGTACCACAGCACAAAGGGGCAAAATGTGCTTGTTACTAGAAGTCCAGCTGCCCATGCAGTAGAATCCCTGTTGATGTCCACTTGAAGAAGAACTGATACTTCCCTTGTACAGGGACATACTATCACAAAAGCAAATACATTATGCTCGTGATGTCTGTTATCTATAATGGGAGCTTAATGCAATTATACCAAAAACTTGGTGTGCCATGCTCTGAAAATACCACCCTGAAAGAAGGCAAATTGCTGGCTTTCATAGCAACCTAATAGGGTCATCAAGAAAGCATACGATAACATAATTTTGATCTTTGATTCAAACCTCATGCCAAGTGGAGCTGATTTTTTTCCATTTAATTTTAATTTTCATATTAGGAAAGGAGCTGACACTTGGCTGTCTAGAGGGCAAAGAAATTGGCAGGACATTTACATGATCTCACAGTATGTGCATGGTAATAACATTATACCATTTATCTGAGGAAGATTATACTTCTTATCCATAACTCAAAGCATATTGGTGCATAATTCAATTTTAAAAGCAATTTTTAAAGTTATAGCAACAATAAAATATAATTCAACATTTCTGAACAATAGGAAGAATTGGAAGATACTTAATCCCCTTGATTCACAACACTATTCNGACAGATCCAATTTACAATACAAAAAGAAAACCAAGATTATCAAAACTGAAATTAAGCAAAAATCAAAATAGGCATGCAAGGAGTAAGTAACCTTTATAAACATCAATTACACTGGAGAGGAGACAGTGTAACTACCTAACTGCATATTTTGGAAAGCAAAAATTCTCAGAGTTAAGGATCAGTGCAACCGTAAGGTACAGGCCTATTTTTGTAGCACAGAATCACAAACTTGCTGCACTCAGCCCTTCTTTGAAGGACAGTTCCAGGATCTTACACAGTCGAAGTGGACTGCCCACTTCATCCCCCTCAAAGCAAAATGACAGCAACTAGATCCTTCATCTGAGCCCTGTGGATTTTACTAGAAGTACAGTCATCTACAATCACAGATACAGGAGGGAATGGCAGGATTGGAGATTTTAGTTCAATGATTCCACTGCATCTTGGCAATTTTAGACTAGGTCTTTGTATGTTTGTATGTTTCACCTTCAAATTAAATGAGGTCTTTAAATAAAGAGTGACGGGTGAAAGCATTGAAGCCAGAATAAAAACTTGGTATGCCTGGCAAACCAGAACTGATAAAGCTTGCTAATAGCTTATTACGTCATACAAAAACTTTGCAGATAAGTGGTTAAAATGTTTGCACAAGTAGTTTTAAAACTAAAGATGTGCGCAAGCTGTGGAATTTACCTCTTATTGATTTTATAGAGCTCCTGACATTTATTTTGTGCTCATTTTTAATAAACGCAAGTTTGAAGACATTCACTTTACAGCAGTAATATTTTCTTGTTAATGAAAGCAGAAAACTCTCATTACCCACCTGAAGAACATCTCCAAGGTCAGCAGTGCTGATATCAGGGTCTTCAGTGGTATTAAAAGGAACAGGATTAATTCTTACAAGAGTGAGCACTCTGGGTTCTGGATATCTCCATAACATCATTCCTGGACTATCCTCGGTTTCATTGTAAAACACAACTTCATAGGCACCAGGCAATTTTTGTGCTTCTGTCAAATGAAAGAAAGCTATAATCTGTTATATAATTTCTAAAAAGAAACATGCTGGTTTATGAGACCAAAGTAGTTAAAAATAAACCCCTTCGGATCAAAAGGAGAGAAAGTAAGAAAGCAATTTCCCTGACCTTTAAAAGATTACAGCTTAATGGAAAGAAATCAAAAAACTATTTTTTTTCATTCTAGCAGATGTCTTTTCAATTGCTTTTCCAAAAAAAAGTAAAGAATTCATTGTGAGAGGCAAGTGATCTTTAATAGGTTACTACTGTACTTACTTTATAATTACTAAAAAAAAAAAAGAGAAAGTAATAATATTCTTTTTACCTGCATCTTGTATATACTGGAACAGGCCTGTTCTCAGGTCATCTGAGCTATGCTCAGTTGTTGAGGCCTGATTCCTTTCCGTAGAAAAACAAGTGGAGTATCTACGATCAGACAAGAATGTCTCTACACTGCCATTTTTAGTAAGGTACTCCCACAGAAGCTCCTGGAGAAGAACTAAACAGTTCAAATGCTCTTGACCCAAAAAAACATAAAAAAAAAAAAAAAAAAAAAGACAAAAGACAAAATGATTACGTACAATATTCGGTTATTTTTTAAGGGAAAACAAAAGGAACTTTATATTGCTTTCAGCCTGCTCTACTTATATCTTAATTGCTTGCAAGTATCCTTAATGTGAAAATAAAGAACAGGAACAAAAAAACTCTACAAAACAATTTTGGTAAACTTGTTCTTTTCATCACTCTAAAGAAAGCATTAATTCTTACCACTTACAATTGAGACAGATGCTGCCTGGAAGAGCACAGAACTAAAAAGCGATATGCAAAAACATACAGCTGAGCGCAGTACATACTGCTAGGACTAGTCACAGGTCTTGCAGTTTAAAATAGGTCAAAAAAACATTAAATATTCAAAGTTTAAATTGTTCAAAGAGCATCCTGGAATTCTGGAAAGCATTAAAAACTAAATAAGTGACACAGCAAGGAGGATGACTAGAAAGGCACGCTCTAGATCATCTCAAGCAAATATTGAGTATACACTGAATATAAATTGATGTGCTGCAAGTTCTGAAAGCATGGCTTGAAGTTAAAAAAAAAACAACACAGAAATTTAGAAAAATATCTGTGGAAAGCTAGAATTCAAAATCCTGACTATTCATACACTATACAGCAAAAGACAAGACAAGCAGACATTCATTTCTCCCAGCTTTGATAAGCAGTGCTGCTTTTCTCAGCCAAACTCCTGTTTGAAAGGATCACGCTAAGTGGGACAAGTCCTTTAGTCTTTGTGCAGAAATGGGCCCAGCAGCAACAAGGAAAACAAGGTAGCAACTTTAACTAGCAACTAATAAAGAAATTTAGAATCAATGTGGGATGAAATCAAAATCACTAGACAGCAACATAAAAGTTCATAGTAAGGACAGTAAACAAGTCAGGCCTGAGCTTGAGTAGTACAAATTTTTTCACTGGGGAACAGCAATTTTCAAGTATGAAAAAAAATACAAATCAGAAGACACTTAAAAGAACTGTAGTACAGCTGTCAAGAAGGAAGCTTTTTCTTCCTCTGCACCTACACGTAAGACCATGGAATACACCAAGACCCTCTGGAAACACAGCTGCAGCCAGTCATGAGCTAAACAGACCAGAGCTCCACGGGTACTCTCCTGAACTCAGGGCAACTTCTAGAGCAACTCTGAGCTCAGGGTCCTACCTCAAAGGAACTCTGTGTCACCTAAGGCGATCCCAGAGGCCTCAGGTCTCCACTGACTGGGGAGAGAGGAATGCTTTTTTCCACTCATTTTCATTCATTTTATTTTTAGGCAGCTGGAACTCCAGACTGGGAACTCCTAATACAGATATTCACAGATAAGGCACCAATTTCACATAAGCTCTCTAGGCTCTGCTGTAATACAAATTAACAGTGGTAGAAGATGAGGTCATTTAGATCTGGTAAAATTAGCTGTAAATAAATTCATTTGAAACAGAACTTTTTCCAGCATTCTCAAATGTATTCTGTTAGATTTTTTTTTTTTTTCCTGGAAAAGCTAATTACTGCAGGATATATTCTAATAATAAATGACTTTCTTGGATTTATAGATGTTTTTCAGGTCCTTGTCAGAAAAAAACAAAATTTTGAAAACAAAACAAACACCAAAACATCTTTTTGGTAATAACATGCAGAGGTGGTCAGCCAAGTACCTGTGAATAACAAATCAAAAAGGAGAGAAACAAACTGATCTTATTCATCAATATAAATATA
>VXAL01019423.1:24996-62988 GCA_013399475.1 Chauna torquata | reverse complement strand
TAATTTGTATTATTCAATTAGCCCTATTCCAAGCGCTGTGGTTTTAAGAACTTCTGATGTCAACTCTGGGAAAAGGTCTAATTACACAACTAAACATCAAAATTTCCTTTTTGTACTTTATATATTTGATTTATATATTTATTTTAAAACATTTGGTGTGTATAGATACTACAATAAAAATAATTAAAACAAGACGTATCTTAAAGCCCACTTGTTTAAGTCCCACAGAATCTATTTTTCATTTCAAGAACTCCCATGCTTCCTGGACTGATTTCAAGTTATGGGCACTTCCAAAAAGGAGCGGACAGCATGGAAAACTGAGTATTAATTATTACAAACAACGGTTTATAATTACTCCCCTGAGAAATTTGTGTAAGTTTGAAAAGAAAGGATATGGATTTCTTAAGACTACCCCTAGGCATTACAGACACATAGCTCAAGGACAGACAAACACATACACATCAGAACAGGGTCCTAAATATTAAGTATTTTGATCCAGTACTTTTAAGGGAACACACACATACAGCTACAATACATTAAAAAAAAAAAAAACAAACAAAAAAACAAAAAACAAAAACAGAAACAAAAAATCATACAAAATTTTCAATCAACAGTTTTACATGAAAGAGTACTTACTTTAAAAGGTAAAAATAACAAAATCAAAAACCCAACCCAACCAACCAACCACAAAAACCCAACCAAATGAGCTCTTGTTATCTGCAAAGCTTTACAGGCTTCCATGCAATTTATTTACAAAATCTCAATCATCCAAAGCCAGTCGAGTTCAATATCAGAACCATAAGCATCTTATACAGACCTGTAGCAGTCCTCCTCTCAAATCAATGTATATTTTTGGAATAGATTGCTCTGGGCCAGGATCACCACTGTGCTTACACCACTTGGCTTCCATACTAACAGAACAGCAAAAAGGGCCGAGCAGAGACCTGGTTCTTTCCTTGAGACTTGTTTTAAGTAGGAAATCTTTTACGTCCAGGACAAAAGATGATCCATGGATTCCTAAAAAGAGAGACAGAGAATTTATCCTGCTGGTAGTTATTCTCCCAGTATTTTTGTGCTTGTTGTTTGAATTCACTTTAGGATGACACTGTGAATCCGTACCAGGAAGCAATTTCTCACAGAAGCAGTCCCAGTGACTTGCATGGAAATATTTGTGTGGACAACTGTTCTCCTGTTCAAGCAAGAGGAACACAGTTGGACCACAAGACTTCTGATTTTTTTTTTTTCCCCCAGCTTGGTCTTCCAACGTTATTGAGTACACTTTATGCAGTGTTGCAGTTATGGAGCAGGTATGTTTCATGCACATTCCTTACAAAGAACTATTTGCCAAAACATTATGACTTTTTACATGTGTGAGTATTTTAAGGTTTATGAGAAGAGACATTTTTCATTAAACTATGAAATTTTTTCAAAAGAATATATTAAGAACAAGAACAGCTGCTTCACTTGATTATATTTTAAACTGATAGGAAATAGCTATTTTGAATGATTCTCTGCTTTTGTTCAGGTTACCTATAAAATATTGCTTTGCTAGACTTTGGAGTGCTTAGCAGAAGAATAAGGGTAATGTTTGAATTCAAATAATTCAAAGCAATTACAGTAACTCAAAATATATAACATGTGTTTACCTAAAAAACAATTTAATCTAAACTTTCCACATCATAACCATTTGCAGTTTACATAGCTTTATAAAACATAAAAAAGACAATGGCAGGTTAGATTTATGATAGACTTTATGTACTCTCATTAAAGACAAACATTGTTGGAAAGAAACAGGATCTAGAAATTTCACATCTCTTGTGAATTTAACTTACTGCAATCACAATTTAATAAAACAAACGATACTTAATATCTCTTTAATTCTTTTGTACATTTACATGAAAAGTACTACATCTGAGGTAGGGTTAACTTTTCTGGTGCTCAAAGTTGGAAAAAACACACTGAATATTGAATATCACCATTCTTTATAATGCCCATGGCTTATTTTTCTAATGAAACTGAGTATTTACAAAACATGAATGACTGAAAAACATGTAAGGCTTACATACAGATATTTCATGGTGCAGTTCCATTTAAAATTTTCATTCCTTTGCTGGTACAAAAGTCCCCCAAAAATACAACTCTCTGTTTTGAATACATGCTGTAAAACTTCTCCTATGACTCTTTCAGAATCCAGAAAAAAAAAGTCTGTCTGCATCCTGGGAGTTATGATAATAACATGAAATACCAAGAAATATTTTATACAATGGAAGGAAATACACTGGACTTTTTTTTCTGTTTACCCAGCATCCACTAGGAAGGTGGTCCAACAGTCCCAATAGCTCTAATGGCATTGAATTGTATTCAACATGAACAGGAATCACAAACAAGAATAATCATTCCCTTGAGCTATTTGGAGTTTAGTAAGAATGATAGAATGATCAAGGCCTCGAGCGAACATTTGAACCATGCCAATCAAACAGGACTGTTGCCACCAATTGTGAAAGGGGTTTTAGCTCTGGGTTATTTAGGCTGGCTTCTGAGTCCCTGGGCTTGGTCTATATGTGTAACAGGCTTATACATTAGAAACTGTTCAGTGTCTCTTTGATACTGGACTCCAGTGATAAACAAGAACACAAACACCAACACACCATGACGCCTTTCCTTTGGTCAGACTTGATTCTGTAAAACTGTGGAATGAATCATCTTCACGTACAGTCTTAACCCAAGAAAAAGAGGTGTTTTTATAGGAAGAGATCACCCTTGCCCTGGTATGCTCAGTTTAGTTATTTTCAGAGGCATTACAATCTTCAGAAATTCAACTTTTTTTTTTATACTGTACATGGAACTTTGGTTTTAAAGAGGAGAAATTCTTGGTAACTATTGCACAATTCCGCAACATACAGAAATGTTCTGTAGTTTTATTGGAGTATGTGCCAAGTTGCAGAAATAACAAAAGGGAAAAAGGAATGCCAGAATACAAGTGGTTTTATTTATGTTTTCTTTCACTGGGATTACACTTGGAAGGATTATGTTTTGCAGTCTTTTTCTGTTGTCATTTCATCTCCACACAGTACAAAGAAAACACAATATCCAATGGCTTAAAAACAGAACTGAGCATTCAGCACATAATCCTGCTGGTTCAAAATCAGCAGCACCTTTTTCAAACACTATGTAAACAATGAAGACACAATTAACAAAAAGGATGTGTTGGTAAATTCTAGACAAATAAATATTACAAAACACCTCCACGGATTGTTTCCTACAAGTACCAGGTAAAGCTCATAGACCCAATGAGAGATTTTTCTTCTCACTGGGACGCAGATTGTTCTTCTACAAGCAAGTATGACCCCTTTGTCCTTTCCAGAAGTTCTATCTACATGCCCTTTGGGGGCCAAAGTGAATCTTAGTGTAAAAACTACTGTGCTTTTAACGAAAAAAATGCAAAGAGCATTCAGATAAGCTTGCACGAAGTGATATGATGAGGAAGCTTAAAGAAAACAGATGAAGATTGACATAGATGCACAAACCCTAAAAAGCAATAGCAAACAAAAAGATCTCTGGGCATGAGGGAAGCTTCAGCAGGGTACCATCAGGACAGAAATCCGAAAAGTATGACAATTAGAAAAGAAATAATCTCACATCCTAAGGGAAGGGAATGAAGAAATATCAGTATGCACTAGAAAGGAGTTTATTTTAGCATTGCTAAATGCCATACTAAAATTCAAAGTATAGGCTCAGTGAAGTTGCTTTCCTAAGACTGAAACAATCATCTCAGAAAGGTAAAGATGCAAAATATTTCTCCTCTGTTTTTTTTCTGTCCACACGCTATTTTCAGACAGTCCTTTCATGCATCTCTCACAAACTTCTATTGTAGAATTCTAAGTTCAGTTTAAACAGATTAAATCAAAGTCTCCATTTGAAGTGAACTTGAGATGGCACCACACAGAAGTAATATATCTTCATAAACGATTGTTGTGATATGTAGAAGTTAACTTGTTCTGTTTGGATTATTACTCATGAACACCAACACACTTTTCAGTACGTGCAATAATTTACTTCTAGAAACAAATAGTTTCATGACTTTTAAAATACTCCTCCAAGAGACTAATAAATATGAAGCACTTGCTTTAGACAGTGTTTAAAAAATGCTGCCAACCCTCCATTGTCAGAGCCTGCCCCGACCCACAACAGCACCTCAAGATGCTGCCATGCTAACTGAGCAAAATGCAACTTAAATCAGGCTTCTCTGTGTCACTGTAGGGATTACCTTATGATGACATATACTCAAAAGGAACATCCAGATATTTTTATACAGTTGGAAATAATGTAGGAGGGTTTGAAAAACAGCTAGCACCTACTTGGTAATCTCTAGCAATTAACTTGCACAGAAATTAAAGATGGAGATCATTACAAGAGAATAATGAAGAAAATTTACTACAAAACAACATTTGCTTTGATATTGTAACATCCCCCCCTTTTTTTTTCAGTCAGTAAAGACTTGATTTATGTTTCTATAAACATTACAAAGACATTTCATAGAATCTGTGTACCCTAATATAACTGCCTTGGGGTTTACCAGTAACAGAAGGCTCCATGTTAGTTAAACTGTCCTGTGTGCATGAACCTCTTTGCATGCATGCACAGAAAGACAGACTTGGCCCATTTGAATGATACAGCAAATACACTGAAACAATCCTTGTCTTACAGCATCATGTAGTGTTTAGGCAAAACGTGTTAAGAAATAGTTCTGTTATTTTTCCTGGTTCACAGACAAAGGGAGAGACAATGTTTTGATGCTAACTATGGACATTTTGTTTTCAAAAACATTTTAAAATACTGATATTTGAATCTACTCCAAATGAAACAAGTAGAAAAGTAGCAGGAGTTTTTCCCTTCTATAACACGCTGTACTGCTCTTCCTTAGGTAGCTGCAAATCCTGTTTGGTTCACTGCACTGTCACCTAATACAACACAGAGCACTATTTTAATTGGTAGATTTCTACATGGGAAAAGCGTTTTAAGAAAATGGAGGTACATATAATAAATACAACAAATCACACTGGACAACAGACAAGCTGTATTTTGAAAAGCCTGCTGGAAGCTAGTCACAGCTTTGCTACAAATCTTATCTCTAGGAAGAAAATTGCTTTTCTGAGTTTGGCACAGCTCAGGAGCAAGGTCGTGTCGCAGAGCCAGAGCCTGCTGCTCTGGTTCAGACTGGGCGAGATGCGTGTGAGCGATGGGGTCTGCACTGCCGCAGCATTCCCACCCAAAGGAGCCTTGCGTCCTCCACTGCTGGACGGCAGAGACAGAATCTGGCTGCCTGAGGCTAATTAGCAAGTACTTTTCCTTATCACCTTCCACTTTATATCACACATTACAAAGGTGATAATCTGTGATATTTGCTTCTGAGCATTCATTCTTCATATCTGCACCTTTAGTATCTATTTTATAGCTGCCAAACATAAAACAGCTATGAATATGTAAACATATTGCTATTAGATATAATTATCTACGTGAATTATTTTCCTCTTTAGAAAACTTGAGATACATCACCTAATGAGTAGTTATACTACAGTTACACTGCTTTGTTGATAGGTATCCTCTAAGAAGCAGCTTCTGACAAAAAAGGGGTAACAAAGCTATGAAAATAATTACAGGGGAAATACTGCAGTTAATGCAAGAGTCAGCCAATTTATTCAAGTCTGGAAACAGCAGTAGCAAACAAATGCTGAGACACGTAGTAAAGGACAATTTTCCTGGAGAGATTGAGTTAACAATCCACTGACTGCACTGGATTTCTCATTAGTCTCAAGCTGAATCTTATGATAGTTCATTCTCCCCATGAGAACAATATTTACACATTACCAATTAACTATTTTTTAGTGAAAGAGAGTTTTTCAGTGTTACATATGGACACATGTGGGCTCTGTAAAAACATGAGATGTGTAACACACGGTAAACAGAAAGTAATGATCTTAAACAGGCCAAACCCTTGAATTCGTCACTAATAAATGTCCCCATGCATTCAGCAGTCCTGGCTGCTGGGAGCCTGTTTTCTTCAAATACTTCAAACACTAAAATCCAGGAACATTTATTATTTTAATCCATTACAGGCAGTGCTTGATTTAACTTTATTGGTTGTGGTGGTGGTGGTGGTTATAGTGGGGGTAAAGCTATGTTCTTTTACACATCATTTCAAAAGGGCTTAATTATATTTTATAGCTCAGGCCAGGAATCCTGCTTGTTTTGTGTCTAACAAGGTTCAAATGGAGTTCAGGTCAGTGATGAATCAGAAGAGAAGTCAAAGATGGTTATCTATTTGAAATGAGCTCATCTCCCTTAAAGAATAACTGGGCAGGTACACCATGTTCATTACACTACTGAATACTAAATAGCTGAAAAGTCTCAATTCACTTGTTGATTTGGTAGTTTTGGATTCTGTAATGCCTGATCAGAAAGGGCGTATTAAGATTTAGATCTAAAGGGACTTTCAGTTTTGTTCACAACTGTCTTTGGTATACAATAATTTTTAATATATTTGTAAAGCACTATACTGTCCTATCTTATTTCAATTAAGTAGAGAAAAATGCACATTGGAAAACAACAAAAATAGTGTTCATTTCACATTTGTGAGGCCAGCTTTCAGAACTGACTGAGAGCTATACTGACATGAGTAATACTTGATTCTTGTATCATAAATACCTTTAGATATAAGTAGCTTTCAGAAAAGTGATTAAACATTCTTACTCCTGCTTTACAGATGGGCATGGAGAGGTTCTTCAATTTAAAAATGTATCTACACATTTTCACATCTTAATTTCAGGTGGTTGGTTGCAAACACTGGTTCAGTTTCCAGAGATAGCTGGTACATGCAACTCTCACTGATATAGAGACTTGCAGATATTTAGTGCTGTTAAAAGAAAATCAGATGTTGAACGGTTGTACAGTAAATGAAGCATCACAAAATAGCGGCTGCTGCTCAAAATGTAGCCCTACAAAATTGCCACAAGATTGAATTAGAATTATAATATTGGTGTCTTGCTCCTTTGCTCTATGCTTGACTCATTGGATTTCAACTGCTTTAATAAACTAAATAGTCTGTGAACTAGATGGTAACCTTTTACAGATAAACCTTCCTGGCAGCACCAGAGCTGCTTGAGCCTCTATAACCCAGTGAATCACGCTTGTGGAAGTCCGAGGCTTGACCGTTATACCCAGGCCATATGAACTGAATACAGAGGTTTAGACAAAAATTCATCTCCCTGCACTCCTGGGATGTGGTTCTCCAGCATTAAAGCCAGTCCAGGTCCAGGCTCCTGTGTTCCAGTTTTCTCAGCCCTCTGACTCTTCCTCCCCCTGCCCTCCTTTATACACTTTTCTGAATTCTCTTTTGTGCCAGCACGGCCATTAAAGTGTCCCTATCCAGTGAGCCAGATGAAGGAGACGATCTTGCTGGAAACTCTTCTTTCCTGTTGGATTAGTTTTCAGACAGATCAGTGCCCTGACTCAACTCACTGAACAGCTGCATGAGTAACAGAGCTAGTACAAGGCAAAGTGTGGAAATGCACGGCCACAGTAACCTAAAATTCCTATGGAATTGTACCCTTTCTCTGAGTAGGTAGCTGGTGATCTCATCCCATTAAAAATACGCCTGTCATAGAAAAAGAAGAAACATGCTGCCAGCATGTCAGCAATTTAAACAACCTCAGGAACTGGCCCTTAAGACCGAGCAATAATGACTGATCGCTGCATTCTGTACCTCATACTACAAAATGTAGACCGAGCTGGAAGAACTGCACAGAAAGTATCAAATGTAAAAATAAAAAACTCAACTTTCACTATTATCTATATTTCTTCATGAATGTAAACATTCTGTAGAATCGACTACTGTGAAAATGCTGTACCACACCTACTACTGCTACATATAGCACTGGGATCCACATAACAAAAGAAATTCCAGTCTTAAAAAATATGTAAACACTTTCACAATAAAAGCAGAAGAGATTACAGAAACAATCGTATTTGTTCTAAATCGAATTTCATTTGGAGTCTACTGTTTGAAGTTATTTCAACTATAAATGTAGTTTCACAACAACAGAGTGCACCATCTTGAATTAACAACTGACAACTAATTTTATTCTTCTTTTTTTTTTTCTCTTCCAAGTTAACATGCTAGTTCCTCAGTAGCAATTCTGAACCCTGTTACAAAGTACCAGTAGGGAATCAGACCAGGATTAATAATGGTACTCAGTCCTGGGATTAGGTGGTGTCTTGTTTCATGGATTTTAGGCCATCTGTTCTTCCCTCCTACATTATACTTCTGCAGAACTATAAACGCACCTCCACCTCAGGGACTATAGAAAGGAATTAGAATTCTTCTGCTTTTCATTATCACAAGATTCAGTAACTCATTTCATTGTCAAGATAATCCCCTTTTACTCTTTCTTTTGCGCTTGCAGGGTATGCCAAAATGACAAATAAAATCCCAGATGTTAGAGACCTGATGAGGTCTCCACCTTTTCTTGAGTGTTGGCTTTAAGCTACTTGGGACACGGTGTCAAATCTGACAGGACCCTGATGCCCACACCCAATATTCATTAAGGTTTGTTAGTGATTTGTATAGCTGTCTACAAGCTGCACTTCCACCTCAATCCTCGGTGGCCATTTAAATATTTAGTTTGTCCACTGGCTTTTACTGACAAAGAATTAATTTCCTATTGTTCAAGTGTTGGAAAGAGTTTATATTTCTTTCTAAAAGTAACAAAGGTCTTCTGGGTGTTGTAAATGGCTTGTTACTGCTGCATATTATTTTAGGTAGTCATATCTAATTTAATGTTTATTTCCCCATGGGCTAACTTGCATATCTGCAGCATCAAAAGGCTATGACAACGCCTTAGCAGAGTGTTCTCAAGGGCGCCAGTTAACTCCAAAATGAAGTTTAGTCTTTGCTCTACACCAATTAATAGCAGCATTTAATTTTTAACACTTCAGTAAAGTATCTTAAGTATGTAAATTCTCTCAGGTTTAGTAAAACTACTTGTGATTATCATAGGTTCAACTAGTGTTTACTTTTTTCCCTTCTTTATATGCTAAAGTAATTATATCTGCATACGGGACAAAGGGCTGGGAAACTCTGTCTGTGATCTTTGGAATATCTTACGTATGTAAACTCCCTAACTTCAGACACTGCACAGCAAGGCTTCCCTCCTGTGTCCAGCTAGAGCAAAATAAGGCTCCTATGAGAGGCTACGGGCTTCTTGCTGTCTTGCACTCTGGGGAGAGTACAGTCCTCCACTTCTCTCATTTATCTGCTATTTTGGCAGGTAGGTAGTGCTAATTTCAACACCAAACCTAAATTAACTGTTAGTCATATGTTTAGAATTGCATTCTGTTTCCAGGTATTTATTACTAAAAATTATTTGAACTTTAATGGCATGTGACTGTTCCAGAGTGAGCTACATAGCTCAAGTGTGATACCAAGCAATTGCAAAGCTGAGACTGAGAGGTCTAGCCACCTTCTAGAAGATGCCACATACCTCTGAGGACAAAAATCACTGAACCAGGTCTAGTGAGAGTTCTTGAACTTGGGACTTTCACCAACACTACAAATAAGCTGCCAAAAATAAGCTAAATGTTTTTTGCTTGCTTTTATGAAACGGGTATAAGTTTTAACTTGCAACTCTAAGCCACAAAACCTAAAATGAGTACAATTAATTAATTTATTTAACACCGTTATAACTTAAGTTCTTGCCCTTAAGGGTACCAGAAAAACCTATACCTTTAGGCTTTTCTAAAGTAAAATTAACAACATTTTTGAGGAAAGGGATTTATTTATTTATTTTACCAATACACTGCATCACATTCTACAATAGTATTACTTTACTAAAAGCAAAATACTGAGGATTTCACCATAAGAACAGAGGAGAACGTAAGTATTCTAGCAGAAATACTAACCACATTGTTATAAGTAACTGTTGCATTAAAACATGAAAAATGCCCAAAAACTGAAACAGTAAAGGTTTGGGGTTGTATAACAGTGCAGCAGGATACATAGAAACGAAGGTGTTTTAATTTGATCCAACTGAAATGTTGGATCTCACAATTAATATCGTTAGAAGTGAAATAAATAATTCAACTAATTAGCCATTCGGTTTTTCAAAAGCTACAACTTTCTTACTTTCAGAAAAAATTGAGAAAAATTAAAACAGAAGGCCTTTCTCTTCCATGATTAAGCCATGAAAGTCTAGAGGGAAAACTGATAATTAAAAAAAAAAAAAACCAAACAACAACTATATGGCAAGCTTTTTTCTTAATTTCAGCTAAAAAATGAAAGCATTACACAAGGTAACACACTTTTGTTTTCCCCTATAAGGGAGAAAAAATGCCGACAATACATTCTTATGAGTTTTTTTTCTAAACAATTCCTAGTAAATAGGGTTCCTTACAAACCAACTTCATCTCCTGCATTAAAACTCATCTGGAAAAGGGGTCGTTTACACTGTTTATAAAACACTGCCACATAAAATGTGTAAAAAAAACATATTTCACTAAAAATAGCTTGCGTAAGTAAGGGATTAGAGTAGTTTCTACTGCTGTAATTGTTCCTTTGTAGTTTTTTCCATGATGTTTTTGAACAGTGTTTTTAACTATGTTTATTAAAGTCAGCACATCAAAAAGGATCAAAGAGAAAGCTAGTGAGAACCAAAGAAACCCCAAGCGTATTGTGTTGTCTCACTGGGGAGTTATGCAGATTCAAGTAAACAAGTGCAAATTGTTGAGGTTTTAATGAAAATTTTCTACAATTATTGTATCTGAAGTCATTCTATATAATAACATCTGTACAGCAGATGGCCATACTGTACAAAAGGCAAGCAATGCTCCTTTTTCTGTCTCTGTTTTAACAGTACATCTGAGATGACTACTTTTGTCATTGTGCTTAGTTTGGTTCAGCAAGTAATTCGTAAAATGCAGCTGCTGCAGATGGTCACAATAGTTATTTGACTGTAAAATCAAAGACACAGTGAAGTATTTGTGTATTAGTTTCATCTTGTAAAAAAAAAATCTGACATTAACCCTGTTCAGCTCAAAAGGTGTATCCATAAAACTTTCTGTGAAAGGAAAAGTAGTGAAGAACTGACATACTTAAATGCTCCTTGCTCCCAAGACACAGCTACTACACTTTTTTTTTTTAAATTGAGTTAACTTGCATAATTTCTTTGCAATAATAAAACAAATCTAGTTAGTAACTGTGGTATTCTTTTAAGTAAGTCAACGTAAGATTATAACACCGTTTCCTCCACACAGAGTAATTTATTTTGTTTCCTGAATTTATATTTTTCACTTTGGTTTCTATCAGCACTTTAATTTCAAGTTGATAATTTTAAATAAAAACCCAAAAAATTTACTAAAAGAATTTCTGACAGTTTCAATCAGCTTTGTGGAAGTGTGTCTTTCCTACTTCTTGAAACAGGAAAATTGTACAGTCTTGTACAGTCACACTTGCATGCAAAATGTCATGTATATGTATTTATCTTTTTATAAAGCAAAGATAAAGCAACTTTAACCGCAGAAAATGTGAAAATAGTCTGCTGATGTCTCTTTATTGTCTGGTTATGGCTGTTCTTCATATAGAATAACTAACTTCTGTTTTCATTAGATTCAGCATCACTATTGCTTTATTTAACACTGCTTGCCAGACTACAAACATGCTGAAGATTCATGCATGGCTTGTGACACGAAAAATAAAGATCCTTTTCCCCAGATTGCCAGAAGAATTAAGAATTAGACTAGACCTTCGTAGCAGAATGCTTCTGAAGCTTTAATGCGCACGGCAAGGTAAGTCCTCCTTCTGGGAGGATGAAAAATTCCAGGGTAAGCGATACACTCTGCTGAGTTTGCCAAATTGCTTTATAGTGCAGTGACGGAACAGGCTCGGCTTTGATATATTGAAGCTTGCTGTGGACACCATAATGTACCATGGGATGGATAATGTATAAATGATAGAGGGGAAGTGATGGAAAGAAAGAGGATTATAACACACAAAGAAAACTAGAACTATTTAAAGGATATTAAAAAGACCCCTTACTCCGTTGCAGTGCTTTCTATGCCAGGATTGCAATATGATTGGAAAAGCGTGGGAATGCAGTCACTGTTCCTGCCTGCACTGCTGTTTATTTATGGATAAATCAGGAGTTTCAGGCTCCAGCACTTTCACAGGCTTTCATGTCCTATGAACCTTAAATTTTTCATTTTTAACTTCTAAAACAATAAAGAAGTACTGAAACTTTCTGGCCTGAGGAGAAATATTTCCGATGAAAAAGAAATAAATCACCACCTAGCTTGGCATAGAACCCGCTACTCTCAGCTACAGACCATTTTCTCTCTCAAGTGACTCTGCCAAATACCCACATCTAGCTCAGCTCCAGATCATGGAAACGCACCATCTTATTAATTATATTAAAAGACTAATAAAACAATTTATGAAAATACTCAAAATGTCTTCATTTTAAATGAGTTTCTGTCATTCTGCTAATTCTATCCAAGGTGTAAATTTTCCTCACATTTTTGCAGCAATGACAGTAATTGTTGGGACTGGCACCCTCATTTTCTCTGTGAGACTCTCAGCTGTGCAGAGGAAGCATGTAACAATTTAAAACTTCATGAGCTTGGAGCAGAATAAGGGTAGGACCCAATATTTACATAGTAGCATATGTCAGGACTCTGAACACTTCTTTCTTCTTTTTTTGAAACAGAAATATAGGGCCCTAGCAAGCAAATGTAGTTATTGAATGAAAACCGTCAAAATGTTGTCCTTTGAAGTATGTGCTGCATTACCAGAATCCCAGAATCATGGTTCTTGTAACCATTATTCCATCCAGAATTCTGTCAATAAATTAGTAATTACAATCTAGGGGATATTAACTACAAAACTATGCACTTTTGGGTGCTACCTCACTGAAAGATAATGTAGTCTACCATGGATTTGCTATTTTCTGCTGTGGGTTTACTATGTCAGCTAGAGGAGTTCCCCTAAATGCCCCATGCTTTAAAATGGTTACTAGACCACCACTTGAACAAATCAGCAGCAATTCTAACTTTCAAAAACTCTTACCTGTAGTTTTATGGCCACTTTTGACATTCAGGCTTCCACTAAGGTTTGATAAAGAGGCTAACAAACACGGTTTACTTGGATGTGGGATGGTTTCCATAGAAACTACCACTTGGACAGTATGAATGGAAATTTTCTGGAAGCAGGAAAGAGCTTGCCACAAGTTTTCTTGTACTGAAAGCTTCTGCGCACTATTGGTGTGCACTGCAGGTAGCAAATCCTTTGTAGTGGAGTGTTTGGTTACTGAAGTGATGGCCTCATCTGGATGAATGCCCCCTGATGGAGCTGCTTCCTTCCTGGGCTCATAATCATTTGTGGTCATGATTTTCTTCAAAAACTGGTTTATTTGATCAAGTCTGACAAAACTCAGATTTGCTTTCAAAGGTTTTGATATATCCACACTGATGTCAGCTGTAGGAGAGAATTAGAGAAAGAAATAATGGAATTTACAGTGCAATTATTCAAGCAATGGAAAAATGTTAGGCATTTAATGGAGATAACATGTTTTCTACTATGTTTCCTTAAAGGGACTGAATCAATGGTAAAATATAATAAGGCAATATTTTTATGAATAAATCTGAATTAAAGCATCATGAAGTGTACTGTAAGCAATCTTCATTATTTACAGCTCTAAAGGAAGAAACATGTCTCAATCTAAACTTTATTTTCTTCTTTCTTTACAGGGACCACCACAGCTATCTGAAAGGCATACCTTTCATTTGAGTGTGTAGGAGGGTAAATACATAGCCCTTTTGTGTTAAAATGAAAATATACTTCACATTCTCTTCAGTTTTCCACACAGTAGAACTATTTGACTAAACTCCAAAGCCAACAGTGAACATTTTCAACACATTCAAATGAGCAAATAACATGTATATTCTTTTGCTTCCTACACAGTTTACAAGCAGTATTCTTCAATGCATTTCCACGCTGAAATGTAAAATAAAATCAAATATAAAAGCTGAGATAGGTTTAGATTTCTTTGTTTTTCAGGGAAATTGAAATAATCTAATATTTAAAAAAAATTATAGAACCTTATGTTCTTTGTCTCCTTAGAAAAGGATTTTCGTACTTCCAAGACTGATAAAAATCTCACATAAATTTTAGAAATCACAAGCAATACGAACAACATAGATAACAGTGGTATTTCTCGTAGCTGAGATGTTGCAATTACCAAGATTTCACAGATGGGAAGCAGCATTTTGTGAAGTTGGAACTTATTTCTGCGCTACCTGCCTCTTTATCAGTACATTACACTTCATTACAGGAATCCAGCTTTTACCTAGTTTTTAAAATTTTTCATTTCAAATTAAATTTTCATCCAGCAGCGAGACAGCTACCTCGGCAGGGGGAAAAGCTTGCTTTTCACTTTGTTCTTTCATTCTTGTCCCCCTCCCCTACAGGAACAAAACAGGATTAAAATTCTGCACATATACCTAAGCTATATTAAATGTTCAGAGAAAACAATGCTACTTAGTTTCAAGTTACACTATAAATACATAAAGGAAAGACTGTTTGTTGAAGATTTTATTAAGGGATATTTCACCAAAATTAGGACCTAGTTTCAAGTTGTCCAGTTGTCACATCCTACTCTTAATGCTGATGCAAACTGATAAACTTGATTCTCTCACTTTTTGGTAAATCAAGAACTTTTACCACAATGGTAAGGAGGGTTGCAGGAGCAGAGATTTGGATCTGTTTTTAAGCATAAACTCATACTGATGTCTCAGAGCTCCAGGCATGCGGCAAAGCTCTTCTCTGACTATCCAAAATATCCAGGGGGGTGGGATGTGTGTGTGTGTCTAAACTGCAGTTAGATGCTTTGGTATCTGAACAGATAAGTCTGCAAATTTTAAACTAGCACTTTTTCTACAAAGATAAGACAAACTTGCCCTGTAAGTTTGTCACACCTGAACGGAAACACAAAAATAACCTTCTTAGAAAAGTGTCTTCAACAAGCCAAAGCTAACTGAAATTTAAGACTGAACATCTATTTTAATTGTAACTTTCAATTTTAATTATTAGTTTTCTGAAAATATGTTAAAGCCTTCCATGCTGAACTAGGAATCGTGATGAACACTACCAAACACGTGAACCTAATAGAAAGGCAAGTATCAAAGCTAGGAAGCTGGACATTAGAAAAGGGCAAGATTTTCAGGCATCCAAAGCTACACATGACTAACTTTGAAGATTTTTGAAAGTACTTATGTACCACTTTTTTTTTTTTAATTAAAACCAAGGGAAGAAATATGTCATAACACTTGTGAAAATCCCTCTACCCTTCTTGGCACTAAAAAAATACCCCAAGGCTTACTGCCTTTGCACAAAATCATTGGTCCTCTCCTCCCTTTGAATGGAGGAAAGGAGAGCTATTAAAAAAGTACAGACCCATGAGACATTATGATATTCACTTACTTATGACACCCAGATGGAAAGAAGAGTTATTCTAATGAATGGTTTAAAAAAAAAAAAAGGAGGAGCATTTTTAAAAATGACCCAAGTCCCAAGCCTGAAATCCAACTCACACTAGCATTTGGGTCCCTGAAGCATTCAGGCACTTTTAAAAAATGTCCCTTATCGACTCAATTTTCTTCATTAGTTTAGTAGTAATAAAGGACTAAAATAGAATAGCTTTTTTGCCTTTGCTACATAATTGAGTACCTAAGTTAGTAAATGTGAGGAAAGGACCCTTCTTACTTGGTGTGACAGCTTTCATATTTAGCTTCTTTGTCAAAGGTGCATTTTATCGCTAATGGTTTCCTACAGTAGTGTAGCCCAGAAGAGGAAAAAACACAAAAAAAACCCCTAAAATCTGAAAACCGCTTAGACACAAGTTGGGTAGGACAGGTGTCAAGCTAAAGGCAGAGAATAAAGTGATTGAGAAGGACCTGAAAAGGAGCTGAATATGAGAGCTTTAGCTCTCTCTGGGGTTTTGTCAGGCCAGGGCAGAGAAGACACAAGGTGCTGGCAAAGCTCTGTGCTGGAACGTACACAGGCCTGCGTGTAATCAGTGCTGTTAGTCACTTGTTTTCACAAACGCAGCACCCCTCCAAGAAAGCAGTTTAAAAAATTGACACTAGAATACCAGAGAAATGCAAATGGCTTCCCTGTTTTCTGCTTGGAAACGGCACGTCACCCAGCAAAAATGCTGTCATGACTGATAACTTGACAAAGGTTTGCATGAAGTTATTATTATCCAGTGAATCAGCCCCGACAGAAAGTGGTGGCAGCCAGAAGTATAATTGCAGAAAATGTAACTTTGGAACCTTCACTGCAAATATTTTAACTATCTCATAATGACATAGGTTATTTTTACAACTGGGGAAAGATTATGTAAGGAGATTCTTTGGCATTTTAAGTAAAATGTTAAAAAAAATAAAAATCCAATTGAGCAATCAACATGTTTTTAGTCTTTGTCCTGTTTTACACTTTATACTTAGCACTGTAAAAGAAACTTTAACATTCCCTCTTAGAAAACCATATTCAAGTGATGGACAGCAAAAGTGAAAACTGATGAAATATGAAGAGCTATTTATAGCAGTTGATGAAGATGGATGTTCGGCAGCTTCTCCAGCTATTCAAAATGGGCTAAAAAGAGATGTTACAATGTACAGGGTCACCGAGATGCAGCTGGAAAAAAAATTCCCAGGGTACAAAATCCAACAATAGCAGTATTTTTAGATGATGTTCAACACCTTGGGAAGCACTCCACACAACAGTGCACATTCCATACCATGGAAATACCGTGTAGGAAAGCACAGGTTCCCGCAATTCAAACAACTCTTTGAATCACCCAAAATTACATCAGAATCCGGACAGGGCAAAAAGTAGCTCAAAGTCTCCTTTAACTTTTCAATTACATCACTACAACTCTGTCCTTTGCCTACCAGTGACTGGCTATCACAATTATACTCTGATGGTTTAGATTTAAGGCATAATAGCAATACTTGATTTTGCCAGGTGTTACCTATTTCCAGCAAATAAATAATAACAGAATGATTGTGTTTGTAAATACACTGTTCAAGTGACTTATTTCTGGTTATGTTTAAATCAAGCTGAACTAGATGATATCAAAGCAATACTTTTTTTATTACAGTGTAGCATTTGAGTGAAGAATTTGAATTTTATCTTTCTCGCTCTCAATTTCTTCACTACATCTCTTTAGATTACCAAGTAAATCCATGTCTGTCAATTATTAGTTTCTAATTACCCTTCACAACTTTCTCAACAGCTACTAGGAAACAGAATGATGAAATAACTATTGAGTTAAAAGGAGATTAGATAAATATAAATAAATTACACTTATTATATGCTCCCACCACACCAGGAGATGACTTAACAGCAAAAGGAAAAGAATCACATTGCAATAATGAAATCAGAGAGGGAATTCAAGTCCCAGAGGCGATTCTACGGAGTTTATGTTAATGTACACCTTGTGGGGGACCAAAAATCAACTGGAATAGTTTCCTGAAAACTGTTTCCAGCTATTTTCTCATTTAAAAAGTTCCAACTTCACTTGACCCATTAGTCATCATATTACTTACATTTATTATGTATTTTGAAATCTATTACAAAAAACCCAATGGATTCAATATGGCCTGTTTGAACAAAATCATAACATCTATAAAAGAAAACCTATAAGCAGCACTCTGAAATTTCTGTCTGAAACAATTTCTTTCTTTGTCATTTTATTACTTTTAGCTTCAGATAAAAAAAATTCAGGGTTATGAGTATTCTACCCTTGTTCTCTGTAACATTCATATTTGTACTGTGAAGATAAAATTTTATTCTGTGAACTTGGGATAATGATATTACTCAAAAGGACTTTTTTATTTGGTGAGCTAAGGATGAATAAGCAACACAAAAATAACAGAGCTCCTAGCAAGTTGCTTTAGGTCAGTAACAGCTCTTATTGAAGTCAGCAGGCTTCTTCTAATATATGCCATAACCTAATGCGCACCAGGTTAATATTTCTATGATTAATAAACTACCATAGGACACTCTTAATCTGAAAAATCAGAAAGTAAACTTCATGAAAATTATTTATAGGCTCTATTTATAAAACTGGGATCTTTTCACAGACTATGAGAAATGTTGAACTATGAGAGAGAAAAATAAGGCATTTTCCAAGAATTTGTTAACTTCTCATACGCCTCATTCTGCAATGGATCTTTTATTTCTCATAGCTAATACGGAAAAGGCCAGATCTTTCTTCCTCTGGCTGGGCACAGGTCTCTCTCTCCTTTACCCCAAGAAGGTTGTAAAATACAGAAGAACATAAAAAATAGAAGAAAACACTATTTGCCCTAAAGTCAGGAAGATTGAATTTCCTAGTTCTAAACAGGAGAGGAGCAGAGAACAGGCATGGAACATTTTACCACCAGTAATATCCTTTCTCTGGAAGCCACCCATCCTGATGTAAGAAGTCTAATAGAGGAAATCTGAGGAAGGTAAAGGTAGTATTGAGCCCTGATTCTGATTTGGAGTCAGGGTGGCCCTTCAGTAACAGGGAAATGGCTGAATTGCAAGATTAAATTTATAGAAAAAGGAAAGAGAGAGACATGTAAAGAAAAGACTAGTTGTACTGTTCTCAATTGTGTCTGGTTAGGCATCAAACAAGAGACAAATTAAAAGAAATTGAAAAGCAAGAAGAATCCAAAAGAATTGTTTTTATCTTCTAATTCATCATTCCAAATTTGGATCAAGGAAAAAGAAGGAAGAAACTTGAGACAGGGCTTCAGAGGCCATCTGCAGCCCATCTTGTATTCTGCTTCTGTGAGACAGATGCCAATTAGTCTGGAAGAAGCTGGTAGTCACTGCTCAGTAGTTCTACCTATGGTAGTTTTTGTGCTGCAGCCCTACAGAAGTTCCTTCAGACCAATAAGGCAAACAGAAACCTTCAGGGAGCTTAATAAATTCAAGCCATGTGGGGTGTTCCCCTGTGGTAACAACTCCTATTTCCACGACCCAGTATATCACTGATATTATACGAAGGCGACATTAACAGCTCTAACCATTGCCTGGGTTTGGGATTTCAGACAAGGCTCAGAGTGATATAATTGTATTATTTTTTTAAATTGTCACAACTGAACCAAAATAAATTGCTGTAGGTCCAGAAGACCGAAGATACCATTAATAAAGGATGGAGGATTACTGCTATTTATAGGATGTTGACTGAAATGAAGCAACTGTGCAACTACCAAATATATCACAGACGTGTGTCAAGGGTTGTGTGGCAAGGCCAAAAGCTATACCGTGGGCATCTGGAGGTACTACCATGGTTAAAAAATGCTAGCTAAGAGAAACATTAATTCTCTCAGCAGAGAGTCAGGCAAGTTGAAGCGCTGTGAGATGAAATAAACTGTTCCAGGTCATGGAGCACATTTGCAGAAAAGAACCCATAAATACTATTATCTGCTTTAGCTGCCGAATAATACATCTATATTTAGACATATGTGAAGAAAAAATGAAAGGCTGTTTAGAAAATTGAGCAAATGTTTGAAATACATTTTAAAAGAATGCCAATATACTGTAAAAGTTACCAAGAAAATATTTTCAAACTTATCCATGTGGCTAAGGTGTCCAGTTTTCAGTACTTAGGAATTTAAGAAACTAAATTTCATTTTAAATAAATGTTGCAGACACTGCTGTTAGAAAGGTACTTTTATAATTTTACACATTATTACACTGATATTACAGACAATAGATGTGTTAAAAACAAAGCAATACCTACAGGCTGGTACACCTGTTTGGAATATTTCTGTTTGCCCTCTTAATCAAATAAATATCATTTCATGGCTACAGTGTCAGTGCTTTAAAAACTTGTTTGTAAAAGAGCAAAGGGAAAAAAAAAATCTACTAGAAAGCTCAAAAGTTTTGCAAATGACCCAGAGTTAATTAGAAAAGTCTGCACCCTGGCTAGTTCCCCTTCTCACGTGTCAGCTCTCATTAAATCAAAAAATTCTCATTTCAAAGTTAACAAACACCATGGTTAACAAAACTGTTAAACTGGGATCAAGTGGGCACATTCCTAGGTTTATATATGATGTCATGCTAAGCAGCCCACAGCTGAACTTGCAAGTAGTATGAATGATTTTTCAATATATTAAGTATCTGATCTAATGCTAATTTTCTCTCTATAGGCTAACTGTGCTGGGAACAGGTGGCCCTGCTTTCAATTACGGAGGGCTAACATGCCAGTGTGAGGCCTGGATTAGTTCACCTTCTCACAGGGAATTTGCCTCGGTTGGGAATGGATTTATTATGGCTTCACACATGGAACGGGGCTCATGTCAGCTGAGGGCAGTGATACATCATATGATTCAAATTAACCTGCTGTGGACTGCTCCGCAGGGCTGATATTGTGTATTAAAATGACGACATTTTTAAAACAGCTTGAAAGAAACCAGGATTGCTGAAGTGCAATGGTTCCAATTTGTTCCAACTAATCTATCACCTGCTGGAGATATTATTCTAGTGGGTTTCTGGTAGCTGCTATTTTCCAGGTTTCTCCAAACCACTGACCTTGCTAATGGATAAAATTGTTGCCTTTGGAAACAGGGAAAAAAGCCAGAAAGAGTGCGAGGTGCACGTTTGTTTGGTGCTCTTTATGTGCGCAGTGAGGCCCAGCGCTGTGTCCTCCTCAGGGCATCCCACCCGTGCCACGGGGAGGCTGGCAGGAGCAGCACCTCCTGTTCTTATTTCATTATTCGATGGGAAAATTCTTAATTTGTCCAGATAGTTTGTTTGACAGAAATTGTTTCCAAAGGCAAAACACCAAGGATCTTAGTTATTTCACATCTAGCCTAACTTCTTCCTATGAAAATGCTGGGGGAAGAGGACTTTGGCATGAATCAAATGGCATGAAAATGTATTTTGCGTGTATACGTATTTTAAGGCAATTTGTATGAAGCTGTACTTCACAAATTACTGAAATGCTTTGTATCATTTACATACAGAAAGAATACATCAAAAAGACAGCTTTTACAGCTAAGAAAGCATAGTTCATTTAAAAAAATCTAAAGAAAGGATCAGTGGGTAAAGATAATAAATTTAAAAAAACTATTAAAACAAGATGGTCATATTTTTTCCCCACCTAATGAATAATACCTAATGCTGAAGCAATAAATAGTTCACTTACATGTATTAGACAAGAATTAAATGTACAGTCCAGTAATAGACTGAATATAAAAGAGAGAAGGTCATGTAAACTGATGTAGATGGAATTTAAAAAATTTTAAATAATTAGTTACTGTAGAAAGAGAAAGAATAGTCCTTTAATACATCATGGGGTTAGGGTTGAGGTCTGTTCCCACAGGCCTGATGATGAATGCTTATTTCTCCTAGGATCTTATTACCTTAAATCTGGAAGAAATATCATTTTTCTTTAGTTGCCAAAAATGTACAAAATAATCAACTCATGCGACAAGAAGTGCATTAATGTATCCTGTTATTCTCATTTAATTAGTGGTTTCCAAGTTTAGCTACTTGCTGTAGTTTTTTGATCTCTGAGTTAATACAGACTGACAACCTGGTTTCCTGTATGGTGAAAGCATACAATTTTTCTGTGGAACACTATCTACTTATCTACTTCAGCTGACAAACTATTTACAAGGAATACAGTTTTTACCTAGGACAGCAAACACAGGGAACCATTTGCAGATTTCTTCTTTTAACTGCTTGTATAGTAGTTTGCTTCATAAAACACAGGCATGTTTGATTGCTCTATCTGAAACTTAACTTCAGCATGCGAACATAATACTTGTTCAGAATTACGGCATTGCAATTGAACAGCTGAACTCTGAACACTTAAAATCTTTACAGAAAACTGTAGTTATCACAACAGCTACATCCAGATTTTTGTCTGCATATGAACAGCTTTCAAAAATGTTCTGAAAAGCAGATCATGTGTACCCAACCACTAGCACCTACTAGAACACGTTGCCTCCAGTGCATTTTAAAAATTTACTTATTGGATTTATGAAATGCACATACATAAATGAAGATGAAAATACACAGCATGTCCTTAGAAAATACACCAATTAGTGGCACCAGTATTTGCCAAATGTTCACAAAAAAAAACCCTGGGCCTTTGAGGCATGCAACATAAGCATATTTCAGCAGTGTATTTATTTAATCAATTTAGATATTTGTGATGGGAGACAACATAATTAAGTTTGTCCAGTGACCTTACCGGAGCTCTCAGGAGTTTTGCTGAAGCTCCTGTCCTTAACGAACACCTGTAGGCTTAGTCAGAACCTGGTGATGTAGACACCTTCTCCAGACCTGTGCTTTTGCTTCGTAGACCAAGCTACCTCACCCAAGAAGTTCTGGTTATAGAACTTTTTCCCCCCAAGTAGAGTTAGTAACTTGTCTTCCAGCAGTCTGCTGAGGAATCGTCAAGCTTTCAAAACTCCTTTGAATGTGCTATTCTGATGCAACCACATGTGGAAAGTGTCTTTCACTACTAATCCAATGCAACTTCCAACACCCATGGAACAGTTCTTGCTAAAGTTTAGCTTATTTGAAGAGTATCTCGTAGTGGCAACAACTGAGATAAGAAAAGTCTGCAGAGGAATGCAGAGCTGTTTTGTTACATTACCCTGGTAAAATACTTTATTAAAATTCAGAGTAATTACTGTTGAGTCATGTTTAACGATAGTTCCAATTAGCAGCAAACAGATGATAAAAAGAAGGCCTTTTGGCTAAGAAGAGATCCTGGATGAAAGCTCTGAGGTTTTATGCGCTTTGCAAGAATAAATAGACTGGATTTTATGATGCATTAATTTATGTTTTTTCAGTTCCCTATTTAGCCAAATACCACAGAGGGATAGATTTAACACCAATTCAGGATCTGACTGAATTGTTGAGAATGGGGTAGAAACTAAGACCACTTGCAAATATGTACTTCGCAAGCTGTACCAAGTTCCTTGTTTGCTAGTTTAGTTAGAAGGCTGTCCTACTGACAGAAATGTGTCATGGAAACACCTTCAGGTGTTTAACAAATGAAACAGAAATGCTGGGCCAGGAAACTACAACGGGAACCTTAAGAAACAGTGGAATGGAAAGATTAGGGATCTGGGAATACGGAAATCTGCCAGAGATGTTGGGAGAGATGACTACACCAGAAAACTGGAAAAACAAGGAGGATAAATGAAAACCAATCTGGCAGCAGTGACCAAAATATTGTAGTGTCAAGAGAGAATACATTTTCCATTTGGCTTTCCAATGGAGCTAAAGAATCTTGACTACCAACATTCCTCTGCTCTCATCAGGGATCCATAAAGCCCACTGATAGCAGGTGTCTCTTCCCCTCTTACGCCGGTCATGCTTAGACTGAAAATCTACTATTACTATTATTAATCCTTCAGTTCAAATGGCAGTAAAACATGCAGTAGGTCTGAAGGTTCAAATTCCTATTAATGAAGACAAATAGGGATCAATAATAGCAAAAACTCTGCATTGTCAGGTGGTTTTAAAATCCTGTCTTAAAGGAATGTTTTTAAGGCAGCACAGAAGATGAAAAAAGTAGCAATAATGAGGCTGTTTATGAACTTTATTCTTTCTTCAAGACTCCTGCCTACCTGCATGCAAAAAATGGATTTTCAAATTACTTAATGACAATATCCATAATCAGCTGGTAAATATATATCATCTCTAATTCTCTGGTTGTTCAATTTGATATCCTGGGGTCTGATATGCAGAAGTGATTACTGCTTCACCCAAAGACAATAGAAACTGTGCTTCCAACATCTAAATTCCTGTATTTTTTAAGTACTTTGGACCACGTAATTGTCAGGTTTAACTTGGTAACCTTAATGTAATGAAAAAAACTTTCATTTCCCTGTACCTCAGTTACCTTCTGTGAAATGGTGAGGGCATACTACCCCATCACCCCTAGGAGGGTTGTGCAGGTAAGTGAGTATATCTGTAGAGCTCAGATCCTAAAGCTGTAAGCAACACAGAGGAAATAAGTAATTCTGCTGTAGAGCTAGGTTCAAATAGTGTGCTGTAAATAATGTGTTAGACTGTATGAACAGGTACCTGAATGAACAGAAAAATCTAACACTGAAGAGTTGCTCACTAAATGACTGATAACAGCTTATTCTGTGTGCTGAGCAAAGTAGGGATATTTAGGAAAAAAAGTTACACAATTCAACAAAATTATAAGTATGCACATGAGAGATGAATTATGATGGCACAGGTAAATGTAAGTGTATTTTCTAACTTTTTATACAACCTTAATTATATTCTACATAGTAATTTAGTTATAAATATATAATTTACAAAATAGATAATGTGTAACATACTTCAATTTGCAGGAGTTTGTGACTCCTCAGGAGTCAGACTTAAAGTCACTCACATCTTTTAAAGTAAATCCTAACAAACTGTCATACTACACCACTTTTATTCTGTATTAAAGAAATACAATAGAAATATTTTCATAAAAATTATTAAAATTAATTACTGAGTTATTAAAATATTTTTTTCAACTTTACAATGTTAACATTTTAGATGATATGAATTTGTAATACCAGGTATCCAGATTCCAAAGAACCCAAGAGAAGGCAGATCATAAAAATCTCCAGAAACAACTTAAAAGTCAGCTTTTATGAAAGTACTTCAATAAATTTTAAAATCTTAGTTGTTCAAGAGCTAGAAGCAGGTAGTTTTGATTTTATTGGAAATTTGCCAAACTGAGGTTTCTAGAGGGGTAAAATTTCTATATTTACCTTGGAAACAAATAAATAATCAGGCCTTAAACCTGTGACTAGCCCAGGACTGACCATTCCTCAACTCTCGTTTTAGTTCAGGGTAGTTGCTGGAGGAAAATTTCACATTCATCAGCACGGAATATAACATTTTTCTGATGATCTAATGTGTATACATATGCATAGCTACAAATAGATTACATTAGAAAATAGACATTAAAGTGCAGTACTTACCTGGTCCATTAAGGAAGTCTTTAATTTGCACTGTGAGAAGAGGAGGTGGAATACCACTTTTAGCATCTACCTCTCCTGCTACTGTCTGCAACCAAATCTTGCAATAATCCAGAGCTTCTGGTAGAGTCTTTCCGGGATCTACAGGTGGTAATGATCATATTCATATTCATTAATGATATTCCAGGAAAATGATACATAACAAAATGCTACATACCAAACTGATTAAGTAAAACTGAGAAATATAAAATATATAGACAATAGAAAAAATTCCTAATACTGTCATATACAGCAGTTCTGCCAACAGTGCATAACAATGCATGCATACATATACAAGAGAGCAAATCCAGTATCATATAAAAAGTAGAAAAAATGCAAATATACCAAGTAAAATATGAGTAAAAGTTATCACCCACCACATGACAACTTTTAATAGCACTCAATTTCAGCTTTTATTAGCAGTAGTACTTTCACAGAATTCACAGAATCGTCTAGGTTGGAAGAGACCTCCAAGATCATCTAGTCCAACCTCTGTCCTAACACTAAGAGAATCAGCAATCAAAAATCAGTACTTCTAGACTGTATTTTCATTACCACACAGAGAAAATAACAACAGAAAGTTGAAAAGACCAGAATGCTAACAGATCTCAAGGACAGAGCACAATGACAATGCAGTTATACCATTCTCTTTGGAGTTTCACTCACATAACATGTTTAGCTTTTAAAAACAGTAGCTATTATTGTATACCATCTTGAATGGCATTCTTTTGATCAGTCCATAATATCACAAAAGTATATGGAAATTAATTTCCTCCAAGTGCTATTCCTTTCTTTATTTCCTGCATATCACAGATTGCAAAAACAGTGCTGTAGATAGGTTTTTGAATCTTTAGCAACTCGTGACCTTCGTTACAATAGTCCTGAATTCTGGCACTGCATGTCTTAAATTCTAAATACTCAATTATTCTTTAGTATCAATACTGCTACTTAAATTACCAAATGTCTGCCTCACCCTTAAAGACTTACGGAGACTTTTTTGATGAATGTTCATCTCTCCCAGTTTCAGTCACTTAAAAATTGTTAGAATTGTTTTGTTTAACTGAGTTTTACTGAATGGATTCCTTTCAAGAACAGTATTTACCTACCCACTATTACAGTCAACATATGGTATCGTGGTATCACAGTCATATGTGGACTGGGTATATAAAGTAAGCTTTGGAATTTGTATTTCTTGACCTTATCATGTGATTCATATAAAACTTGGCACATATGAACCCCTATGTGATTTCAAAGAACCTACTGAAACCAATTGATCATGACTTTAGATCTATATGGAAAAGATCAAAAGTTAGCACATTCTTCTGTTTTTATTTGATCAATTTTCAGGCAATGACTTTACAGCAGTATTTGTACTGCATGGCATATACATTACAGCCTTTCCTTCCCTTTATTCCCACTATACATTTATAAAGTCAGCTCTCAACAGTTATTTAAGAGCTGTCACTGCATACAACAGATTTGTATATTTTCCATGCGAATTTCTACATTTTTATGGTTCTTAGCCCTTTTCTTTAATTACACTTTGAGAATTGTATGGCACACTCTCTTTTCTATTGTAACTGCTCCAGGGAGTTTCTTTTTCCTGTGTCTGGATTTTACCTAGTATATCAAAAATAATAATAATAAAAATATTTACCACCAAAGTACACTTTTTTTTTCAAAATATAGTTTTGTAGTTGTTCTGAAAAAGCATGTTATCTCTGACTTGAATCTGTACCATAGTATCTTTTTTGCGTTGGTAGCTTATCATAAATAATATACTAATGTTTCTTCAGAATGTATAGTGCAAAGCATTGTAAAAATTACATTGTGCAATGCATATCACTAAAGCTCTTAAATTGATCTCTAAGTTATTGTTCTTTGAGAAATATTAGTATAAATATTTAGATGTGCTAATACAGGGTAAAATATTACAATATGCCATTACGTTGTCTCATTTCTGAAAGATATTGTGCCATGCTTTATGTAGCAACCTAGATCAACCACTGGCTGTTAAGAAATCCCAGTAAATTTAGTCAGACATTGCTTTTTCAGAATACACTTACAGGTATTCCTATTTCCTAAGACATGTTTATGTTATGAAATAGCTAATAATCGTTTCACAGTTGTGGCTGTTTAATGATGAAAATATCTCTAATGAAAAGAACTTACATAGCAGAAAATCCTTGCATGACATAATACATTAGTTATACTAACACAACCCTCTGGGTGCTGGGAACTGCAGTACGTAAGCACAGAATCAAAAAAAATAAAGGAATTATGGGGCTTACAGATTAGGAACGCAATGCAAAGACACATCAATGCACAAAATTAGCCAAAGTCCAACAAAATATACTATTTTTAAACCAGCACTGCCCTTACGGATTTAAAGCTTTTTTTTTTTAGTTCAAGTGGGACCATGTTATGCTGAAAGTGAGATAATTCTGGAAGCAGGATATCTGCATTCTCACTGTTTGGCATCTGAGTTAATAATCTCGAGGGAGCACACAAAGGACGAGTTTGAGTGTTTCCAAGACCATGGCATGGTTAATTTGGACCTGGATAACAGACCTGATGATACATCCAAGTATATCAGATATGGAGCAATAAAAAAGTTTTTATACAGTGAGAAGAAAGCTAATTCCAGAGGTTTCAAAACTGTCTATGCAAGCGCTTTTCTCAAAAACTTGAAGGGAGTTCCAAAGAGGAGCTACCCAACGTATCTGGGTAGGACAAATTCATTTACATAGAAGGTCAAAAGAGTAAATATGTATATCTTGATTAAGAAAGAAACCTTCTAAGGCAGAAAACAGCATACACATTTTCATAGGATTAAGGATCAGGAAAAAAATAAAACAATGTAAATAAATAAATTCCTATGCCACAGGACAGAAGAATCGCCAGAGAAGCAACAAAATGAAAAAAAGAGAAAATTTAGGCTGAAAAGTAAGGAATTCCTTACTTCCTCTCCTGCTGGGGAGAGCTATTAGAAAAAGGACTCTTTTCTCTCAAGGAAATAATGGAAATGTTCAAAATGTTTAAAAATACACTTGACAGAACACTATAAAATATACAATAGGGAACAATTATGCATCAGCAGGGAACTGGTCTGAATAATGTATTATAATAGGTCATTTCCATTTCCATTTTCTATGATTCTTCCAAAAATCAACACTTAAATTTGCAGTTATTTGTATAAAGAAAATGCTGGAGAACACCCAAGGGATGCATATATAAGCAAAAGGAGAGGCTAGAATTACTCCACAGCAAGCCAAGAGACAGAAAAGAAAGGCTTGAAAAGTGAAGAGTGGTGAAGACGGCCAGAAATTCTATCCTCTGCACGATGTGAAAAATTTGTGTGTGGCAGCAAAAGAAAAATGGTGAGACAACTATTGCAGACTGACAACCAAGAGTGTAATTTAAAATCTGTAAGCTGTGAGGCCTTGAATATTCCACATTGTTTTCCTTTTTTTTTTTTTTGGGTATTAGAATGAAAAAAAAAAAATCTCTGTCTATTTTTGAATCCACCAAACATTCAAAGCCACTTTTAGTCCTGTTAAGTTCCAGACCTTGTCTCCGAAATTCACAGTTAATGAAGTACCTTCCTAAAATTGATTTGAATTTGCAAGTTTTGTTTTCAGTTACTTCCCCCTCATTCTCATGTCAACAGCAGACAGCAAAATCCAAACTGCTGAAGAGAAAGGAGAATGAGGGGGACAGGAAAGGAGGGAGGCAGAAGAAATTTCAGATCTTGAAGATTTTCATTTTTCAAAAAGCGGTTTTTGTCCCCGTTTGTACCTGACGGCCAGGACACCTTGGGGCACAGCCTGGGGCAGGTGTTAGCTGGGGCTCAGCCATTCCCAGCAGCCATGCAGGGGACCGGGCTACCGAGCGTGTGTGCCGGACGGCAACTTGGCCCCTTCAGCTGGAACCTCACCCAGGCCAAATGAGATCTCCAACAGGCTTTTATTTCAATGGATGAATCATGGTTTGGTCTGCAGTCAATTTTACAAGCCAGTACGATGCTGCAATCTTCTCTGCATTTTCAACTCCGATGTGGGACGTTTGGTCTTATTTTAAAACTCGTTTCCATTGGAATTTAGTGAACATAAATGGAAAAAACATTTCTATTAAGTGTACTCACAAGTGCTGTGTCAGGAAGTTCAAAAATGAGCATTTACAGTAACCTGAGGAACAGGTACTCCAAGGCCAGCTCATCTTTACTGGTGGGGGCTGCACCGCCATACATCCATGGATGCAGATGTATTGGACAATAAATACACTCAGAAGGAGGAACAGGTGACACTCCAGCAGAACTCCCTCAATGCTGTGCTAGGAAACAGCCTTAACATCTTTGTAGGAAGCACAAGCTGACAGAGAGGCAGTGAATGAGACTTCCTGCCAGATCCAGCCTGTGTTTCTCTCCATTCAGCCTGGGCTTTCTGTTAGATCAGAGGTTACATGTGGTCTTAGCTACTGCATCTGCTCTTCATGGACCCCCTGCCATCAAAGGTGTGGGTGTAAAAAAAAATAAAATTTAAGAAAAAAAAGAGAATAATTTTGGATGGCCTCACAATGGCTATTTTTTTGCAAATGGTTCACTGGAGGAAGTTGAAGAAATTCCATGCATAACACATATTTATTTGGAAATTTCTCTCCTTTAAAATGACCAAGCAGCACAACCTCCTCTTTGAAAATAAACAAACAAACAAATAGAGAAAAGATTTTGCAAGAATGCCCAGAGCACAATGCTCAGGAAATGAGGCAATTTTGAATCTGGATTACATTACCTGAAACAAAGCGAATAAAAGTTTAAAAAAATATTTATAAAAGCAGCTTATGAGATTACATTAAAAACAATTGCACCCACTTCTATTTAAGTGGAAATGGCCAACGCTCTGTTAGCAAAAACTAACGGCTAGCAGATGTCTTTTTTTTTTTTTAAATGTAGTATGAGAAATGAATTAAAAACCTTGTTTTATAGTATCTTTTAGGCAACTTACATAGGATCTTACAGTCAACTCAGGGAACAACCAGTCTTTTTAATAACATTTATTAAGGGTTTAATATTTATCCCATTAATTTATTTACTTTGATTTGAAGTTTCTATACTTGGCAGTAAGTAACATAATCGTAATCAAGCTGTGCAAGTACAAAAGTAATTTAAAACACAAATGAAGCAGCTTAGCACAACCATAATAAAACTGAGCTAACATTATAATAACCTAATAAGTTTCCTCCTACTACAAACTGACTTGCCAGTGGACGTGGTTTGAGAGGATGACTGAGGAAATCAAGAGCACAGCCACTAGTCTTTAGCTCCACTGCAGGCAAATGCTCCCATATACAGACAGTGGCTGCTGGAAATGTGTTACTGCTAACTGATAATTGACACACTAACAGTACTTAACTTTTAAATATTCTATTTCCTTCTGTTTTCTTCGTATGTTCTTATTTCTTTAATCTTTCAGAGTAAACAACAACAACAAAAAATAACACAGCTAGTGAACAGAGGAGCCAAGTTCTTTGGATGAAGCTCAGTATTTTAGCCACTGTGCAATATTCTCTCTCACATAAAAGAGTGATAGCTTAACGTAAAAATCCTGAATTTTAAGCTCCATTAACTTGAAGTCTTCCAAAAATAAGAACAAAATCCTTATCCCAAATAAAATGTATGTGGCTTGATAACAGCATCAAAATCTTAATTCCTGCACATGTTCAAAGTAATAAACTATCACAAATCTCATTTTGCCACTGGCCCAAGATTCTCTTCAGAATTCATGCTGGTGCAGTTTTACATTTTATTCAAAGCTTTATAAAACAGACTCCCATCATCTGTTAGGAACAGCTCTAAATTCCAGAATATTCTTTGTTGACTTACAGCTGAACAATGTATTTTTCAAAAATACTCTCATGGGGAGGTAAGGGATAAAACCCATAACTAGATAAAACCCGTAACTACATCTAAATTACTATGAGCTTTTCTTTACCCCAAAGTTGTCTTTGGAGATACCTTCCATCAAAAATTAAGACCTTCCTTATTTCATAATAGAATCTTGTATTGCTTCTGCCTTGCAAGATTTAAGAGAATTATTTTAGAAATGTTGATTTTTTTTTTTTTACTGAAAAGCCAAAAGGAATTATAGCATGGTATTTCGTAAGAGCTGAATCCACTGCAGTTCAACTAATAGCAGTCGTCTTCAGAATTGCACAACAAAACTAACTCAAAACAATTTTCCAAATGCTTTAGAATATTCCTAAAATGTTCTTATGCAGTGTATCTGGTATATACATATGCACAGCATGATGATTTGAAATGTCACACTTTCTATTGGCATGCTTTGGATCTAATCTACATAGTTCATATACAGCTAGCTATGTAAGCTTAACCATATTAGTATGAGTAATGAGAAACCACCCCCACAGGAGTACCAATAAAACTTTATAACAAACAACATATATTCTTCCTTCTGCCTGGAGGAGTCTTAATTTTTCAGGCTGTGTTGAAATTTGCAATGTTATATCTGTTGCTCTGCTGTTGCCCATCTCCATCCCATGGTGTCATGCACACAATGTTTTCATCAGGCTGGCTCGCTTAGTCCCACTGTTTAAATGTTTTTCAAGCGGGAATATGCTCCGCTAGCAACCTAGTTTAAATATATCTTTCATATTTAGCTTGCGTCCTCCTTCCCATTGTACCTTAGATAACAGAGAGTTAGTTGGCATGCCAACACACAGACACAAGACGGGAAGTCTTCTAGAGAGTTTAACTGGAAATATTCTTTAGCAACGTTCCCTGTAAATTAAAAATCATTTATGCCCTCTTCCCACCTTCCAGTCCTTAACATAGAGAAATACAAGAATATAGTACATAGCTATTGTACAAAGGGAGAGAATCTAACTTATTTCTTTCAAATAAACTTTATATCGTTCTTCATTTGGATGATACATCTCTTTCAGATAAAACTGTCAGCAAATAGTCACAATATCATGAAAAATTGGAGTGATTGATGAAATTGACTGCGGCAACTTAGAAAATGCAGTAAAACACTGCTGATGTTGTATACATGTTATGCGATATATACAGTATGTGTATATAGATACATACACACATACATAAAAAAAGGATATAGTTAATTGCAGTTTTCCCTCAAATATGAGTGCTAGAAATTAAAAGTAGAAACTTCCAAAACTACACGTTACTACAATGGTACAACATCATTAATCTTGAATGATGCAATCACAAGCACAGCAGGTCTTCCTAAACAAGAGGCAGTAAAAACTTTATACTGCCTATTTTGTTGTGCAAATTAGCATGTGACTTTAAGTGTTTAAGTGTGGATTAGTTTTATTAACTTACTAATACATTTAGGATGGTGTTTTTAGGCACTAGAACTTTGGCACCCACCCCTCAAACTCTTTTGAAAATAGGCATAATGCTTCAGCAGAAAGCACAGGATTCTGTCTGATACACGAGTAAGGTATTTATTACTGCCCACAAAAGCAGCAGGATGAGACCAGAACTTCTGCCTTCACATAATGCCTGACTCCCACCTCCACACTGTTTTACCTTTGCCTGACACAAAGGCAAAAAGCCAAAGAAAAGGACAAGACCCATGTAGAGCTAATCTTTGGCTAATCTTCTCCAAGAAGACCTCTTCAGGTCTCTAGCTGGTGAGCTAGGAGCTCTTAGGCTGTATCTTCCTATCATCTTTACTACTTACACTTCTTGCCATGCTTCTGTGCTCTCTGATCCACTTTCAATTTGTAGGAAGACTTTATTACAGCTTGTGACCAGAGCCAGGTTTTCTAGAATTGCTCCCATAGATACAAAGGTAGTGAGACTTCGGAAGTTAATTGTAGGAGCAGAAGGGAGAGAACTTTGCCCAGTTTATTGGTAAGGTGGTAGCAACTTGTACAAGGACACATTTGAGTGCTTCAGACATGAGAAATGAAGTAGTCTGAACTTAATGAAGTTACGATCTTTAACTTACAACTATTCTCACTGTCCTTCAAGCTTTGCTTTGTTAACTGATTTCTTAACTCTTTTCATACTAATTATTACAATGACCATCTTTTATATAGTATGTAACAAATACACATGGGAATCTGAAGTAAATCAAATTCATGACTCAAGTATGTTTCTCTCAAGACAGGACAGCAACAACAAAGAAAGATGAAAATGGAAGAATGATAAAAATTTTCTTTCTATTTAAAGTATCTTTTCTCCAGCTGTCTACTCTTCCTCACTGTTTAATCCCTTTAAGTTCCACTATAATTCAGATTTCTGGAAAAAGTTAAGATTATATCAAAACCAGCATTTATTAGTCTTTTGCATAAACACATTACTTTAACACCAATTTTCCAAAGATACAATCTCATTCACCAAAGACTCAGTATAGCTGCATAAAAAAACATGTTCTACTTTTTGTAACTAGCATGCTGTACGAAATCTGGGAAGAAAAAACTAGCGATGCTTTTTACCTACAGCTCTCGTTCTGTGAACAACTTTAAAAAAAAAAAAAGTTACCAAGACAAGGAGGTGCTTCAGGAAGCAAACACTTCTAAATACTGCTGCTGAAAAAAGTAGAGATCGTACGAAGAGCTTGAGGACAAGGTGGGGAGCATATATGTGAAAATATTTGGAAAAAAAAAAAACAAACAAAACCTTCTCTGTCTGCTCTTCCATCAGATCCCTGCATCCTCAAGTACACTTGTTTTTGTTTTTTTTTTATTTTTATAACAGTCTGTAGAGTAATGATGCATCTCATTAAATTCTTATACCCAGTACTGGCTGTCAGACAAATGAATTGCAATCATTTGATCTCTCTCTTGAGCAGTACACATAAGACAGAAAAAGAAATTTTCAGAAGTTTTCCACTAAGCAGTTATTGTTTCTTATAAAGAATATTCTTTCTAAAAACTTCGCATATGAAATGAAAAGAAAAAGGAAAAAAAGAAGGAAATTCTTGCAAAAACCTATATCTCAGCTGAATGAAAACTTAAAACAAATGACATCATTTTGATGCCTTGAAAGATCACTATAATTTTCTTACAGTTTATGATCAAAACACCAGATGCTTCTACAATGTTTTTCTTTAAATTTTATCAGTACTTTAATATGGGAAAATATTGTGATACTCAGCCGTAAGAAATGCTTTTTATGAAATCTGCTTGGCTTACAACTCTTACTTCATTAGAAAACACTGGGAAGTCAGAGTAATGCAACAATCCCTATGACGATCTGGTGCTGAGAAAGTAATATTGAGGAACAGGACAAACTCGTTGCTAAAAGGTTAGATCTTAATTAATTCAAACGTTTTACACACTTAACTTGATTCAGCTGTGGTGTATAATCCTTAAAATATGAATATTTACCGATTGATTTTTAAAGATGTCCCAGAAGTCTGCCAGTTGTTTTATCTTCCACCACTCCAGTAACTTTAAGTGCAATTATTTTGACATTTATAACCAGGAATGAATGTTAAATGATCTTACCTGTGCATTTGTAGTCTGAGGCTACTCCCTTAAGATCAGCATCAAACACTGATACTTCTACCTTCTGCTTTCTGTGGTGGCAGCTGAGGAGCACAGAGGGCTGTGATACAACAAGGTAGAGAAATGGTTGCAGCTCTATGTCACCAGTTCCCCTGCGACCAGGCTGCCGAACGATAGTTATACCAAGGGCTTGTCGAGCAGATGACCTTGTGGAAGCATGCAGACTTTCCAGTGACAAAAGACCTGTTTTTCTTCCAGTAGACAGGGGAACGGTGCTGTTCAAAAGATCATCTGCTGTGACAGAGGAAATGCATGGCTGACTGGGCTTCTTGGTACCATGGCTGCTATCTGAGCCTGCTTCTGGAAGGTTCAACGAGCTTTTGCTTATTTTTTCACCATCTTTCTGATCTTGTGGTGATTTTGATTTAGGTAAAGCTGTGCACGAATAAGTCATCAAGGAGATCCGACTTGCTGTAACAAAAATGTCAAAAGGGATGAAATTGAGATTCTTCACGATGGAAGACTGGCGGGAGGGACGGGCAATGCGGTGCTGGCTGGTACCACTATGCTGCTCAATCTGAACAATTCTGATCTTAACGCTGTCACTGCCAATTCCACTGTCCTGTGCCCCACTGTAACGTGAAGAAGTCTCAACTGTTCCTCCATCAGACACATCCATTTTTTTCTGCTCTTGTTTGGAAACCTGTGAAGGAAAATATTATATTAACTTATGATATCCACATCCCAACTGTTTCCATTTCAGTGGCAGCAAACAATCACTATATAAACATGATGTCAAAAAAGAGAATTATAAAAATTATCTGCCAAGTTAACTTTAACACAGTAATCACTCATGAAAACACAGCAGGTGTCTGTTCCAATGAAATGATGACTCACTACAGATGAAGTGCCAAAAGAACATGTGAAGGAAAAAAAAGGAATAATGATTTCTAGGCTTAAATTTCATTTTTTTTAAAAAACTCATTCTTTATACTACAAAGATTCTCCAAGAAATTTATGGCTTAATATGAAACCATACCTCTGTAAAAGAACACACTGTAAACAAAAAGCCTAGTCATAATTATTTTCGAGTTTTGAGCACTGATGCTGAAGAAGTCCTCTTTGGCAATAATTATTTTACTGTGATTAAATGAAACAGAATGCAATATTAATCTACTGCAAAATCACAAAAAAAAAAGACAAAATGGAAATTGTAAGCTGAAAAGTGTAAATATTATGTTGTAGAAAGAATGTTTTTCTTAGAGTTATGTAAATGACAGCTGCCTTATATAAAACACCAAAGCTGAAGAAAACACCACGCAGTATCTATAGACTTCCCCTGTGATGGGGTATGAGAGTTCTTAGCTTACCAAGGCTCACCAAGCGCACATGATCTTGGCCATGACATCCACAGGGTTTTAGGTGAGAAATCATTGCATATAGAAATACTTCAAAAAGAAAACATACACCACTGAATAAACAGTAAAAACAACTTCTACTGTAGGAAATACAACAATGAAACTAAACGAATTTGCAGGGCTTACTATCCAGGGACAGAATAGTACCAAGAGACAAAGAAAGCCAAGACAAGGAGGTGCTTCAGGAAGCAAACGCTTCTAAATACTGCTCCTGAAACAAGTAGAAATCCTACAAAGATCTTGAGGACAAGGTGGGAAGCATATATGTGAAAATAAAATATTTGGAAAAAAAATCTGCATAAATTCAATAATAATAGTAACAACAATAACAACAATAACAATGACAATGATGTAAGACCAACTCCTGTGATTCATATGGAGTTTAGCCATGCATCACCCTGTATAGCTTCTACAGCACAACTAGCACTTCCATCTGTGCTGCCCAGAAGAAATGTTTCTGCTCCACTTAGTACAAAAGTTAACATAAGAAATGCCCTACTCAATGAGATTCATGACACATCCAGCCAGTATGCTGTTTCTGACAGCACTAGGAGACCCCATCGAGAGAGACTGTGGACGTTGGCCACTTTCTACAGGTTGTTCCCCTTCTACTCCCTAAGCATCCATAGCTATTGCATTTGGGATTCCGATGGATACTTGCCTGTGTAGTCCATTTAGTGACTCCTTCTGGACTTCTTGTCCATGATTCATCCACTTACATTTTGAACATGCTGACACTGTCTGACCTCCACAACCTTCTGGGGCAGCAAGTTTCAAAATTTTTCTTCAGTTTAAACCAATCATCTCCTACTAGTTCTATTGCACGTCCCCGATTTTTTGTAGTGTAGGATTTGAACAACTGTTCCATGTTCAGCTTTGTTATTGCTGTTATGACTTTGTAAACCTTGATCATATCCCCCCTCAGCCTTCTCCTCTCAGGACAGGAGAGTCCCAGTCTGTTGAGTCCCTCCTCACAAAGCTGCTCCAGCACCTTTAATCATTTCAGATTCCCCTCTCTGACTTCTTTAACTCCACTATGCACTTTTTGAGTACTCTACACAGTATTCAAGAAGTGGGATCACTATGGTTTCCTATAGCAGCAAAATGATGCCTTATTGCTCTCAATCTCCAAACTCATTATGTCCAATATTTTGCTGGGGTTTTTTTTGGCTGCCACTGCACACTGACTCAATGATTTCATTTATTTTTTTCCAGAACCTACTTCAACAGTTTCTTTTTATCTTCTTCGCTCTAATGAATCTTCGAAAAGGGTGACATAAACTAGGGCAAAACATACCTTAACTTCCATTTGAAAAATGTAATCATGAATTAGAAGTACTTACAAAATTTATCAGCACCTACGGAAATGAAGGGCAGTGAATTACGGAATTTCTTCTAACTTCAGTCTTTATACAGCAGTATATGTAGATTCTATATACACTGTAGAAATTAGGTGGTTGGGGAGTCAAAGAAAAGCTGCTTTTTTAAAGGTTCCTTTACATTGCGCTTTCTGAAACAAAGGGAGCAAACCCTCCCCCTCTTTCTTTAAAGGCATTACCATACCAGAGAAAAGTATTACAGAGGAAATCCTAAAACAGAACCATTAACTAGCTGAGATTTTCTTTGAAAAGGTTTTTGCCAGCTCTGGTTACAATCTTTTCAGATTCACTCACATACATATTTTTCAAATAACCAATAAACTTCCTTGTGGCTGATTTCTATGACAGACTCGTATCACTGACTTGTAAAAGTGATACCACTTCTAATGCAGCCTCTGTAAAAACAACTGGAGACCATTCTAAGGAATTACTACGTTTTAAGACAAGAAACTGTGACTCCTGATATCCTAGCAAAGTCAGACTATTTACACCTCAGCCTCTCTGTCTGGTGAACTATAAAGTGCTTTGCCCATATCCTGTTCTGATGCTACTTTCAAAATGGCATAGATGGTTTTATTGTTCATGCACTCAGGGCAAGCAGAAGG
>VXAL01019423.1:0-14619 GCA_013399475.1 Chauna torquata | reverse complement strand
AGGTAGTTGTAGAGACCAAAGAGATCTCCCTTCAGCCTCCTTTTCTCCAGACTAAACAATCCCAGTTCCCTCAGCTGCTCCTCATAAGTCATCTGCTAGTCCCTTCACCAGCTTCACTGCTTTTCTCTGTACACGCTTGAGCAACTCAATATCCTTCTTGTAGTGAGGGGCCCAAAACTGAACACAATATTTGAGGTGCAGTTTCACCAGTGCTGCATACAAGGGGACAATCACTTCCCTAGTCCTGCTGGCCACACCATTGCTGATACAAGCCAGGAGGCTGTTGGCCTTCTTGGCCACGTGAACACACTACTGACTCATATTCAGCCAGCTATCAACCAGTACCCCCAGGTCCTTCTCTGGTGAGCAAGTTTAGTTTTATGCATTCTCTATTTTACCCACCTTCCCAATAATTTGAAATAGCTGTCACTGCTCATTTCTAAGAACACTCTACCAAGTCCATCCTATACTTTGATGGAGAGAGCTAAAATTAGCAGAAATCTTAGGAGCAGTCCAGAATGAAGCTTTCAGTCCTGATTCATGCAATGGGTCACAGGTAGTTTGGGGACAAGGTACAGTGTCAATTAAATGACATGAGTTGGAAATACTGGCTAGAAACATGTACTGAGGAAAAAATTCTAACACGAAAGGTTATTAAGCAAAATATTAACTAGCATAGGAGAAACACCAGAGTTACTTGAAAAAAAAACTGTTAGCTTTACATTCTTCTCTCTGGTTAGGTACTGGTGGCCAGTCATCTGCAGAAATAAGTTCAGGGCAATTTGAAATGGCTGCAAACATGAATTCGATTCAGTAAACGTTAGAAGTATCATGTGCATGACTCATATCAGTGTCTATCACAATCATAATCTATGATTTCACTGTTTGATATAGCAACTGGTGACTCAATCAGCTGTAAAAATGTACAAATGGAAATATTTTCCTGCTTTTTAATCTTCTCCATACTCACCAAAAACACTTTGCAATGCAAGTCAGTGAGACAACTGCTTCTACTATCCAAACGGGAACACATATAGTACTGGATTTTATCATACTAATCAAAGCCATGGGACCTATACACGTACTTTGTAGGCCTTGTCACTCAAGGGGGCAAGAAGGAAGCCTGGACACTGCGCTGAAGATTCACTGCTCTCAGTCCTAAAATGTAGGTCACTGCAATTTTACTATATTGGCTTTTGTGGCAGATGGCAGAACACATCAAACACACCTAAAGAGCTAAGCTCTTAATTATCCTTCCATTCTGAACTGTATGTATCTGGGAAGGAACAATATTACATTCTCTGCCCCATTCAACAGATGTCCAGCGCAACATTCAAATGTTCAAGACTAGTGAAAATCATTATTACTGAGACAAGTGAACTTCTCTGCAAGCAGGGCACAGCACAAAAGCAAATTGTTGGGATTCATCTGGGCTCAGAAATGTTAACAAATTAGACACACAGTTATTGTCTTCATAGTTATAGCTTAAAAATATATCAACTTTTTTTTTTTTACAAGAATCCTTTGGTAGAATCAGAATTGCTCTCTTACTTTAAATCCTATAAAACAGATAACCAACACAATTTGCTTTTTCTGTTGAATTCAGTCTGAAGGAATAATGAGGGAGCATGACAACCTTTGTCAACTGACCTCATGAATTTTTTCTCTAAAGCTCACACAGTATACATATCAGAATAAACATTAGTCACGATATATTTTATTTATGCAAAAGATCAAAATTAACAAAGCTATGATTCCTGGACATATTCCACAGATATGGAAGAGTAGATTCTCAAATCTCTGTTGTGCCATCTCAGAGCAGGCCCACATAATCTCAGAAAAAATTGCTGGTGATCAGGGTGAGGATACTAATATTGGGGGATTATTATCTACTATTGGAAGCCCCACTTGAAGTTTAAAGTTCAAACTATATTCTTCCATTCAAAATACCTAGTTTGAACGCAGCCATCTCAAAATTTCTATGGTGTGACTGTGAATACAACTTATCCAACATTGCAGGGGGGATGAATGAAACTCTCTGAAGTAATTTAAAATATGTTAAAAAAAAATTGCTTAGATTCAAAGCACAAGCTTAAATTGTGCATATCTGCAAATTCCAGGTTAACACACAACTCAAAGCACTTGTTCATGAGAGATTTTCATCGCGCATGTGTGTGCATATGTACAACCACCTGCATGCATAAATTCTTCTGAGTATTCCTTACATGTTTGGTCTTTTTATCTGCAAAATAGACCCTTTCTCTTAAGATTTACTACTTTATGGTGAATTTACTTTAGTCCTTTGCCTCTTTTTCACTTTGTTGAAAAAAACACTTCTGCATTGAAGAGTCTTAGTAACAAAGTAAATTCACAGCCATTTTCCCAATACATGAATTGCATCTGGGTTTCTATTGGAATGAAAATATTTGCTTATAGGAAGTATCAAAAAAGTACTGCACAACCCTTCAGAAAGATCTCTCTCTGCTGTTTTTGGCAACAAAATCAAATGATGAGACAAAGCTTCCTAACAATGGAAACAGGGTACGGCGATGACTCAAGATACTGGCAAGGACTTTATTTTGATAGTGTCCTTGAACTAACCGAAGACCACTTTATTTTCAGGAAAACATCCGACAAGTGGCTATGTGGGATTTCAAGTACTGGTAAAGCTACCAGGAAAATGATGCAAGTATTATTCAGCTATTCCAGCTACATATTTTTATTGGCAATCTCAGGAAGTTACACTTCTAGCACTCTCTCTGACACTATCAAGCTGCAAGATTACTTTTAAAACTTTATGAACAGAACAGTCCAATAAGAAAAATGACCAGAAGATGACCATCTATTGTCATTTATACTTCAAAACATTTGGCCCTTCCACAGATTTTAAGTACTGCATCAAAAGCAAGATGCCAAGATGCCATAGAAACCAAAATAATGTCCACGTATACATGAACCAGCAAAAAGTCTATGTGTCTTCATCTGAATTCCTTACAAATCACCCTAGCAAAAAAAAACAAAAACAAAAACAAAACCTTGGTTCAACAGAAATTGCAAAGCAAGAATCTAATGCAAAAACCTTACATCTACTTTGAAGAGAGGTAGGGAAACACTTTTTTGCCTTCACAAGTAGTTGTCACTAAATTTTTCTCAATTGAAATGAAAACCGATTTCAGATTCACCAGTCAGTACGCAGCAAGACCATTTACAGATTTTCAAAATTAGTTTCCCTTTAGCCTGTGCCTTTCATTCAGGTGTGAGTAATTTGCGTTAGGTACAATTTCAGCATTTCTAGAATAGTGTCCCATCTATGACATGAAGATTCTACTGCATTGCACACAACTAGACTTCTCATATCTTCTCAACTGTAGGCACACTGTGCCAAAACCTAGCCACAATGAGTATGAGCTCAAGTGTTTGCAAGCAAAGGAAAGAAGTGTCTCATTCCAGGGTTTGGAAAAGACACAAAGCAATACGCTGGGACTCGTGAGATGAAGTACTATATCCATCTCCTGTGATTTTCATTTGTGACCTTGCTATTTACATTCAGATTCCCCACTTGACAGAGAGAAATAGTAGTATTTCCAAACAAGAAAGGGGTTCTTGTGAGGATCTGTTAATCCATGGGTGCTGTGCTCAAACTGTAAGAAAACACAGGAACAATGTTCGTCTCCTGCTCTGAAAATACGGGGCGGGGGGCAAGAAGACAAGTTGAAATGTTGTCCTCATCTCTGCTCCTTCCCCACTGTCTACTTGCTTCTTCGTTGCATGCACAAAGATCAAGAAAAGCAAAGGCTGTGACATTCAGGGTTTCTGCACATATATGAAAGCTACTGCTTGTGCAGGGTATGAACGCATGAAGACATTAGGCTTTTCCTCATTCTGAATAACAGACAAATGCAAAGCAATATTTTTATATCAGAGAAAAATGTCTTCCTTCAGCAAACACAGAATAATTTTAAATTTATCATACAACATAGCAAACTACAGGCAGCCACAAGGAAAAAAACATGAATGCAACAATTACTCTACCTCAAAGGAAAGACTGTCAGATGTCAAGTTATTTGGATTTTAAGTTTATTAGAATCTTTCTTGACATAAAAGAAACTCTCATGCAATTTAAACGATTAAATCTACTTACTACCCAAGTGGATAAGACTAATCTCTGGAACAACTTAAACTAAGAAAACGAAGTTGTATGTAGGGCAAACTTTGTCCATGAATTCTATGCACATGTATATCTCAAATGTGCTAACATATTACACATATCTTCACGATTTTTTTTGGTTTAAAACATTATAAACATTATTTAACTGTAATATGGCTATAGCTAATCCTGTTCAGCATACAACTGGTTGTAAATGGCCCAAGGACACTACAGCTCAGACTCATGCAAATTCACTGGAGAGGAACCAGTAAACACCACTTAATTCTATCCAATGAAATAATTTGGACTTGTTGAACATCTTTGCATCTATTTGATCATATATAAATAGAAGCCTATTCTCTTTTGTGTTTAAACCCCTTACTGATAAAAAATAAATTTTATTCATACTAGTATTCTTATCACTCTTTAAACTGTATGAAAAGCTCTTGAATTTCTACTAGAACAGGCACATGAGTTTTTGAGAAAATACCCACATTTGTTTCCTGCCAAAATCTCTGGCATGAGTTACAGGATGTAACATTCCATTAGGCAGTCTCAGATGATGCAGCATTACCTGAATATGAAAACAGACTACAGCTGGCCAGAAAAATTGAAAAAGTAGGAAGGCAGATAATATGATTAATAGCAGTACATTCCAAAAGATTATGCCTATTTGAAGGCATTCATAATTACGAAGAATTATTAAGATACAGGGCAGTACTAATGTGAAACTCTGGCCTTACAAAATTAGGTACAAAATTAAGCAGCATATTTATCCTGAGTTGTCCACCCAGATCACACAAGCCACACAAGTGGCCAAACAGTGTCTCCTGCCAGCTACTGAATAATGGCTTTCCCTCAGTGGCAATACCTGGTTTGGTTTCTCACCATCCATTTCCTGATTTTCACAAAACAGATAAAAAATTAACATCGAGACTTCTAGGCTGCTTTTCAAATTTGGCTGAGAATACAAAATAATACATGTTATTTGAGGAAGACTGACATACAGAGAGATCATGTTAGCTTCATTTACTTCTAAAAATAGGTTAAAATGCATGAAAAAGACTGTTTCTCAACAAGGAATGTCAGGGAAAAGTAAGGATCCTTCTCGCAAAGAAAACAGAGAAGTTCTAAACTTGAGATTGCTCACTGTCCCCTGACAATCACTTCAATTAGCTCTCTACTGGCTTCCACTATCCTTTCTGCTTTTATTCTTCAACTTTCCCTTCAAGAAAAAAAACATTATTTCACTTAAAAATCAAGAGAATTAGAGAAGCCATGTGTTTATAATTAATGTTAAGAACCAAGTTTTCTGCACTAACAAGCAGGTGATGTTCCATACAAGGAAGAAACTGTAACTGGTGGTGTCTAAAGGTAATGTTGCCACAGAGTCAAACTCTACTGTATACCTGGGTTACATGACTCGAAGGAGAAGATTAGTAAGGATCAAAGAATGCAGAGCCCTCAGTCATACTTCGTGTGACCTAACACTCAAACTTTCGTCTCTTCATCACACGATTAAGCAAATCATCACTCTGACACATTCAATGTCCACAGTGTGAGAAAGTCCAAGCACATGCTCTCTCACAATTCTGCTTATGGTGATTTTGAGCCCGTGTTGTCCAGTCTCTTCTGAGACTTTGAGAATCACCTCCCTTGACCTGCAGTTGTCAACTATATTTGTGATTTATGGCAAAACTATCATAATACTCATACAGTTTGTGGTTTTCTAATCTTTTTTTTTTTAAACAAAGTTAACCAATAAGAATTTTTTCCACATGTTCTGTAACTGAAGGAACAGTTTGAATTTTGGACCTATTTCATAACAATATTTTTATCATCTCTGTAAGGAATACTTCAAATTTTTTGATTAATAAATTAAATGATCTGGAACTGCAAAGTTTTAAATTAACTTCACATACCATTTAGTTATTAAAAACATCTATATTTTGATAAGAAAGTACAATAATATTTAAGTTACTGATAATAAAAATAATATCCACAAGTTATGTTCAAAATATTACTAGGCAGGCTATTTAATAAAGAGACCGGACAGAACATTTCTCTCTTTTAGACTACCCCACTAAGGGTAGTATGAGACAAAAGAAATGTAATCCATAGAGCAGAGACAAGAAGGTCTGGTTCATATAATCAAGTAACGGAGACTAAAACAAAACAAAACAAAACAAACAAACAAGGTGGACTGAACCCAAATTTGCACTTAAAACTCAGGTAAAAATTGCTCTATCTCATGAGGCTCCACTTTAAAACACTTCAAAACGTACCAGAAGAGAAAAGGAAAAAACCCCAAACACTGAGAGATTAATTGCTATTAATGCAAACTTAGAGGACAATTAACACTTTGTTATTGATTTGTTTCTTACTGTATTTTTTTTTATTTTGCTGTTATAATTTATTCTTTCCAGAAAATAACAGTCTCTATGAGGTATTTACCCATTAGTTATGTTCCAACATGCCACTTTTGTTACAGTTTAAGAGAACAGGAAGTTTTTAAATGCTATTGATACGAAGCTTCTTCGTATTCTGAAGAAATACCTGTATTTTTCATTTCATTAATAATACAAAATATCTTTCAATTTTTAAGCAGTATGCTTTAGAGTATACATGCAAGGAAGATCTGGAAGCATGCCTTTTATTCACAAACTTATTTGCAGATTATTGTTTTGGGTAAATCTCCCCACCAGCTATATTTTATGTGCAATCTTGAATATCTTACCACCTTACGTAGTCACACAAAACATTAAGAACATTGTTTGAGAAACTTGGTCCAGAATTATTCACAGTGTTTAAATTGTTATGAGTTACAACTTCTCTTTATTTCCCACTCATTTGTATGCTTGTGGACATCAAAAACAGGCAGGAAAAAAAAGTTTTTTTCCTAGCAGCAAAGAAATACACTTTGAATCCACAATTTCAAGTTTGGTTTTACTACACTATGAATTCTTGACTTTGTAAGTTTAATTTCTATCTTTTTCCATATATTTATTGATCTTTCTGAATTACACCTGTTAGAATGCTTATTAAACAGGCACTTCATTGTAAAATAAAATTCTTCTTAGTTTCGGATCTCAAAGAGAGACCATAAAACCTGTTTTTTCCACTTCAATTTAATTTTACAGAATCTTAGTGTAAGTGAAGATCTCTCCAATATAGCCATTTTGGTTGCAAGAAATAATTTGGAACAATTCAACATTCCTTTTTTTCTAGTAATTTTAGGATGGAAGCTAAAGACCAGATACATTTACAGTAAAACAGATTTTCCTGTGTTTCCTAGTTCTTCATTTTCACATTCTAAGAACAATACTCTCTTTGAGTTTGATAATGAAATGCCATTCCTCCTTATCAAAAATTTGTGGGCCTTTAGCTTATGGAAGTGATTCCCTTTCCTAAGTTCACGTGGGGTGTACATGGCATAATCTGGACTTACAGCACATGGAAGTGGCCTCACTACACAGGAACGGAAGCATTAGACTTCTCTTAACAACAGTGAGTGTTAAATAAATTAGAGCTAATTTGGATATCTACTTGTGGTAGGTCTACTTAGGAACTACAACCTTCTGCAATCCTTCTCATCTGAGAAAACGTTTTTCTGGGAATACTGCATTATTTCCAAACCCACAAAATAAATACAGGGAGAATCATCAAGCTGAAATTTTAAGCTCAGCCATGCCAAACTGCTGGAGAACCTCTATCAAACTGCTTCAAATCTAAACAACACAAATTTTGTTACTTTCTCTGGTTTCCTAGAGCTGTATACTTTGTAACCTAACTAGAAGTTTTATAATACCTCAGGTATTTAAACATACAATCACAAAAAGAAAAAGAAAAAGCTACATTTACTGAGTATCACCACTTTGAAATTATTCATGCAAAAATGCAGTCCATGCATCCCAGGTACTGAGATTGTTGCTAACAACTTTATTAATCAATTAAACATCTTAACCAACTGTGATAAACTTGTGATTCTCCAGTTACTGTAGTGCTAACCCACCAGAAACATAGAATCATAGAAAGGTCTGGGTCAGAAGGGATCTTTAACTATCACCAAGACCAAGCCCCGCCCTGCCACAGGCAGGGACACCTCCCACTAGACCAGGTTGCTCAAAGCCCCATCCAACCTGACTCCGAACATTTCCAGGGATGGGGCATCCACAACTTCTCTGGGCAACCTGTTCCAGTGCCTCACCACCCTCATCATAAAAAATTTCTTTTTTATATCCAATCTAAATCTACCTTCTTTGAGTTTAGAACTGCTGCCCCCTGGTCCTGTCACTACAAGCCCTGGTAAAAAGTCTTTCTCCACCTCTCTTGTAAGCCCCTTTCGTACACTGAAAGGCCACAACGAAGTTTCCCCAGAGCCTTTTCTTCTCCAGGCTGAACAACCCCAACTGTCTCAGCCTGTCTTCATAGGAGAGGTGCTCCAGCCCTCTGATCATTTTCGTGGCCCTCCTCTGGACCTGCTCCAACAGGTCCATGTCTGTGTTGTGCTAGGGACCCCAGAAGTGGATGCAGTACTCCAGGTCGGGTCTCATGACAGCAGAGTAGAGGGGGAGAATCACCTCCCTCAATCTGCTGGCCATGCTTCTTTTTATGCAGTCCAGGATATGATTGTCTTTTTGGGCTGCACGTGCACATTGCTGGCTCATATCCAGTTTTTCATCCACCATTATCCCCATTCTCTGCAGGGCTCCTTTCAGTCAGTTCACCACCCAGTCTGTGTTGATATTGGGGACTGCCTCAGTATAAAAAAGATATGGGAATACATGCTGCATGATCCCTCTTTCCCTGAAATGAAAATTCAAAGCTTAACACATGGAGCAAAATTGAGTAGATATAAAAGACGTGATCAATAATGTTCAAACTTTGAGAAACACAAAACTATCTGAGAAGTTTTTTATGGGTTCGCATTTCAATACCTACTGTTTCTGGGATGTTACTGTTACCATATACTAAGTTTGCTCTGCTTCTAGTCATTGCAACATTTTTCAAACATATAATGAAAAAAGCCTATAAACTCCTCAGGAAGCTATCTTCACACAACATTACCTTTTTTACGTGCCAACACACTTCTGAATATCAAGACGTACCTAAATTCGTCTGATCTATATAATATACATAAACTGAGACTGTTTTGGCTCTCTAACATAGATTACCTTAGATTTCAGGAATCAAAAGGCAAAAGATAAACAGATTCTTCAAAAGAAACTTGTAAATGAGGATGCCAACTTCTTAAAGTTTCAACATACTAAAAATACTTCCAATTACACAAGCTTTCCATAAGGATACTAACCAGTCAACACAACATCTGTGCAGCATGTGCATCTGCCACTTCACACTTTGGCTGTCTGGCTTCTTAAGTAGTATTATCTGGAACTTGTTTTACCAGTTTTCTGATTGTTATTATTTTTAAACAAAATACAAATGGAAAACAAAGTTATGTTTGTTTTCAACAACAACAACAAAAAGGTAATATTTGATTTTTTTTCATTCTCCACAGTAGTAATGCATTGATAACCTCGAGTAAAGTTTCATTAAATTGCTCTTTACTCAAGAGGGCTTGCTCTGCTAAAGTACCATAGGCAAGAAAGACTGCTATAAACTCCATTAGCCATCATTCCTTCAAATTTTATGTGAGATGCAATTGTAATCGCACTTTTGTACATAACTCCTGCTGATCATGTTCTTTATCATACAGTGAAGTTACAGCAACAACAGAAGGTTGATGAGAGAGCCATAAACAGAAATTAACTAAAAGAGAACATATGAATGGCCCCACTGGGTCAGACCAAAGGTCCTTCTAGATTCCTGTTCTCTCTCTGACAGCAGCCATATGTGGATGCATTGGGAAAAGAAGTATAAATAAAGCAAGTGTAGAGAAATACTTCTTCAGGGTACTATTCCAGACTTCCAGCATATTACAGCATATTATAATTTATCAGAAATGCTTTCTTAAGCCTAATCTGCAAGACAGAGAATGACTTATAACTTCTGCAGATATTACTGCATTGTCTCGAACGGGATGAATCAGTACAGAGTTTGATTCAACCAGGCTAGAAAGAAATCAGCTGCTATAGATAATTTTTCTGTGCCTTTCCCCTCTTGGAGACCTCAGTTAACAATTAGTTCACTGTAATTAGTGTATTGCCTATCACTCACTGAAGCGTATGGTGATTTTGATTGGGTATCTGAGCAGATATGAGCTGTACTTCCCCCAGCCTTTCCCATTATGGGGATCATTATAAGTAACACTGTGCTTACTACGAAATATACAATCTTTACATTAGTTAGACTCCAAAAATAACTTTTGTTGTACAAGAACAAAAAGCCAAAGTTGAAATTACTTTTGCTTTTTCTCCCCCTGTATTAATATTATTTATTCAGGAAGCTGGTGGGTTGTCTTTGCAATGTATCAGAGCATGGGGGTTAGCCTTATGGAACATGTCACATCTGCTGGTGGGGTTTACTCAAAGTGATTGGCCAAGAGCCAGGTCTAGAAGCAAAATACCATCTGGCAGGCTTATGAACACTGCTGAGGCTAGTGCTTGGGTACCTCAGACAGAGTGCTCAAAAGTTAAATACTTAGAAGCAGGTATTATAAAAACAGAAAACATCAGCAGGTCATGCTTCGAATTTCTAAAAGAAAATGAAGATCTGCCCACACCAGCCTTCCACCCTTTTTGCTCAACACTGCCCTCAGACGAATGACAACTTGTGTCCATCGGGTATTGGCTCTGAATGCAAATTATGCTTGGGATACATACTGTTATGAATAAAAATTCCAACCAGACATTTCAGTCCCAGGTCATTCCTTGTGTGATTTCTTCACCAGCACATTAGAGTCTATCCTTCACCAGCTCAATAGCTAAAGATGGTTTCTTGTCACGTTGAACAAGATTTTTTCTTCTTGATTTTTAAATGTCAAATTTATGTGGGATCTACTGTATTCTACTAGCTAACAACACACACCTACAATAACAGCAAATAAATTGAAGAATTAAGGAAGCTTTTTTCATTGCCTAGGCTTAGATGGCAGAAATAACAGAATGCCAGAGAGGTCTGAGAGGGATACAAAACAGAGACAATTTTTTGGTTTCTACTTCTACTGTGCACAAATATTTCCATATTTGCAACAGTTGACTGTTGAATGCTACATTCATCACTGCAATTAAAAAGTCATGAATATGAAAAGAAAGATGGATGGAAAAGATGACGAATTTGGCTATGATTCTTTCAAGAAATAGCTTATTCTGTGTTTCTGTTGTTGTTGTTGTTTGTTTTTTACTATAGTAGCTACCTGTTTCAAATTCTGTGGGATAGGTATGGACTTGTAGCCTAATGAAGCAGGCAAGCAGAAAATAAACAAACAAGGCTATGCAACCTGGCAAACAGGGATGGAGGGGATACACTGGCAGAAGACAAAGAATGGGTGAAAACTTTAGATGTTTAACTTGCTTTGCAGTTAATAAGCAAGCATCTTGTGTTCACTGTTATAACTGTTTCCTCTCCTGGAGCCATAATCCTCACAAAACATTGTGAAGACAAAGTAAGCATTTGAAAATACCTTTTAAGTTCTTCAGGGAAGATACAAAGTAATTGCATTTTGTATTCATAATTTCTTCCAATGTAGATAGTCATAAGACAGGAACACTCTTACCCAAAAAGTTTAACCAAAATTATTATTTGTGTAGAAATTAATATTTTTCAAAAAGTCTAGCTTTACTTTGAAGCTTACAGTAATTTGTACAAAAAATAGTTTGTAATGACCATATTTGATTCTTACTGACTTGCAGTAAGATATGTTATCCATGAATGCCTACATGGGACAGCAGTGGACCAAGATGAGCGCTGGTTTGCATTTCATTTCTTTTTCAAAGAGGAATTCTTGTATTTTCCACTTCTAAATGCTAGTATGACAATAAGATGCTCTCTTGCCAAAAATCTCCAGGTGGTAAGTGATGGACAGCAGGAAATGGATTTGCCAGACTAAGAAATAAACTCCTTGAGAACTCACCTGTTCTATTATTGATCAGCAGTAACACCAGTTACCATTTATATTGAGAGACTTTTACCAGAATATTAAACTTTTAAGAATTTCCTCATTCTCTTAAGAATTAGGAAATATAGTCCTTTTATTACTATTGCTCCTATTATCTCAGGTGCATCACTGTACAAACACAGTACATTAACTACACTTCGCTCTTATATTTATATTTCTTTTCCTAGCACTTCTGATTCTGTTCTCCATGTGCAGGTATTATATCTTCTTCTTGTAAGAATGTGGCATATATTAATTCTAAAAAAGTGAATAATTACGAAAAGGCAGCAACATTCTTTACCCTTCAGGTAATTTGTCATACACCACACACGTGTCCATACTTGAAAACTGTCAAGCAGATCAAAGCAATATTCTTTGCAATAATAGGCAATACTCTATGAATAAGTCAGTACAATAGGTCTACTGTACATCAAAGATGAATTTATAAAAGAGTATAAAGCTAGGGCTTACAGTAAGTAAAAACAGAGCACTAGAGACCTGGCATGAAATTCTTTACAGAATATTAAAACACTCAAAAAAAATTACACATAAATCATCACTTCTTTACTATTTTTGTCTACACTACTCTTTACAACATTGCCATACAAACCACCAAATACAGCGCATTTGGAAATCACACCTTTAAAGTTTAAACTCAGAGTTGCTATTTGATGACTGTCTATATTTATGTAATCAAAGTATAAAACAGCACCACAACATATTTTGAGGCATGAGACAATTACTTAATCCTTCTATTTACCAAGAACTTCCAGTGAAATCAAGTTCCCTAACTAAGATTAATGATTTTTATAGTTGCTCAACAATCTTCAGGATTTGATCTAGTCAAATATTTGGAAAAGAGTAAGTTTTTTTCACAGCTTAAATGCTGGTTTTCCCCCCTTTTTTTCCCCACTCTTCTCCTTCAATATAGATGAAAAACATTTTTCCAATGATAATCAAAGCCAGTATATATTCAGTGTATTTTCTCTTTATTCTTCCAGCTTTACTTTACAATATAGTTAGCTATTTCAAATGTGGTTTCCAGACAAAAGGGAAAAGAGATAACACAGACTGTCATCTGTTCTCTGATACTTGGGCATTAACAGCAATTACTCAATTTCTGAAGTCACAGATATTCATATTTAAACAAGAAATAAGATGCACATTTTTAAGAGGAGAAGAATCAACTACTGGAAAAGATCAAGAACATCTACAATGGATTCTCTATCACTGATCTATATTATTATTTTTAGAAAATACATTTTTAGAATATTTTCATTTAAAATCCCTCAAAGATGAATTAATTGAAGGAGGTCTTATAGTTTGAGTTAATTCTAATTACAATGATCTCCGTTGTCACCTCAATCAAGGATTCTATACAACTATGTATCAGAAAAAAAAAGAAAAGTAGAAAAGCTAGCACACCTGCCAGGTTGCTTCCAATGTTAGACAGCTTTCCAAAGGACATCCTCTTTATTTGCCCAAATGAGTTTTAATGCCATTTCTTTCAGCCTTAATGCTAATTACTTGTCTTATTCAGGCTAACCATATGACTTATTTGCCTTAAATTGCACCCCTATCTATTTTCCAATTAATACTTTAAACTTAATTTTGGTAACTTATCAGTTTTCATCAGAGTTTGTTAAATCTCCTAATTTACTTAAGTTCACAAATCAGTAAAGATTCCAGTGGTTAGTTCTACCTTAAATAGTGATTAACATGGAACAAATCCAGTATCAATATCAATCCATCAAAGCACATCTGATGCCCCCAACAAAGCCCATGTACGCTGATGAACAGATAATCCCGTAACAAAATCAGATGCATTATGATTGATGAAACAGTATCAATCAACATATTCATGCTCGGAAAAAATTAACAGCAAGTGGATTGGCTTATTTAATTTATTGATTATTGAATAGGCACCGGCAATGATCTAATATAATTCTAACCTGCAATGCTAAACTGTTGAAAGTAGACAGTTAAGAACAGCCCTTGGCATTTAAGAAGTTCCATTCTTCCTGGGGAGGTGAAGGACACGGAGAGGGCTAGGAAAACACAGGCAATGAGTAATTGGTTGAGAGGCTGGTGTTGTGACAGGAACTTTGGGTTCTTTGACCATGGGGCAGTTTACTCAACCTCTGGCCTATTGTCGATAGATGGAACTCACCTGTCTCAAAGGCGGAAACGAATTCTAGTGCAGGAACTAGCAGGACTTGTGGAGAGAGCTTTAAACTAGCTATGACCGGGGAAGGGGGTAAAACAGGGCTCACCAGAGAAGTGTCTAGGGGAACAATACTGAAGCTGGGGGTGAGGCAGATGTCTCATCTGAAGTGCATGTACACCAATGCACACAGCATGGGCAACAAACAAGAGAAGCTAGAAGCGATTGAGAGACAGGCTAACTACGACCTAG
>VXAL01019422.1:23624-36784 GCA_013399475.1 Chauna torquata | reverse complement strand
TTTATGAAATGGCCTTGGATGAAGTGGAGCAGATACCTGTCCCAGAAGGACTGAATTATTTATGAAAGAATACTGTTTTCATTCCTAAGGGGAGAAAATATGTGGAGATGTCTTACATGTTCCTTTCCTTTATAGTCATCCAAACAAAGGGAGACAATGTCCTTTACCAAATCAAAAGAAATCCAGTGTAAAAGAAATAGACTATCATAAAATCAGAAGGGGAAGAAACTTTAATAAAAGGCAAGGTAAACAGGTGTGAAATTGGACAGATTAAATTTTCTGGAAAATTTCTTGTTACTACAGTTTTTCTGTTAATATGACTGCTTAGATAAAAGGTTTTTNTCTTATTTAATTTATTTAAATTATACTAGTGGACCGTCCTCCATGATTTGGTTAATTCTTTTATGACTTGTTTCTTTGTTTGGCGTTGGTAACATTTTGCAGCAGTGAGCTGCCCAATGTAATTATATCCTATGTGAAATATTATCTTCTCTGTTTTAATCTGTTATCTTATCATTTCCCTCAGTGGCTCTTAATTCTTCAATTATGACACTAAATAATTTCTGCTTCTTTTTTTTTTTTAAATCTTATTTATGCTACTTGTCATTTTATATGCTTCTATCATAGTCTACTCTCTATTACTTATTATTCAAATTAAAAATCCCTATGCCATGTCTACACTGGCAACTAAAAAGTGTTAATGGATAATGTCCTGCCTCTGTGGAAAATGGCACAGTATTGATGTCAAAAAAACACACGATAATTCACACTGGAAGGTGCTCAGGAGGTCTCTAGCCCAGCTATGGGCTGGGACCAGGTTTTGTCCAGCTGGTTCTTAAAAACTGCACCTCCATCCTATTAACTTTCTTTCCCTCCAAAAGAAGGTGGCTGCATTCAGATTACCCGCTGGGAAAGGTCTACTGCCGGAGCTACCTCCTGAACCATACCCAACACTGTTTGGAAAAGTGTTGCTAGCCCAAGTGCACACTTTACAATAACCCATTTCAGCACTATAAATAGTTATTCCAGTGCCTGGAACCATTCCCTGACACTATTGAATATACTGGTGTAAACATAGCCTGAGTGTATGTAGCATCTCCTGGTACAGAAATCATTTCATAACTCTGGTAATTTGAATTGCTTTTCTGTAAATCTCTCATTCCAGCTGCAGTGACTCAGATGTAAAGCTTGAATTTAGACAAACAGCATCCCACAACTGCAGATGAAATTACTGGGATTAAACTGAGGAAATGGGAACAATGCTTTCAAGGAACCTAGGAATGTGATCCCACATATTGAATGTAGGTGGTGAATGGTTGGAGCAACTTTAAAAATAGCCAACTCTTCAAGGACGGTGTTCTGCTGTTGTGCTGGCTGAAAGCCTCTTGCCTGAATCAAATGCATAAAAGAAAGTTGAAACTCAATACAGTCAGTTAAAAGATGCAAGAGCCGTTTTAATATGAAAATTCTTGGGCAAAAAAACACAGAGGCACTGTGTTGCCATTTCTGTACCTGGCTGGGGTGTTTGCTCTCCCTTTTCAGTGTCTTTGTACTTAGTAGATCCATAATGCTAAATAGCACAAAGCCAGGGATTAAGCTCAAGGTTTGAAGCATGATCTCCCAAACTGGTTATTATCAGTGTACTCCCAGGCATGATTGTGGTTTATGCCACCAGGCAGTCTCCCATGTAGTACCTGGTCATGGTTTAAAGGTTAGGGCAGTTCTCTTCAGGCAGTATGGAGATGATAAGATCATGTTCATCTCACTCCATCTCAACTAGCTCAGCAGGCTTTCATCTTCAGTTTGGTGTGCTGTCGCATCATACCCTGGAGTGTGCAACATCAGTTTTCTGTTCTAAAATTACCACTGCGCTGGGCTTTAATGTGGCCATCACATTATTTCACACATTATGATCTGGGGGCAGAAAAAGGCATAGAAACAGCTAGCAATAATAATTTCTCAAGGCCAGAAGATACCTCAGAGAAATGAGAGTATCCCCAGGGCCAACTGTTATGTGGTATGGACACAATTAGTTCATGAAAATTGGGTGCTGGGCCTTGTTCTGTTTAGAAATAGAGATGTAGCCATAAAGATCACTACTGGGTTCCTGGCAGGCATTAAGTCAGACCACATCTTTCCTGATAACTGATCAGTGAAGAGGCAAAATCAACTCCCTGGGACTCAGTTTCCTCTGTTTTGTACCTAGTTATTTTGAATTACATTAACCAAGATATTCCAGTCTTTAAGTTTCTTGAAATGCAAAGCAAGAAAAGCAGGACAGTTTAGTAATCAAGGTCCTCACTTGGGTTTTCAAATTATCCTGATAAATTTGCATCTCTAGTGACCAAGTCACTGTACATGCCTTTTCCCCTCCCTCCCATATTATTGTTTTTACCATCTCAGATGCTTGTACTGTAAAGTCCTTTGGGAATGAGACTATTTCTTACTACATAGCTCTACTGCATCTAGTTCTAGTTCTCAGTCCTAGTTAGTGCCTGGGTATTGTCATACTGAAAATAAAAACAGAGAGAGCTGGATGACAGCCTCCTGAAGGAAATCTTCAACACACTGATTCAAGGGCAATAGATTTAGCTGAAAGGTACTTATTTGAAGTAGGGAATATGTTGAACTATAGCTCTTACAAGTTCCGAAACATTTCAGATTGAAACAATAGGAAGGTACAGAAACTAAAAAGAAATTAAAAATTAAAAACTTCAGCTTATGCAAACAAAAGGAGTCCTTTGTTTCTAAGGAATTCAGAAGTTTTGGTGTTGTTTGTTTGGTTTGGTTGTTTGTTTGTTTTTGTTTTGTTTTCTTTTTCATTTCTCTTTTCTACTTTTCATTTGAATGGAAAAAAAAAAGTATTTTGTGCAAAAATGAAAAATCTGTCCCCTGCCTAGACTTAACAATAAATGATGCAGTTAATTTTTTTTACATTATTTTTATTTATTTATTTATTTATTTATTTTACTGGCAGAAAGCTTGTCAGTACCCAATAAATCTGCAGTACTTCTAGGAAATCTTTTAAAGAAATATTAGTTATTTGAATCAAGAAGCATCATCTTTTGACTCTGGAAAGGTAGCTTTCCATGTAGCTGTCGTACTTAAAGAATAGCACTCTAAAGCTCAGCCTATAATCACCTAACATAACCTATACCATATGCAAATATGTAATTCACATGAGACTGGCTCCTGAGGGAATTCCTATTAGAAGCATGAACTGTATTGAGGATGACAGTCTTTTTAGTGCCATTAAGGTAAATGAGGTGGTAATGGGAAGTGCAGATTATACAAACTTCAATAATTTATTTCATGCTTCCCATCAGGGTAGCTTTTATAAACAGCTAGTGTTCTTAATTGAAATGTAAATGAATGATAAATTATGAAAAATGTATTACGAAAAGGAAAACAGGGTAAAATAAAGGGAGTACAAACAAAATTCTTGAAGCGGAGGAAAAAGATGAGTTAGCATGTTAATTAGATAGCACAAAATGATAGGAAAACAAGAAAGCACACAAAGGAATGCCTGTGTGAACTCAAAGAAGACCACATATCCACAGCATTAATGCAGTCTTGCTAATTGGTACTGAGCATATATGAATAGCAGCTTATTCCTCAGTCTGTCTCCCTTTAGCACCTAGTATCTGAGATGTACATTCCCTAACAGGTAAGTTGTATTTCATGACATTGCTCTACAGCAGTGGAGCATGTACTATATCCTGGCCCTTCTGAAGGATCCTGAAAGGATTTTCGAAGGTAACCAGTGATTTTGGCTGCTTCAGACCTGCTTTTTCACTATGCTCATGCTGAGGGTTCTAGGAGTCAAGATTCAGTGAAGTATGTCGGGTTAGGCACCAAAATGAGGCTTCTAATATAATTAGCAGTTATGAAAATCTTAACATGTTCCACTGAATATATCCCTAAAAAGCCCCATTCATAGTCTCATAAACATGTTTTCTTTCCTTAGACATATGAAAACAAGAAAATTTACCAGGCTGAGGAAATTTAGTGGAAGTATGGATCATGTTGACTTGTATAGTTGCAGATTAGTTACAGTACGTTATCATTTTTTTGAATTATTTATAAGTTGCACCAGAGCATGGAGAATGCTCTAAAGTGTTGGAAGGTTACTGATCCATGCAAATACTGCATACTAGAATAACATAAGTACGCCTCTGTAATTTCTGCAAATGCTTGCACAGGTCTTTACAAAAGTGTCTAGTATATTTGAAGTAGTAAGGGTCTTATTAAGAAAGTGTCAGGAATTTCAGAAAACATTTGTTTGATTAAGTCTTTCTAAGAAATCGACATATTGTGCTTTCTGTTCCTTCAATAAGAGATAAGTTTACTGAAATCAGTTTTGAAAATTAAAAAGCTGAAAAGTCAATAACTCTTAAAATAAATTAGAAATACATTTGTTCTGAAAGTATACAATGGGCAGAAAATACTGACCCAAAGGAAGCCCTGTGTGATTAAATATAAATAATTTTTTCCTTATCCATGCCATAAAATATATACATGACAAAACTTTGGAACTGTTCTAAAATATCAGTTACTGAGGAGATGTCACACCATCTTCACTACAAGGATAACCGGACAATATTCAGCAAATCCAGTGCACAGAAGTTGGTCCTCTTACAAAACCTTACACGATGTCAAGAGCAATATGTTCAAGTGAGATTTCTTTATCTCACAGATGGCACAAAACAGCAAGAAAAAGTGTCCCATTATTAACTGAAATCTTTATGTCTCCTTTAGAGACAAGCAGCCTACTGACCTACTGACAGAGGAAATCACCAGGATGACTCTCAAGGGAATATTCGTTACTGAAAATATTCAGTAGAATATTTTGTTACAGCCATGGAAAATAAACAGTTAGTGCAAAAGCTGCAGCATTAGCTACCAAAAAGTGCCTTTGACAAATAGTTGGGATTCACTAATGATCAAGAGACAAGAAAAACATGGTATAGAGATTGAAACCGCTGAATAAATAAATGACGAACATTTCTACATATACTGTTGGGTCAATTAGCCTCTAAATCTGTCAGTCCAAGTCATTTCTGTCACACTTCCAAAATGTAGGGAGGACATACAAGTGTATTATAACAACACTAATTTTCTTATCCCATGGGCTACTACAAGTCATAATGGTAACTGTCTCTCTCTCCATTTTATGTCCAGATGCAGAGTCTAACAAGCGCCTTCACTCTACTTTAAGGAAGACAGATAGTCTCTCAGAGAGGCTGTGAGATGCTTCAGGGATCCCTGTCACCAGGCTGCTCGCAACACCCAGAGTCATGGTCCTTGTAAACATCTGCCTTGAATGGCCTTCAAGACTGTGACATATGTCATTGTGCCTACAGGACAAAAGCAAATGGATGAAGAGCAGCTGTTAGGGGGAAAATCTGGGAACCCAGAGGCAAAAGCAGACTGTCAGACAAAAGCACGTAGGGAAAAGAGCTGGGATACTAAACCTACCAGCCAGTGAGGTGTCCCTGTCCCACTCCTGGATAACTGAGCAATATTAAGATGAAACAAGCCCTTTTCTCTTTTGGCTCGGCACACAAAAGTGGTTTTGTGGTATTGTCACATTTTTCACTAGCTAGAAAGCCTTTCCTCTTGGTCCTGCAAACTGAAATGTTGAGCTGAGGTTTAAGGAAGGAGTAACATAGCTATTATTGGACTGAAAAGTATATGATGACACATCTGCTTCATGAAAGCAGATGAGTCTGGGGAAGTCCCTTTTTTTTGTTTGTTTGTTTTTGTTTTTGTTTTGTTTTGTTTTCCACAGAATCACAGAATGATAGAATGGTTGAGGATGGAAGGGATCTCTAGAGGTCGCATGGTCCAACCCCCTGCTCAAGCAGGAACACCTACAGCAGGTTGCCCAGGACCACATCCAGATGGCTTTCAAATATCTCCAAGGAGGGAGACTCCACAACCTCTCTGGACAACCTATGCCAGTGCTCCGTCACCTGCGCAGTACAGAAGTGCTTTCTGATGTTCAGACAGAATGTGATATGTTTCAGTTTGTGCCCAGTGCTTCTTGTCCTGTTGCTGGGTACCACTGAATAGAGTCTGGCTCCATCTTCTTTGCATCCTCCCTTCAGGTATCTATATACATTGATNGCATTCTCTTTTTGTAACAGAAGTCTGAGCTTTAACATTCTGGTCTTAAATATTTTGGCCAAGGAGAAATCCTGAATTTAGCTTTCCCAGAGTAATTCAAAACTTGTGTTATTATTATCTGATCTCTTGAAGTTCACTTAATTCTTATGCAAGCGTGGTTCCTTGTACACCAGCTGCTGACATTCAGAGGCTTACAGATAGGTCCTTCACCAGACATAGCATAAGCTATATTATCATAGAATCATAGAACAATTTAGGTTGGAAAAGACCTTTAAGATCATCAAGTCCAACCATCCAGTGACAGAATACTGGGACACATTGCACAGAGATGTTGTGGAGTATCCCCCTTGGAGGTCTTCAAAGCTGTCTGGACATGGTCCTGGGCAACCTGTTCTAGGTGGCCCTGCTTGAGCCAGGGTGGTTGAACTGATCATCAAGTCCAACCATCCAGTGACAGAATACTGGGACACATTGCACAGAGATGTTGTGGAGTATCCCCCTTGGAGGTCTTCAAAGCTGTCTGGACATGGTCCTGGGCAACCTGTTCTAGGTGGCCCTGCTTGAGCCAGGGTGGTTGAACTAGATGGCTTCCAGAGGTCCCTTCCAATCTCAACCACTCTGTGATTCTGTGATCCACATAACACTACAAGTCCACTGCTAAACCATGTCCCTAAATGCCACATCCACACATCTCTTAAATTCATCCAGGGATGGTGACTCTGCCACTTCCCTGGGCAGCCTATTCCAATGCCTAACCACCCTTTCTGTGAAGAAATTCTTCCTGATATCCAATCTAAACCTCCCCTGGTGCACCTTGAGGCAGTTGCCTTGCATCCTATCACTTATCACCTGAGAAAAGAGACCGATACCCTCCTTGCTGCAACCTCCTTTCAGGTAGTTGTAGAGAGCGATGAGGTCTCCCCTCAGCCTCCTTTTCTCCAGTCTAAACAGCCCCAGTTCCCTCAGCTGCTCCTCGTATGTCTTGTTTTCTAGTCCGTTCAGCAGCTTCATTGCTCTTCTCTGCACATGCTCAAGTAACTCAATATCCTTCGTGTAGTGACGGGCCCCAAACTGAACATAATACTCAAGGTGTGGTCTCATCAGTGCCGGGTACAGACAGACAATCACTTCCCTAATTCTGCTGGCCACACCATATTTCTGGTACAAGCCAGGATGCCATTGTCTTTCTTGGCCACCTGGGTACACTGCTGGCTCGTGTTCAGTCAGCTGTCAGTCAACACCCACAAGTCCCCTTCTGTGGGGCAATTTTCCAGCCACTCTTCCCCAAGCCTATAGCGCTGCCTGGGGTTGTTATGACCCAGGTGTAATATTAAATATGAACTTGCTTGATTTAGAGAGTTCGGCTTGGAACAGAGTTTTTAAGGAGTCATAATTAAATACTAAGTTGATGGGTCTGGGTTGCAATTATACAATTCAATAATTGACTTGATTGGAGGATGAGACAATCTTGTACAAACAAACCAACAATAACTAAAAAAAAAAAAAAGAACAGAAAGAATGTGCTCACTGTCTGAAAAAAATTATAAAAAGGAACAACTGTAATACCAGAAATGACTGCTGATAGTACCGCTTTTATTTTGTTCTTATTTGTATAACGTGTAGCAAAGTGACCTACCTTCAAATAAGGTAAAATGTTTGAGATCTCTGGAAAAAAAAGATACCCTCAGTGTAGAATAGACTTCAGCTCACCTGAAATGCAAAGTGACTACATCTCTGCCCGTAGCTTGGATTGCATGGTGAAGGCCTCTCTAGGTCCTTGGGGGACTAAACAGGAACAGCTACAAGACACATTTAAAAGTATCTCACAAAAATTGTGAACTCTGGTGGTCTGCACTGATTTCTAAGTTCTGTGTGATAATTGGAAGAGAATATCAATAAATCAGCAACTGCCTCTTCCCACTCTACTGTTAAATGTACTCTCCTGTAATGCCTTTCCTTCTATTTAAAACACATCATTAAATATTATGCAAAGTGATACATGAGAAATGATTTGTTCTGTCTCCAGAAGCAACTTCTGGTTTTAGTTTTGTCACTCACCACTTCTAAAACTTACATTGAACATAAAATCAACAATCTGTTAGGCTAAAACTAGGAGAAATTCTTAGGTCCACTTTGGAATCACTTTGGATTATTTTTATCTATGTAACCTCAACTTTGATCCTTTTTGTTCCATTGGGTCTTTCTGAACTTTTCACTTGCAACTCTCCACTTTGTTTCAAGGACTTTTCATTCTCCTTTGAACTTTGTCTTATCTTCTACTCTAATAACGGTCTTCATCTTCCACCATGTGTTTCACTTATTTCTCAGTGAAAAGAGAAAAAAATGAAAGGTCAATTTATAATGGAATCATAGTGGTTATGCATGGGAGCTTAATTTTCAGCAAACTAAATTATTGGATGTGTCCCTGCTCCCAAGACAAATGGAACAACAATTCCCAAAATTCTCAGAATATTTTCCCAAAATGATTTATAATTTTCAATACCTCTGCCTTAAGTTCTCAGCTTTAGCCCTCTGTAAATGCAGTTAAAAAGAAAGGAGTAACATCTGAAACAAGGTAATTCTCTGAAGATGACCACCTAGTCATTTACATAACCGCGATATTCACTAATTGACTCGATTGGAGGATAAGACAGAAAATGTCAAGATCTCAGGAAATGATCAATTCAAATTTTGACATTAGATTTCTCACTTGGGTATTCATATCAGACTACAAACATAATTCTATTTGTTTTGCATATTTTTAAAAAATGACAGTACCTGAGAACTGAAGGCAAGTTTTGAAAATCTGCTTTTGGACATTTTTTCATTTTCCACATTTTAACTGGTTAATTGTTTGAATTCGGCAATGACCCACCACTGCTGAATGGAGTGAAAGTTTTAGATATGATGTCAGGAAGGAGACAGAACATTTCTGTGGATGGATTATCCCATCTGATGCAATGTTCTCCATTAGTCTTCAGTTGTTCCCTTTCTTCTTAGATCTCTGTTTCAGGAGGATATATTATTATATATTTGATGTTGATTGCTCAGAAAATTTCACAAATGTCTCTGCAGGTGACTTACAAATGGCTTAAGCATATGATCAGGTTATACCTTCAAGTTTGTACAGAGTTACCTACTTTCCAAAACTTTTATGAGGTATACAGATGAATTGAAGCCTGACATAAGTACTGATAAATTAAGTGCACTGAGTTTGGCTTTTAAAGTTTAATTAATTAGTGTCCATAAAGTATTTTGCACTACTTAAAATAAAGGTCGATAAGTGCATGGAACAAAATACAGTTGTTATTAATCTTGTATCTCACTGTGTGTGGGAGTATCAGCAGAGCTGCTTAGAACAGGTACTATAAATTACTCAGCTCTAAACTTCCAAAGCCACCTTCCCCTGCTGTAGCTCCATTATCTTTGCTGCTGTTTTCCTGGGATGGATTTGCTTTTTGCAGGTTTGATGAAGAATGAAAATGAGGGACCACGCAACCTTTTTTTTTTCACAGCTGTGTGCTTTGACTTACAGTAGATTCTTCAGCCCCTGCAATGACAGTGTGCCGTTCTGATGAAATAATGCCGCAGACACTTGATAATATGCAAGGAGTTGATACAACCTAAACATGCAAATATGGTAATTACCAACCTCAAACACAATTATCTCATGTGCTAGTACCTGTAATGGGAACAATATTTCAATACCACTTTTTTTTCCCCAGAGTCATTTGCAAAGCATTCACTCTGTCTGTTTCTTTCCTTCTGGAAATTTGTCTCTCCCACAAAATTTGATTTTCCATAGTGACACAAGAAACACTGGTTCAGTGACCTTGGCAGCTCCTTCACAAGGTATATAACTTATGTTGTCTTTCTGTGTTTATATGAACTGTATATTTCAGCTTCTACAAGCTGATCAGGGAAATGTGCTTTAGCCCAACGCATGCGTGGTTGAGGAAGCAATTACAGTAGCTGGCTTTCCTAGTTGTCCACTGCAAGAGCAAGAGGTCGGATTCTCTGCGGGTCTAAAAACTGCTCCAAATTCATAATGACACCAGAATGATTTACACTAGTAGAGAGTTTGTGCCAGTTTGTATGTCCATATAAAATTTGCTTGCGTGACAGTCCTCTGAGATTTTATTGTTTAAAAGAGGTACAACTGTTTAGTACTGCTTTTTCTTCAGCTATGGTAATGCACTAGTTTACTGGTCAGAGTTACAGTAAGGCCCTACTGTTATGTGCATAGAGTCATCTGACAAGCAAAAATAATAGACTTGTTTTATGGATTTGAGAGTAGTAACTTGAATCTTTCCTTCACTATAGATAGAAACAAAAGTTAACTTTCCTCTAATTTTATAGAACCTCCTATTAAATGAGATTGAGTGGTTCTTGTTATCCAGATTATCCTTGATACTGAAATATCATCTGAAACATTGCTGTAAAAATATTTAAAATATTTGGGGATCACTCAGAAACAGAAGAGAACCATAAATCTTAGTGAAAGTTTTGTTGTTGTTGTTTGTTTTTTGTTTTTGTTTTTGTTTTTGTTTGTTTGTTTAGAGTTTCGGCCTGGTTTCTGTAGAATGGTGTCTGTATGTTGGTCTGGACATTTCAGGCAAGAGCTGGAGTCCTGCATGCTCACAGGCACCCAGCTTCTGCAGCTATCAGCAGCTTAAACACAGAATTTGTTTATTTCCCATACCCAAGATGCTCCAGATCAGCTTTCTCTGGTCATCTTACATTAAGATAGAGCAGCTAGAGTAAGCCAAAGACAGGGATTTTGAAAGTACTCTTTCCCAAGTACATCAGGAAGGATCATACTTAGGTCTATAATTATTCCCTTGCCTCTATCTTATACTTCACTGTAGGCATGAAGATTAATTTGAGTGTCTGGTGTGTTTTGTGTTTTGTGCCAGGTGTCAAGATAGGATTAGTTTGGACACTACATGAATAATCTCTTACATAGTGCAATGAAATCATGGGGACAGCAAGAGTTTGTCCCTTGAGAGGTGAAGATCAGCTACAAGAACAATGCATATTGTTAAAGAGTCGTTTGCCGTCTCCTGCTTGTCAGATCTTTGCTGATGTTGTTGCAGGTGGAGATGTATGGGACATCAGCAGTTATTTTTGTGTACAGTTGTCCTGGCAAACTGTTGATGCTCTCCTACTTCCAGGCCAGAAACTTGCATTCGTTAAAGCTTTGTCAAGCTCTCTACTCGGGACCCACTCATTAGTGACGAAGATCAAGTACTTCCCTACCTCCATATTCCAGCAGCTCTCAGAATAATTATCTTACTGAGCTTGCTGTTTGATCAAATATTCTTATACTTTGAAACTTCAGTCTGGAAATCACATACACGTGGTGTTATGGATCAGTGCTGATTTCAAAAGTCATCATTATATGCTTTTACACACAACCAAAATCTGAACTCCATTTGGATTCCTTAATCCATTTGTTTGTGGCACCAAAGATCCATGCAGTAGACTGGTAAATAATGAAAATGGAAACTATTGCAAATCGTTAATAATTATATAGACAATGAAACTCATTAATTTAATTCCCAGCCAAGATTATCCCCTTTACAGGTACTCTTGAAACTTCGATATTCAGGTTTCAAGTCCATTCATGTAGCTATACTGTAAGAAACCCCACAATTTTCATAGTGTTCGCCCTATTAAACTGTAGGTGTCTGTGGTTCCATTCAATAAACAGGATGAGTGCAGGACCTGCACACATGAAAAGAGAGCTTTTCCATTAAGAGCACAATTTGACTCCGTGTTTTATTTTGTGTTTTGTTTTTGTTTTTTGTTGTTTGTTTGTTTTCCAATAACTGCTTCATGGCATTTTAGAGTAGTCTGAGCCATAGTGAGGTTGGTTAAAAGCAATGCTTTCACCTACACCAGTGTAAGGTGCAGGAGAGACAACTGGGGTGGGAAAAGAGTAATGCCAAGAGCTGTCAGCAAGTGCATTGTCCAGATGGCTTTTGAAGACCTCCAAGGAGGGAGAGTCCACAACCTCTCTGGGCAACCTCTGCCAGTGCTCAGGCACCTGCACAGTAAAGAAGTGCTTCCTGGTGTTCAGATAGAACCTCCTGGGTTCCAGTTTGTGCCCATTGCCTCTTGTCCTGGTACTGGGCACCACTGAAAAGAACCTGGCTCTGTCCTCTTTGCACTCCCTTCAGGCATTTATAGACATCGATAAGAGATTCCTTCTGAGCCTCCTCTTCTCCAGGCTGAAGAGTCCCAGCTCTCTCAGCCTTGCGTCATGGGAGAGGTGCTCCAGTGCCTTGCTCATCTTGGTGGCCCTTCGCTGGACTCTTTCCAGTACGTCCATGTCTCTCTTGTATTGGCAAGCCCAGAGCTGAAATGCCAAAATCTTGTTGAAGGAAACATTGCTGAAGCCCGGGGTTGAACCAGGGACCTTTAGATCTTCAGTCTAACGCTCTCCCAGCTGAGCTACTTCAGCCCTGCCTGGGCAGGAGCACTCACGCAATGTGATGGAACAGAAGTCACTTTCAGACCCTCACCATTCAGACTGGCTCTGTGGACATTTCACTCTTGTCCTGTTCATGGGCACAACGCTACAAGTGGAAGAGCGCTGTGCCCCATTGAAATCCCTGATACTCAACCACAAGAAGTGAAGCTGCTGCAAGTCCGCAGACACCGACCTGCAGCTCATTCTTCAAACGTGACTGTCAACACTGTCATGATTCCCCAGAGACATCAGCAAGAGACTTAAAACTACTATGTTTTAATTTCCTGTGGAAAATATATGAAAACTGAGAATTTAGCATGGGGCCTTGCTGATAGCAGAAAGAAAGCATTTTAACTTTGGAAGAGGTCACTTTGGAAGAGGTTCACTTTGAATTTATATATATATATATTTTTTTTCCTATGTAGAGTTTATTCAAAATAAGGCTAGGAAATTAAAGGACTCATTAGCTAAAATTCATTTAATCCTACATCCTTTCAGGGCAATAGGATTCTAAACTCTATAACTCAGGTATGTTTTGGGTGTCTTTTTTTTTTTT